>CM053170.1:22845532-22934901 GCA_012977825.3 Pteromalus puparum
GGAGTGATCGTCCCCTTCAGTGAAACGGTCGTGAGTCTCGGTGTTGTACTTGATAGCAAACTTACTTGGAAACCGCAAGTGGACTCAATTACGAAAAAAGTCAACAAAGCCCTGTACAGCTTGCGGTTCATCAGGGGCTGTACCACCGAGACTCTTCGTAAAAGGCTAGTCGAGACACTGGTTCAGCCGCACCTCGATTACTGTGCTGTGACTGTCCTGGACGCATCGAACGAACAACGGATACGACTACAAAGACTAAGCAATGCATGTGTGAGATATATCTTTGGGGTGAGAAGGGACGAGCATATTACCCCCTACCGGAGGCGGTTAGACTGGCTTAGCACTGACTCGCGAAGGCTCTACTTTGAGGCCATTCTCATTTATAAGGCGGTTCGGATAGGCGAGCCGAAGTATCTGGCTTCTTTCTTCACGAAACACAAGCCGCGTCCCTCCGCTAGGGGTGTTCCTCCGGAACTTAACATCCCTGCAGCGAGCACCGAGATCGGTACTCGAGCCTTTCAGGTTCAGGGTGCTCGCTTCTGGAATGCTCTCCCCTCTACCCTGCGTAATCTACCATCGATCGCCTCATTCAAAAGGGCATTGCGACGACACTTACTGGCTCTCGAACTCTGACTGCCTGGGATCGTCCGGCGTTGCTAAGCTAATCTAGTCTGACAAAGCCTTTCGGCTGTATGTGATATATTTTATTGATCAAACTTATACTTCGTGCTACCTATGTGTTTGTTATACTCCTGTGATAACTAATCTGTGATTTAGCTAGTGCAAGGTTTTAGATAGGTCTATGACCAAACCAAAACAATGTAAATGAACTGTGATATGTGTGGGCGTTAACCACCACTACCTGCCTAGCGCACTAATGTATATATATATTTTTTATTTATCTACCACCTATATTTTATTTATTTTATTTATTATGACATTCTGTAGTATTATTGCAACATAGTTGCTGTGACTCTCATATGTATTTATATTTTTACTGTAAAGTGAATAAAGACCTATCTAATCTAATCTAATCTCTCTCTACGCGCGCTGGGACACTACAGACATATATATATATATATATATATATATATATCGCTCTCTCTCACACGCTAGTGACACTTCAGCCATCTCTCTCTCTCTCTCGCTCACACGCTAGTGACACTACAGCCATCTCTCTCTCACTCGCTCTCTCTCTCTCTTTCTCTCTCTCTCTCTCTCTCTCTCTCTCTCACACACACACACACACACACGCACACACACACACACACACACACACACACACACACACACATCCACACTGCTCTTGTACAGTAGAATCTTACGCTACCAATCATTTGCTAGTAAGTTCCTGTTTTACCAACTTATTCTCTTACATTTACATTATAGCTCTCTAATATTAAATGTTTTATTATTTTTTCAAAAATATATATATCAAACATTTATTGCTATATATTAAAGTATTATAATTTTTATTTGTTACAAGTAGATACCAACTTCTGAAAATGGCGTATATTATGGATGAATGCTTACAGCTAGTTAAGCTCTTAGAAGAGGTTGACATATTATTATCTACTGCTACAGCCGATTTATCCACCATAACACGATGGAAAAACCACTTTCTTCTATCAATAAAGACTTTTCGAAAGGTTTTAAGGATTAAAAGACTTTCAGTTGCACAGAAACAGAGTATTTTATGTACTTTAGCAAAAGTAGAATGTATGAAGGCAAGACTTGAAGCTATGGTTAAAGGAAAAAGTGGAGGTGGAGTACAGGTAATAAAGAAGACTATCACTGATCGTGTGCGTTGGATTGACATGGACAACGCTTTTGAAAATCGCATAAGGACTGCGGTCATAGCAAATTTAACGCATATTGATGTACTTAAATTTCTACAAGATGCATCAATATTATTTTCACGAGGAATAAAAAATACGATTGTTAAACACAAAGCTTTAAAAGTGAACACTGTTTTGTCATGTAAATTTAAAAAAATATCTGTAAAGCATAATGAAGGTGCTGAAGAAGAAGAGTGCATTGAGATAAAATATTTTAACACAAAAAATCATTAAATTTTATCTGCATCATCGTTAAACGAATGGTTCAAATCTAATGTTATTGAACCTCTACTCACAGATATTGAGGAATTTCAGGAACGTGACTCTGGCTGGACTCTGCATTCGATTGAAAATTTACAGATAAATATAAACAAATTCAATCCAATGCGTACTGGCAGCTCTTATATACCCTTACCAGCATTTATAGAGAAAAGAAAAGCATGCATCAATGTTCAAAATTATGATAACAAATGCTTCATATGGGCAATTTTATCAGCATTATATCCTGTTGACCGTAAAAATCATCCTAATAGAGTGAGTAATTACATTAAATATGAAAACACCTTGAATATGAAAGGTATTGAATTTCCTGTGTCATTGAAAAAAATACCAAATTTCGAGAATCAAAATACTACAATCTCTATAAATGTGTTTGGCTTAGACAATAAAAATATTGTACCTCTCTATTTAACATCATGTAAAAAGAGTAATCATATAAATCTTCTTTTACTCACGAATGATAATTTAGATGATATCGCGTTTCATTAGTAATGGAAGAAAACTATTTGTATGTGATAGATGTTTAAATTATTCTTTCAAAGAAGATAATTTAGTGAGACATGAAGAATATTGTAAAAAGTTAAACAACTGTAAAATAAGACTTATAATAAAATAAAATAAGATAAAAAAGAAATAATAAAATAAGACTATTATAATGTTTAAAAATCATTGTTATAGTGAAAAGTTACCTTTTATAATATATGCAGACTGTGAGTGTCTGCTTAAACCAATAAGACAAGATTTAAAAACTAACACTCGACCAGTACAAAGTCATGAAATTTATAGTATAGGATACTATCTTAAATGTAGTTACGATGACTCCTTATCGAAATATGATTTTTATAGAGGTAATGAAGCTTCAAGATGGTTTGCTGAACAGTTAAAAAATATAGAAGAAAAAATAAGTGCTTATATGCGAATCCTTTACCTATGCCAGTTCTATCTCAAGCTGAAATAACAGATTATTATCATTCAAAAACGTGTCATATTTGTAAAAAAAATTTAAATAATGATGTCAAGGTACGCGATCACTGTCATCTTACTGGAAAATATCGAGGACCTGCACATACTACATGTAATCTAAACTATCAAGATTCAAAAATAGTACCAGTGGTGTTTCATAATTTAAGTGGCTATGACGCTCACTTTATTATATCTGATATATCAAATCATTTTCCAGGACAGATTGATCTACTACCTCTAACAAAGGAAAAATATATTTCATTCACAAAACATGTTGAGAATAGTAAAATTAAATTTAGATTTTTAGATTCTTTTCGGTTCATGCCTTCTTCTCTAGAAAAATTGGCATCATATCTACAGGACTATAAAATTGTTAATAAAGAGTTTAATCATCATAGCAGAGAACAAGTTGATCTATTAACGAGAAAAGGTGTTTTACCTTATGAGTATATAAGCTCATGGGACAAGCTAGAAGAATGTGAATTACCCGAAAAAGATGATTTTTTTAGTATGCTTAATAATTCACATATATCTGATAAAGATTATGAGCATGCACAAAATGTGTGGAAAACATTTAATGTTAAAAAACTTGGTGAATATTCTGACCTCTACATGAAAACTGACGTCTTGCTACTAGCAGATGTATTTGAAAATTTTCGAGACCAGAGTTTGCAAGTCTATGGTCTCGACCCTGCTCACTATTATACTACTCCAGGCTTTTCCTGGGATGCAATGCTCAAACATACAGGTGTACGATTAAAACTTTTAACAGATATTGATATGGTAATTTTTATAGAGCGTGGAATCCGAGGTGGTTTAAGTCAGTGTTCAAATCGATATGCAGCAGCCTAGCATAAGTATATGCTTGAAAAATATGATAAATATAAAGAAAATGAATATTTAATTTATTTAGATGCGAATAATTTGTATGGATTCGGACTTTCACAATGTCTTCCATATGATGAATTTGAGTGGCTTGAAAATTNAATGAATTCGAGTGGCTTGAAAATTTTGAAAATTTCGATTTATTTTCCATCGCATCAGATGCTTCTCGTGGTTATATTTTAGAGGTTGATTTAGATTATCCTAGCGAAATACATGATGAGCATAATGACTTACCGTTTTGTCCAGAACATGCAAAACCTTGGGGTTCTAAGCAAGAAAAACTTTTAGCTACACTTGATCCTAAAAAAAATTATGTTATTCACTATGTGGCTCTAAAACAGGCTCTCTCAAATGGTCTTCGACTCATTAAAATACATAAAATTCTAAGATTCAAGCAGTCTCCATGGCTCAAATCATACATTGATTTGAACACTAGTATGAGAGCAGTAGCAAAAAATGAATTTGAAAAGAATTTTTTCAAGTTGATGAATAATGCAGTATTTGGCAAGACTATGGAAAATGTAAGAAAAAGAGTTTCAGTCAAACTTATGAGCAAATATGATGGCAGATATGGTGTAGAAGCTCAAATTTCAAAGCCAAACTTTCACAGTAGTTCAATATTTAATGAAAATTTAGTTGCCATACATTTAAATCAGACCGACATACTTATAGATAAACCAATCTATGTTGGGCTTACAGTTCTAGATCTCTCCAAGACACTGATGTATGATTTTCATTATAATTATATGCGACCGGTGTATAAAAATGATTGTAAATTATTGTATACAGATACTGATAGTTTTATCTATGCTATTAAATGTGATGATTTTTATGAAGATATGAAAAGAAATATTCACATGTTTGATACATCAGATTATCCTGTAGATAATATATTTAACATGCCACGTGTTAATAAGAAAATTGTTGGACTCATGAAGGATGAGTGCAATGGTCAGATTCTCACTGAATTTGTTGGATTGAGAAGCAAAATGTACAGTACACGTGTTAATAATCAAGATAGCATGAAAAAAATTAAGGGTATTAAGGCTTCAGTTGTAAAGAAAACCGTAGAATTTAATGACTATTTGGACTGTTTGAAAAATTCATGCATTCAGAGTCGGGAGCAGTATGCTATAAGATCAAAGCTTCATAACGTTGAAACGATTAGACAGAGAAAGATTGCTCTCAGTCCTTATGACGATAAAAGATTCCTCCAAGAGAACAGTACCGATACGCTTGCCTGGGGACATTACAACATACTGCAAAATGGGTAAGTTCGTATTAACTATACATGTATTTTACACACAAAATTCAATTTAGAAACGTTTGATTCCAGCAACAAAAAGAAGTGTGTACGATTCAAGGAAGAGCCAACCATTCACTTAATGTATACATGGAGATTCGCTCATCATGAAGCCCGATGTGGGAAGTGGGAGCAGGCAGCACGTGACCGAGAACGATTCAGGAGAAGAATTGTACAAACAAATGTAGTTATAATGCCAGTACTTTTGAAAAAAATGAAGGAAATGTAAAATAAATGAACAATAAAAAAGTTTTTTTAATCATAATTTATTTGCGTTTGTTTACATATCATTCTTATTAATCCAACTGTTGTGAGTATTGTCAAAACCTAACCATTTTACATAAACTCTATTACCACTTTTTTTCAAAACTTTCTCAATCAAATAGACATCTGGATATTTCGTCTTGAGAAGTTCTTCCTCGTAGAATCCTCCGGCTATTGGCTTGTCTTGATAATCCTTGAGATGATAAGTGTAGGGCTTTGTAGGTGAAACTCGCGTTATTGTAAAGACTTCAGTTGACCAATTGGGTGTATAGCCTTTATCGAAAACCTCCTTGTTTCTGCTTACGCGTACTTTATCTCCAACTTTAAATTTAGCTCCTTTAAACAGATTAATGTTTGGCTTTCTAATTCGATCAAGTATATGATTAACTTTGTCTCGATTCACTTCTGCAGGTTTCATTCCTATTGTTCGATGTCGACTATTATTATACTGTAAAGTTAAATTTTGTAAAATGTCTAACCATTTGTAGGTACCACGTAGGCTAAATAACTTCCACATCTTGCCTTTCAGAGTGCGATTGAAACGTTCACAAATTGATGCTTTAAGATTACTATAAGTAGAGTAAAGATGAATTTTATAACTTTTCATTAGTTTATCAAAATCTTTATTGTAAAATTCTTTTCCACGATCTGTTTGCAAATTCTTAGGTACTCTTTTTTGCACTAGTATTGATTTCATAGCTTGAGCTACACATTTTCCAGTTTTTTGTTTTACCGGAACAGTCCAAGCATACTTTGAAAATACGTCAATGACAGTGAGCAGGTACTTGAAACCTTTGTTTTGCTTAGCATACGGTATCATTTCAACAAGATCTGCTTGCCAAGTTTCGTCAATATCTTTAACGAGAAAAGAACGACGTGGATAATTACGCCTGGCAGGTTTATGAAGTTCCTCCACTACTCCTGCTTTCATGCTGATTTATAAGTTTATTTACTGTAGAATTCAAAATTCGTAATTTATCTTGCAAATCTGATAGCGTATTATTAATAATAGCCAATTCAGACTCAATTTTCGTAACTTTATTATTTAACACACTCTTAACAGGTTGGAAATCTTCAACAATTTTGTCAGCACTTTGTTTGATCAACTTTTTCACAGTCTCTAGATTTACAGCATCATATTGCTCTATAGCATTAGCTACATTGCACAGTTTTCGATTCTCTAAATCAAAATCTCCATCACTAGTCAGCTTGAATCCTAGTCCTGGCGGTCCACGAGCTGCGTCTGCGTGGACCAATCGACGTCCAAACACATCGATACTCATTTTCATACTGAATTATTATTATTACACAATAATTCCAGCTTCACGAAGCTCCTCAATGATTGATTGTATTTCATTAATATGATTATTATTGCCAGCGGATGTTTCAGCTAAAAGTAATCTTAAACGATCAACAAGCTCGTTTGGATCATCCCAATAAATGTAATCAGTATGAGTGTTTGCACGAGCAATCTTATATGACATAAGACCCCGTCCACTTTTACCAATCTTGAGAATTTTACTTACAAAATCAGTATACTTCTTACTCGTATTTTCACGAATATCTTCCTCTGCATTATAGTATTTTCTGTATGCATTTGTATCTTTTAAAATTTTAGCATAATTTTTCTTGTCATTATCAGTGATTAAAGCATTATCGGGATGTTTCTTAAACAATAACTCAACTAGACCTGAAGTTTTTTCATACTCTTTATCACCTATCACTATTTTATTTCCAAAACTTATAGAGCTATTTCCAATCATGAGTGAACCATTCCGCATTTTTCGCACCCCATATACTGTATCCAAGGTCTGTACTTGTCCATTAAGCAACAATTGAACGTTTTTATCAGCACTATCATCAGTTTTTTCATCATCCAAATCATCAGCTTTAGTGATGGTTTCTTCATGATCTGAAATATCTGAATAGTCTACAGCTGATTCAAAAGCTGATTCACCGATATTATCGTTGTCATTATCACCATCATCATCATCATCATCATCATCACCACCATTATTGTCATCGTCATCGTCTTTTTTTCTAATCCACTCTAATTTTCTCTTCTTTCTTTTTTCTTTTTTAACTGCTGCTGCTGCTGCTGCTGGAGATAAATTTCTTTCACTTACATTGATGAGCTTTTCTAGAGGTTTCACGATCGGCTTGAACGAATCGTTCAAATTCTTCTCTACTTTTAAATTGTGTAATTTTAATAAATCGTACTTTCTTTTCACAGCGTTTCGAGCTTTCTCAACTTCACGTAGGATTGCAGTTTGTTGATTAAAATCAGACATCTTGATAGTTTAGAGTCTCACTACTGAATGCTAAATTTCCCCCGTATTCTGTATATTTATTACAAACTGATCAAAACCTTTTCTATAGCGACCATCATTAATATGACGATCTTTGTCTATAACAAGAAAACTATGATTGCCATCATTCCAGCACATTGAACAAATATCTTTGAAACGTTGATATGTCATATCTGTATTAACATGATCGTTGTAAACATGTTTCAAATTCATATCATCTTGACGAAAAATTACCAACAAATTGACATTATCACGCACTAAGTGTTTCGGTACTTGTGCATACGACTGACACAAATAAAAACAATCTACACTTTTGTGTCTACCCATGCAGTAAAAAGCTTTGACATTATCCTGCTTTTCACAAGCAATATCATCAAAGACAAAAATTGAATTTGGTTGAGCTTCATCAGGTGATATGACAAGATCATGTTCACCGAAGGGTAAATACTTGATTCCCTCTAAAGGCTCGACAAGTTGCTCCAAAAATTTATATTTTGGTTGATTTAGAGATTTCGAGTATACGTAAATATTTTCAAATGTCAGACCATTAGGATGAATGATTAGAGATAAGAGAGCGTTCGTTTTGCCGCAATTGGATGGACCGCAAAATACTGCTCTTATACTGCTGGGTAATAATTTTCCATGACGATTTTGCTGTTTCTTCTGCTGCTGCGTCAAAAGATCAAAATTAATCACTGGCAATTTTGCTGATTGCTTCTTAAGATCCATCATGCTTCGATTTCATATCACGACTGACTCGAGCTATTATAAATACGCATTTATAGCTTTTCTCAGTTAGTATAGCATGGGCTCACTAAGAGCTAGCATCATGCAGAAAAAAAGAGGTTCAGGCTTAGTGAATAAATTGATCAACAAGTTACCAATTGAACTTCATGTGCCTGGNATTAGTGTTCCACGCATATTGCCTATTCCCAACAAAGTAGGTGGCTTTCTTCCAGCACTTATTCCACTTCTTGCTGGTCTCAGTGCAGTCGGCTCACTTGCAGGAGGAGCTGCTGGAATCGCAAAAGCAATAAATAAGGCGAACACTTCTAAGAAGCAAATGGAAGAGCAGAAAAGACACAATGAAAAAATGGAAATGTTGACACTTGGTAAAGGACTGTTTCTGAAACCTCATCGCAAAGGTTTCGGTATCTTTCTCAAACAAAACACAAAAAAGAAGCAATGTGGGAAAAAAAAAACTTCGATGAAATAAGATTGCCAAAACGTGCACTCACCGACTATGATCTACTCAAGTATGCAAAATTAATGAAAATAACAAATTTTCGTGGAGTTTTTATGCAAAATGCATTACCTTCAAATGGCTGTCGAGCTAAAGAATCAGCAATCATAAATCTAGATGATGCGAGTGGATCTGGCACGCACTGGGTAGCTTATCGAAAAACTGGTAACGAAGTTATTTACTTTGATAGTTTCGGTAATTTACAACCACCTCGAGATCTTATGAACTACTGGAAAGTATCTCAAGTCAAGTACAATTATCAGAGGCATCAGGAAGTCTCTACTTTCATCTGCGGTCATCTCTGTTTCAAATTTCTCTGCAATCAACTTAATCGTAAGGAACAGTTCTGTCTATATAAAAAGAAATCTACACGAGTGATTTGAATTAGTCTACTCTTAGCCTTTCTGGCACCTCCTCAAATCTCGAGACGCATTATTTTCCTCCCATAGAGCTGGATCCGGATAAACAGTACAGTGTTGGACTTGTTGAGCTGCTCACTTTCAATTCCATACCAAACGTTGATATAAAATGCAATAAGTTTTACGTAGGACAAGAAATAGTTGAACTTTCTACAGGCAGTTATGAGATTGAGGATATTGAACGAACTCTACAAGGTATCCTTGATACGCGAGGTATAAAAGTTAGTATCAAGCCAAATAATAATACATTGCGCAGTATTATAGAGTGCAGTCATGAAATCGATTTTCATCCAAGTGACTCGATTGCGCGTCTGCTGGGATTTACTCCAAGACTCTTGAAACCCTATATAAGTCATGACTCTGATTTACCAGTAGCTATTCTCAAAGTTAACGCTCTAGGAGTCGAGTGTAACATTACGACAGGAGCATATATAAATCAACAAGAAGTTCATACAATACATGAATTTTTCCCAGTAGTCCCACCTGGCTACAAGATCATCAAAGTTCCTAGACAGATAATATACTTACCAATATCTGTGAAAGTGATTGATCATTTACAACTACGTCTAGTAGATCAAGATGGTGATTTGATTAATCTTCGAGGTGAAATTATTACAATTCGTTTACATCTGAAAAGTACCTGAAATGGGCATTGTATTTAATGCTGACAGAAGCTATATTAACAGCTCAGTATGTCGTCCGACAGTCAGTCCACAACGAGTGATCAAACGATTAACACGTCAGAACAGTCAATTTCTACAAAGTCTCGGTCTCACAGTAAAGCGTGGTGGTGGAGGAAAAATAGGACAACAAGTGAAAAAAATACTGAAAAAATAAGTTGTACATTCATCTGCTGTTGCTGTCAAGATGGACGCAGTTCTTAACGTACAATCCCCAGTTATCTTTGATGAATCTGTCTCGCATTATAAGGTTCATGCACACCAACCCTACACCTCACATACATTTAACAATAGTGATGAAATTCGAATAGCTATTCAGCATCAAGATTTATGTGTTTTACCATCTAAAAGTTCTCTACACATTTGTGGTAAGATTGCCAGACAGGATGGACAAGCAGTACAACACACTCTTTTTGTGAACAATGCTATCAGTCATCTCTTTGAAGAAATTCGATATGAGATCAATGCCATAGAAATTGATCGATGCAAAAATGTTGCTGCAACAACCTTGATGAAAGGCTACACTTCTTTCTCGCCCAGTCAGCTAAAGTATCTTGAAAATTCTGGTTGGACGCCTATTACTGACGTGGGAAATATATCTGATAATAATGGAAACTTTGATGTGACAGTTCCTCTATCAATGATATTTGGTTTCGCTGAGGATTATCGAAAAATCGTTGTAAACGTTAAGCATGAACTCATTCTCACAAGATCGAGAAATGATTTAAACGCTGTTTTACAAGAGGCTACAATGGTAGATGGAAGACCTACATACGAAGACTTTAAAATCGAAATCACTCGTATAGAGTGGCTTATGCCCTACCTCGTACTGTCAGACCGACGAAAAATACAACTATTTAATTATATTCAAAAAGATATAGCGATTGCTATGAGTTTTCGTTCATGGGAATTGTATGAGTATCCAGTACTTCCAACAACCAAACAACATGTATGGACAGTGAAAACATCGAATCAATTGGAAAAGCCACGTTTTATCATTCTAGGCTTTCAAATAGCGAGGAAAGGAGTACGAAGACAAAATGCTAGTTATTTTGATCACTGCAATATTAGTAATGTAAAACTTTTCCTCAACTCGCAGAGTTACCCATACGGTAATCTCAATCTTGATATTACAAACAATCAGTTTGCCATACTCTATGATATGTATGCAAATTTCCAAAATGTATATTACTCTGACAGAATTGTAATAGATCCTCTTCTAAGTAAAGAAGAATTCATCCAACATGCACCTCTCATAGTCATAGACTGTTCCAAACAAAACGAGTCTCTTAAACAAGCAGCTGTAGATGTACGTCTTGAATTTGATTGTAAGAATAATATGCCCGCAAATACAACTGCGTATTGTCTAATTTTACATGATCGCATTGTTAAGTATAATCCTATAAGCGGTGATGTTAAGAAACTTGTATAAAAACTATATAAAGCTTGCATGAAGCATCAATTAGTCAGTACTGTTATAAACCATCAGTCAGGATAGATCTCAAAAATGAATCGATATAGCGCTTCGTACACTCCTCTCAAGGAGGATAAAAGCGCTAGAAGAGCGCAAGATGATAAACAATGTAATACATATCGAGGAGAACCTTGTTCTACTCCTAAAAGTGAACAGTAGAAAAAAAATTTTGAGAAATATTCCTCTAACACAAAGTCTATGCCAGAACATCAAGGTTACAAGAGATACTGAGATGTAAAAACAGCTACCTCTATCATTATTGTACTCAAATTTGTTTTAATAAACTAAAAAATAAAACTTATATTACTCATGTTTTTATTTAACAACCCTAACNTCATGTTTTATTTAACAACCCTAACCTTTATTCCTTCTAAATCACTTTGTAGTTTTTAAGAAAATGTAAATTATTTTTGTAAATACTCTCCAGTCCCTGACAAACTTTTTTTGTTAAACTACGCAAAATTTTGTAAACTCCTCTCTCTCGCAACTTTACTTAAGTTTCCGAATCAACAAAAATGCTTCTCATTTTTTCTTCCTCGGGGGGAGTACTGTAGGTACCCCACCGATAGGTGGCGGCACGTCCGACCACCACCACCAGAGAGAGAGAGAGAGAGAGAGAGAGAGAGAGGGAGAGCGGCTCACGCCGCGAGCGAGCGCCTCGCTCAGTTCCGCATCGACTACGATCCAGACCAGTCAGGCTGGAGAGACAGAGACCAGAATAAAGAAGTTAGTTAGTTCAGGATAGGCAGAGTACTTTCTCCACCTCGACCGCCTCATCCCGACATCCTTGACCAGGAACTTCGTTATAAAAGTAGCAACATTTTAATAGAATTATATAACATATTTTGGAATCTGCAGGTATGAATAACGATTCTTTTTAACGCACACTGTATTCTGTTATAATACACAAGTATTCTGTTTATAAATGATGTTTCATTTACGCACGAAAGATTCTCTGAATGTATAAAACTAATGCTAATAAACAATATCACAGACATCTCATGAATCTGCAATAGCAACTATTTCCTTAACGGATGCTCTTGGCTATACTTCGGCTGACGCACAAGAACAACGGCATGTCGATGAGTTTTTTGAAAATTTATTACAGATATTAGAGATCTTGTTTGACAATACATCACAAGCAGATATTATCAATATGCTTTATACTGGTAATTAATTATTTTATTCTTCACTTAACTAACATGTATAATTCTTAGGATTATAGTATGTTATAGGAAACATGATTGACTGTATCAAGTGTCTAATGTGTTATACCGAAATCCATCACGAAAATAATTTTCATTCAATTCAATTACCCATCAAATACCCCGATTCTGACGGAAAATATGACAGCGTGGTACGATATCATTAACTTCTTATACCTGATAATAAAATCATTAATTATATAGGAAGAAGGCTTGAGAGCATTTTTTTTTACAGAAACGTTAGATGGGGAAAATCAGCGCATATGCACTAAATGCCAAAAAATGAGTATAAGCAAAAAAAAATTTGAAGTAATTAAGTTTCCTCGTATACTAACGTTGCAGTTAAATCGATTTACACTTAATGATAGATCCATGCAAGTAATTAAATTAAATGATAGGTGAGTAAATAAAATCCTATACTGTGTATTAAAAGCTGAAAGAAGTCGATTACTAACAAGAGTAAACATGTTTTTATTTAAATATATATATGTATTTATATATAAACACATTATTACATTCATTCATTCTACTAATATATTTTTATTTGCCATTAGAATAACGTTTCCTTATGTTCTGGATTTAAATGAATTTATAAATCCAATATATAGTGCAGATTCACATTCTAACACATATGATCTTTTTGCAATAATGATTCATGAAGGAACTGCATACAATGGACATAATTATGCTTTTATAAAGGATTGCAGAACCAGCGAATGGCAAAGTTTTAATGATAGCAAATGGCCATGCCACGCTCGGTTGACAATATTAATGCATGTTGAGAATCACTAATTTCGGGCATACGCTGCGTATTCTAATCTTTTATTATTACGCACTATATCAAAATATATGTTTTATATCCATTTATCTAATAATAAATTAAAAAGCTAGAAACTTTTACTTCATCATAACATCGTTGATCATCTCTTCCTTATATATATTATTACTATGTATTTAATAATTTTGCTGCAATAAAAATTGGTTATATATTTTTTGCATGGACATAGATAACTCATGAAGAAATAAAAAAAAAATGTATGGAAACGATAATGGCGATAATTCTAATGCTAATGCATATGTTCTTATATATAGACAGATAACTGAATCAATAGACAATTGTAATGGATTGGTAAGCAGTATAATTTTTTTTTTGATTTACTGTTTATACAGAATAGTACATTACGATACTACTGGAATAAGCCGCACTTTACGGTACGGCGTGTGTAAGCGCCCAAGCGTAGCGAGTACGCTTAACGCCGTGTCAAAAAGGGCTACTTATCCCACGGATAAGCGTTACATAAATGAGGATTTATTCCATGCAGTACTATAATAGTATATTACGATAAAAGTGGCATAAATAGTCCATTACGGTACGGCGTGTATTAACACCCGAGCGTAGCGAGGGAGCTAAACGCCATGCCGTATCGGACTATTTATACCACGAGTATGGTACGCTATTTTATAGCACTGACTATAGCATAAATCCGCTGTCACGTCTATCCGTGGCGTAAGTAAAATTATTATACCTAATAGTTTTTACTTCGATAAAAAAATATTGATTTCGTAAATTTTTATATAATTATTTATAATACCCCCTGGCTAAAATGTCACCACTTTCGTTGGAGTACGTGTTAATCGAATAAGATCGTTTAGCTTATAATAAATTATAAATATATAAATAGCTTAATTAAATTATAAATCTGTGATTACATTCCAGTTTAATTTTTTTATTCGTAAATAACAATGAAACAAACGCAGCGTGACGTTTTACTTTCTAAAATTATCTATTAATTGCCCAACTGTGGTGGCCATTTCTACCATGGTCGATAATAATTGAATACTGATAATAAATAAAACTTATAGTATTTCATTAATTGTAGATGAGTATAAGAACGAAGAATGTAAGTCACACTGTGGTAGCGCCAAAAGTGAAAATATGTGTACACAAGATTTGACACTTGAAACTATGGGCAATGATATTATGGTAACTGAACCACTTGAAAAGGTAAAAGGTTTCTTTCTCTCCTTCTGCTCCACTGTATAACCTCTGTCTCTCTTATGTGCATTATTTATATGTATACATGCATGCATGCATACATACATACATAAATTGCGTGCATCATTTTTTATATAACAGTTAAAAACATTTTCTTCGTTTGCAGAATGAAATGAGAAGTGATAGTGATTTTGCCACAAAATATATTTTTAACTGCAAAGTAGATTCTGAACCACAAACAAGTCAGCTTTCTGCATGTATTGCATACCTTATAAGATATGTTATAATAAATTATGTCTTTGGAAGGGTTCAAAGTACAAAATCTGATTCCAGCTGCTCTCAAAACACTGAAAATATGAGTATTCAAGCAAGAAACCAATGTTTTTATCATACTGCATAATAATATTCTAAAAATAAATATATTTATAAAGAAATCTCGAAATATCAAAGGAATGTTAGCGACGTGTCCTTTTTGTAATAAGAGTGGATCAGATTTTAATTACTGCCTGCGATGCAATCAAAAGCTTCCAGAAAATGTGGGCAGAATTTTAATAAATTCGTTTGAAATGTCTACAAATGGAAATAGTAGCAGTGTCTACAGTGCAGAAACGTGGAGCTTTCCAAAAAAAATTCGATTAGAAACGCAAGAAGTCGGGGACAAGTCAAATAAAACGTGAGTATAATTAATTTTATGCGAAATATTAAGGTAGTACCGTCACGTCCCTAGTCAAAATGAGCGCACTTTTTAATTCTTTTTGTTCGCAATATTTACTTTACTAAAGAAGCTGTATTAATGAGCATACACCAAATTATTATTAAGCATCGGCATAGTATGACCTTATAATCGTTTTTAAAAATAAAACGCATTCTTTAAACATTAATTTTGAAGTACGAAAATTCTCAATAAAATTTTACGGTAGTTTTTATAAAATATAACAGTATCTATGACTGTAAATGCGATTCCGATAAGACTACGTATGAAATGAGTGAAAGTTAAAATGATTATAATTTTTTTCCACGTACACTGGTCTTATAAAAAGTAACTCGATCTCAACGGTATTTAGTTAACGACAGTACTACCTTAACTCACGGACGTTCGTATATTTAAAAGAAATTTTGTATGTCGATTTATTTACAGCATAGTTATTTATCCACGACCTCCGGCTTCAGGGGGCTTCGAAATAAAAAATGTCCATTTGAAGTGCCTGGAAGAGGGGCGATTTCTAAACGACATTATAATAGATTTTTATTTATTATATACGATTTCAAAAGTCATTCCTTCCACAAAACAAGAAAGAGCTTATCTGTTCAGTTCGTTTTTTTTTAAAGCGTCTTATGTCCTTAAAAGGAAACAGTGATGCAGTTGCTATGCAACGGTACCAACTGGTGCAAAACTGGACAAAGAAAACCAATATTTTTGAAAAGGAATTTATTTTAAATCGTATAAATCCAAAGTAAGAATTGTAGGATTAGATGATGAACAAATAATTTCAATGCTATCACGTAATAAAAACATAAATTGATTTCAGATATCATTGTTTTTAGTTATCTTCTACTTCGCATCCTTATGCGACCAAGTGAACGTAGAAAAAACTCTGCGTGGACATACAGGTGACAAAATGTAAATAGAATTATCATCAAAATCCATTTACTTAATAACATTGCGTGATAAACTAATTTAAGAAGATGTTGTTGCTAACATGTGAGTTAATAGTTGAAAATAAGATTGCTACAATAGAGAATGTCTCAGATCGCATATAATCGCATATAATGCGATCTGAGGCTTTCTCTACTTACTCCCATGCCCTGCATATAGTACTTTTCTCAACGAGGAGCGTAAAATGCGTAGTGAAGTTTCCGCCCGGAGGGCGTACAGTACGCACTTTACGTGCCGTATGAAGAAAAATCATATAATCGTATTTCTTAATTGCTAGAAAAACTGAAAGTTGACATCTACTTTTACTTTTTAAGAAATCAATTGTTACTTATACATATAATAAAATTAATGCTCAAATTTTGTTACCATCCTTAGTTCAATACTTAAAATAAAAAAGAGCATTTTTAGATTTGACATATTCTTAATACTGAACAATTACTGTACTTACATATTTATTGTAATAATTACGTATTTAGTGATACTTTTAGACCTTGCATTGTCATATTTGATTCCATGGATAAATGAAAGAAAAATGAAATTGTTAAAGGGATCAGAGAATATCTAAATTTAGAATTTCAAAACAAAATAGGTCGAACAGGTCCGTTAACTGTCCAGAATCTACCAGAAATATACCCACGAGTTCCGCAGCAACAGAATACTTACGATTGTGGCATTCATTTACTGGAATACGCAGAAGTATTTTTGACGGTAACGAAAAAGTATTACATTTCAAAATGTATGATGTAAAAATGACCAAGACTGTATGGAAAATCACTTCGTTCATATTTATTACCAATGCAAAATGTGTTTATTTCAGAATCCAATAAATGAAATCGCAAGTTTGCCAGAGGGAGCATTAGAGAAATGGTTTACACATGAAACAATTGAAAAAAAAGACAACAGATTAAATAATTGATCTTGCATTTTGCGAATAAGTAATGTACGCATCAACATATATATATGTAAAAAAATTGTGATTTTTTTTAACAACAAAGAATGCATGTTTTCTTGTATGCCATTTGATTTACCTACGAATCTCGACTACGCTCGCCTCCATACTCCGACGTGCCGATAAGCAAGCTCGCTCTATATGGGGCGGTTGGGTTTAGGAGCTTGCATTTGAGACTTATCCCTCGCCTACGCTCGCCTTCCTCCGAATTGCCGACGAGCAAATTCGCTCTATATGGGTCGGTTGGGTTTTGGAGCTTTTGTGTTAGAATCATCGCTCGCCTCCCTCCGACTTGCCGACGAGCAAACTCGCTCTATATGGGGCAGGTAGGTTCGGGAGCTTACGGTTAGAACTTATCCCTCGCCTACTATATGCCCTATACTTACGGTTTTAACGTATCCCTCGCCTACTATATGCCTTTTGATTTACCTACGAATCTCGACTGCGCTGTCCTCCATACTCCGACGTGCTGACGCGTAAAGTCGCTCTCTATGGGGCAGGCAGGTTTTGGAGCTTACGGTTTGAACATATATCTCGCCTACGCTCGCCTCACTACGATTTGCAGACGAGCAAACTCGCTCTGAGCAGGGCGGTTGGGAATCAGAGCTTGCATTGTAGACTCATCCCTCGCATACGCTCGCCTCCCTCCGATATGCCGACGAGCAAACTCGCTCTATATGGGTCGGTTGATTTTTGAAGCTTCCGGGATATAATCATCGCTCGCCTCCCTCCGAATTGCCGACGTGCAAATTCGCTCTATATGGGTCGGTTGGGTTTTGGAGCTTTCGTGTTAGAATCATCGCTCTCCTCCCTCCGACTTGCCGACGAGCAAACTCGCTCTATATGGGGCAGGTAGGTTCGGGAGCTTACGGTTAGAACTTATCCCTCGCCTACAATATGCCTTATACTTACCGTTTGAACCTATCCCTCGCCTACTATACGCCTTTTGATTTACCTACGAATCTCGACTGCGCTGTCCTCCATACTCCGATGTGCTGACGCGTAAAGTCGCTCTCTATGGGGCAGGCAGGTTTTGGAGCTTACGGTTTGAACATATATCACGCCTAAGCTCGACTCACTCCGATTTGCCGACGAGCAAACTCGCTCTGTATGGGTCGGTTGGGTTTTGGAGCTTACGGTTTAAACATATATCTCGCCTACGCTCGACTCACTCCGATTTGCAGACGAGCAAACTCGCTCTATATGGGTCGGTTGAGAATCAGAGCTTGCGTTATAGACTCATCCCTCGCCTAGGATCGCCTCTCTCCGATGTGCCGACGAGCAAACTCGCTCTATATGGGGCTGGTAGGTTCGGGAGCTTACGGTTCGAACTTATTCCTCGCCTACTATATGCCGTTTGATTTACATACGAATCTCGCCGAAGCTCGTTTCCATACTCCGACTTGCCGATGTGTAAACTCGTTGTGTATAGGGTAGGAGGGTTTAGGAGCTTGCGTTGTAGACTTATTCCTTGCCTACGCTCGCCTCCCTCCGATATGCCGACGAGCAAGCTCGCTCTATATGGGTCGGTTGGGTTTTGGAGCTTTCGTGTTAGAATCATCGCTCGTCTCCCTCCAATTTGCCGACGAGCACATTCGCTCTATATGGGTCGGTTGGGTTTTGGAGCTTTCGTGTTAGAATCATCGCTCGCCTCCCTCCGACTTGCCGATAAGCAAACTCGCTCTATATGGGGCAGGTAGGTTCGGGAGCTTATGGTTAGAACTTATCCCTCGCCTACTATATGCCTTATACTTACCGTTTGAAATTATCCCTCGCCTACTATATGCCTTATACTTACCGTTTGAAATTATCCCTCGCCTACTATATGCCTTTTGATTTACCTACGAATCTCGACTGCGCTGTCCTCCATAATCCGATGTGCTGACGCGTAAAGTCGCTCTCTATGGGGCAGGCAGGTTTTGGAGCTTACGGTTTGAACATATATCTCGCCTACGCTCGACTCACTCCGATTTGCAGACGATCAAACTCGCTCTAAACGGGGCGGTTGGGAATCAGAGCTTGCGTTGTAGACTCATCCCTCGCCTAGGATCGCCTCTCTCCGATGTGCCGACGAGCAAACTCGCTCTATATGGGGCAGGTAGGTTCGGGAGCTTACGGTTCGAACTTATTCCTCGCCTACTATATGCCTTTTGATTTACATACGAATCTCGCCGAAGCTCGCTTCCATACTCCGACTTGCCGACGTGTAAACTCGTTGTGTATAGGGTAGGAGGGTTTAGGAGCTTGCGTTGTAGACTTATTCCTTGCCTACGCTCGCCTCCCTCCGATATGCCGACGAGCAAGCTCGCTCTATATGGGTCGGTTGGGTTTTGGAGCTTTCGTGTTAGAATCATCGCTCGTCTCCCTCCAATTTGCCGACGAGCACATTCGCTCTATATGGGTCGGTTGGGTTTTGGAGCTTTCGTGTTAGAATCATCGCTCGCCTCCCTCCGACTTGCCGATAAGCAAACTCGCTCTATATGGGGCAGGTAGGTTCGGGAGCTTATGGTTAGAACTTATCCCTCGCCTACTATATGCCTTATACTTACCGTTTGAAATTATCCCTCGCCTACTATATGCCTTATACTTACCGTTTGAAATTATCCCTCGCCTACTATATGCCTTTTGATTTACCTACGAATCTCGACTGCGCTGTCCTCCATAATCCGATGTGCTGACGCGTAAAGTCGCTCTCTATGGGGCAGACAGGTTTTGGAGATTACGGTTTGAACATATATCTCGCCTACGCTCGACTGACTCCGATTTGCAGACGAGCAAACTCGCTCTATATGGGTCGGTTGGGTTTTGGAGCTTACGGTTTGAACATATATCTCGCCTACGCTCGCCTCACTCCGATTTGCAGACGATCAAACTCGCTCTAAACGGGGCGGTTGGGAATCAGAGCTTGCGTTGTAGACTCATCCCTCGCCTAGGATCGCCTCTCTCCGATGTGCCGACGAGCAAACTCGCTCTATATGGGGCAGGTAGGTTCGGGAGCTTACGGTTCGAACTTATTCCTCGCCTACTATATGCCTTTTGATTTACATACGAATCTCGCCGAAGCTCGCTTCCATACTCCGACTTGCCGACGTGTAAACTCGTTGTGTATAGGGTAGGAGGGTTTAGGAGCTTGCGTTGTAGACTTATTCCTTGCCTACGCTCGCCTCCCTCCGATATGCCGACGAGCAAGCTCGCTCTATATGGGTCGGTTGGGTTTTGGAGCTTTCGTGTTAGAATCATCGCTCGCCTCCCTCCGACTTGCCGACAAGCAAACTCGCTCTATATGGGGCAGGTAGGTTCGGGAGCTTATGGTTAGAACTTATCCCTCGCCTACTATATGCCTTATACTTACCGTTTGAAATTATCCCTCGCCTACTATATGCCTTATACTTACCGTTTGAAATTATCCCTCGCCTACTATATGCCTTTTGATTTACCTACGAATCTCGACTGCGCTGTCCTCCATAATCCGATGTGCTGACGCGTAAAGTCGCTCTCTATGGGGCAGGCAGGTTTTGGAGCTTACGGTTTGAACATATATCTCGCCTACGCTCGACTCACTCCGATTTGCAGACGAGCAAACTCGCTCTATATGGGTCGGTTGGGTTTTGGAGCTTACGGTTTGAACATATATCTCGCCTACGCTCGCCTCACTCCGATTTGCAGACGATCAAACTCGCTCTAAACGGGGCGGTTGGGAATCAGAGCTTGCGTTGTAGACTCATCCCTCGCCTAGGATCGCCTCTCTCCGATGTGCCGACGAGCAAACTCGCTCTATATGTGGCAGGTAGGTTCGGGAGCTTACGGTTCGAACTTATTCCTCGCCTACTATATGCCTTTTGATTTACATACGAATCTCGCCGAAGCTCGCTTCCATACTCCGACTTGCCGACGTGTAAACTCGTTGTGTATAGGGTAGGAGGGTTTAGGAGCTTGCGTTGTAGACTTATTCCTTGCCTACGCTCGCCTCCCTCCGATATGCCGACGAGCAAGCTCGCTCTATATGGGTCGGTTGGGTTTTGGAGCTTTCGTGTTAGAATCATCGCTCGCCTCCCTCCGACTTGCCGACAAGCAAACTCGCTCTATATGGGGCAGGTAGGTTCGGGAGCTTATGGTTAGAACTTATCCCTCGCCTACTATATGCCTTATACTTACCGTTTGAAATTATCCCTCGCCTACTATATGCCTTATACTTACCGTTTGAAATTATCCCTCGCCTACTATATGCCTTTTGATTTACCTACGAATCTCGACTGCGCTGTCCTCCATAATCCGATGTGCTGACGCGTAAAGTCGCTCTCTATGGGGCAGACAGGTTTTGGAGATTACGGTTTGAACATATATCTCGCCTACGCTCGACTGACTCCGATTTGCAGACGAGCAAACTCGCTCTATATGGGTCGGTTGGGTTTTGGAGCTTACGGTTTGAACATATATCTCGCCTACGCTCGCCTCACTCCGATTTGCAGACGATCAAACTCGCTCTAAACGGGGCGGTTGGGAATCAGAGCTTGCGTTGTAGACTCATCCCTCGCCTAGGATCGCCTCTCTCCGATGTGCCGACGAGCAAACTCGCTCTATATGTGGCAGGTAGGTTCGGGAGCTTACGGTTCGAACTTATTCCTCGCCTACTATATGCCTTTTGATTTACATACGAATCTCGCCGAAGCTCGCTTCCATACTCCGACTTGCCGACGTGTAAACTCGTTGTGTATAGGGTAGGAGGGTTTAAAGAGAAACTTTGCTACTACTCGGCTTGTATCACTTTGCACCTGGCTCTATCCATTCCCATGCGATTCACTCTTAATTTATCTCGCGAACTAGCTACGTAGCCAAATTACTCACGACGCCTCCGCGGGCTCACGTGCACGAGGACGTGCACGTACAGCAAACTGCGCTACGGGCCAGGCTTCGCATAGCCTTCAAGAAGCCTGCAACTAGCTGCTACATACTTTTCCTCTCGCTTATTCATCGATCAGTGGATGCGCCACTGATCGCTTATATGCGGATGCGGACCCCATCGGTTTCTAACATCCCGGTCTAAAACCCCGTTATAATTTGAAAGTCGAAACAAATAAAATTTTGATATTACAATTATTATCATATAATATAAATGAATATAACAATATTGTAAAAATAAATAATCTCAAAATAACAAATCTTCCGAACACAAACATCAATATTAATGATAAGGTATACAAAATTACAAATGCTATATTTCATCATGGTAATAATATCAATTCAGGACATTACACGAATATGTTGAGAAATAATAATAAATGGATAAGAATCGACGACTTAAATATAACAAAACAAAATTGGCCTAGGTACAGCAAAGATGCACATTGCAATCTGAAATAATAAATAAATATATTTTTGATGATTCAGTTAAATTAATTATTAAATTATTAATTATCTGCAGAAAATATGCAATTAACCTGATGACCTTTAACCAGATGACTCCTTCTCTTGCGATGCTTGCAAGAGCACATTGAAATTTGAGATCTCATCCGGATCCTTCTAGTGGCTGCACACCATTATTGTTCTGACCTGACAGCATTGGACAAGCTTCCGTGCAAATAAAAATGAGCAGAATCTGTGCAAAATTGATAAAATACATTAAATTATTATTTGTTTGTGACTTGTTCATTTAAGATCATATAAAAACCATACCCTCTTTCTTTGAAAACGTTTATGCAGGTTCTGTTGCAAAAAACCTTTCTTCATAGGTAACTGATAGTATTTGGCAGGTACAACACTGGTCCGGATCGATCAACTTGAAAAAGACGAAGCAAGGTTCACGACATATAAGCTCCTTGCTGAGTTTCATTTTCTAATACATTTAATCCCTCTATTTCTACCTGTGACAAAGTTAGTTTTCTTTCCAGTAATGTAATAGCTTCATCTTTTTCCATTTGTAACTGTCTTAATTCTATTGTTACCTTGTCTATTTCTCTAATTCTAATAGCATTAGGAAGATGTTCCTGATCAGATGTAGTTGTAATTGGTCACGAGGTTGATAATTCAAATTGTTCTGAGCTGTTGTATTATCCGAATGATTTAAACTTTGATAATGATTTTCTGCATTCATAGTTTCTTGAATTTCTGACCTTACATTTTCAACAGGTTTGCAATTGTCTTTATAGTAATTTGGAGAAGCTGTGGTTTCATCTTGTTTAAAATGATTGGTTGGTGTTTCAAAATTACATAAATAATGTTATGTCCTAAACTTATGATAGTTGTCACCAGACAGTAACTCCAAGGGTTGTAAATCTTTATAAGCACGGGCGGAGACAAAGCTTCGATACACAAAGTCTTAGCGCCGTCGGTGCCTGGCTACCTTCGCGATCTATTCAAGAACAGCCTCCAGTAGCCGCCGGTGAATTACTCTGGACCCGCAATAAATCGTTATACATTTTAGTCTGAATATACACCCTAAATTCTGAGACGAACTAACTTTCCTTTAACTGACAGTAAAATAGGACGTCACTCCGATCGTTAAGGCAGAACCACGGACTAATATCATTTTAGACTTTTGTAAGATGAGATCGACTATTTGTGCAATGGATTATGAAAGAAAGAAAGAGAATATGTATGGAGACATGCCGTCTGTTGATATGTATATCACTTACCCCGTATTTATTCGCTTCTGACCTGTTCTGCTACCAGCGCGTCCTCTCAGTGGATGTTGGCTCGATTTTCAAAGCGGAATGATTATACGAATGCAAACAGTCGCGTCAGGAATTAGAAGTTAAAGGTTAAAATGTGCACTCACGATTCGATTATTTATTATAAGCAAGTTTATTTAAGAATTATTAAAGACAGAATTTGATTAACGCTCGCTTGTAACTAACGAATGTATCTTAGACAATTATTATTTTCCTCAGAATGACAAACGACACAAACGACATTAATATTCTAAGGTTTTGAAAGATCAAAAATATTCTAAGTCTTTGAACCGTCGAAAATATTCTAAGTTTTTGAAAGGAGTTACACGTAAAAAGTTTAAGTCCCGAGACGATATGCCGGACCGGGCTCCGCTCGGGCAAAGCTTCCGCGCGGTGAAATTTCGATGAGAATACTGTGTGTGGAGCCCGGTGGACCAGGGCTTTATATACTGGAAATCGCCCTCACCGACACCTTTTACGTACATAGGTAGTAGTGAACATTTGTGAATAGCACATCTAATCAGAGAGCTTAAATGCTGCATATTTCCTTATATGGTTTCTCTAGGCTTGTTGCTGTAGGCATTTTTTAAAAGGCATTCTTTTGTACTTGTAGCGGCGATGAGTTTTTCCCTCGCTCCCCTATGTAGAGTGTCTTTCCTCTTTTGTGGGTAGAGTCGCCGCCGTTGACTTCGAGACCTTATCTCTATACACGAGTGCAAGTGGTCTAGGACTCCTTCTATTTATGCTCGTTAATATACCGTCTTCTTGTAACAACGACGAAATTCACGTATGCTCTCGTCTTCTTCTGCACTCATGACCTCGGTGTAGTATTCTCATTGGTGTTGGGAGCGCACGTGCACTTGCTGTTCGAACGCGTGCCCTCTCCTTCATAATGTTCTCGTAGATTTTAAGACGAAGCCCTCCTGCTGGTGTTGCAAGTGTGCAGCCGCTCGCATTTCGGACTCGTGGTTCCTTCTTCGGCAGATTTGCACAAGGCTCTCCTTCTGATGTTATATATAATGTATATATATGCACGTATACTCGCTGTTTGGACACGCATTTCCTTCTTCTCGGTACTCTCGCAGTCTCAGACGCAATTCTTCTACTAGTGTGCTTATTGGCAATGTATGTGTATTCATTGTTCCCAGTGTAGCTCGTTTGCCCGAATTTATGCGGATCAGTCTCGCGTGATTTTAATTTATGATACGTATATAAAGATGAAATATAATCGAGTTATCCGACTTTCGCGATTTTCTCATTATTCGATCTCTCGTGTATTAATTATAATTAATGTGCTATATAACCCGATTTTTCTATTCCATTCACATATTGTTTGTTATTGTCGCTCGTGTCATCGACTCTGTTTCCTCTCATTTCCTTAATTTATTCAAGCGGCTGCGCTTCAGAGTTTTCCTTACGACCTATTGTGTGGTCTCGACTACCTGCTCTTAGACCCGGCGCTTGCTCTCTCTTTCGTGTCATCCTATGGGGAAGGGCATTGACCTATATTTTGAATTCGACCCGTTTAAGGTGGGGTTCTTGTGTTTAGACATTTTTTTTTCCTTTAGATCTAGTCAGGTGAGATTTTGGCATCATTATATACATAACAAAATATGATTTTATACAAATTTTCAGCCCTATTTATCTAATATTTACTGAGATAATGCATATGAAGCAGAATTGTTTATTATAAAATAGCTATATTGCAAAAGTATCCTGCGCAACCCATACGCATGCCATGATTCCAAAAAAATTGAGTGTATTTCTTCAGTCGATGAAAAAGAATGATAGTGATNTGATGAAAAAGAGTGATTAGATTTTAAAATTGATTTTGTCATCTCTCTAAATAAATATGCCATCTAAACACATAAAATTTATAGCAAAATTAGTTAATTCACAATAAATGTTGACGTACCTGAATTTGCCACTAATATTACATCTGACTAAAATAAAAATGTAATCACTATAAATTCTTGTAATACTAACAAGGAATTCACCCAATTTTTTTGGAATCATGAAATTAAAATGTGTTGCGCAGGATACATTTTCAATATTTCAAAACATAAAGCTGAGTAAATGAGGTTTTTGTAAAAAAAGTACTGCTTTTCATATCATCGTATAAATGATCTATTTCTCTGTACATAAATCATTATAAACAATTTCAATATCATCCGTACTGTCTTGAATGATAACATTTTAAGAATTCATGCACTAGAATGCACACATTTCGAAATACATTAAAAAATCGCAAAAAACGCAGTTTTTTGCTAAAACTTCTATAACTTATTTTTTCATGAAAAAAAATTTAGCGGCAAAAAAGGAACTTCGACGCCTATTCTACGTACACATTAGGGCACTTTAAAAAAAAAATTTTTTTTCGATTTTTCGGTCGAAAAACACAAGAACCCCACCTTAAATGTCTTCCTGCTTAGTTTTATGTAAATGCGAAAACTGAGCATTTCACAATAATTAGGATTAGCTATGGTTAAATCTGAATCCAAGTGCTTTGATAACATTGGAGCATCCATTGAAATACTGGTATTTGATTTTCCCATGACTCTCATCAATATTGTAATAAAAATCATTACCATCTTGGTAATGTCTTGATGACAAGTTCGAATGATTATCTAAATAAGAACTGCTGCTGCTGAAATTTTTTATTTCTTTATTGCCTCTTTGTTGATCTTCTTGATCTTCCACTTCTTCTTGTTTTTGATAAAAAAAAAACCATCAGGCGTCATATGCAAATTGTACACAATATTTTCTGAATCTGGCAGACTGAGCAGCAACACTTTTTCACTGATTATTTTCTTTTCTTGCACAATTTCTGCTTCTGATGCAGCAACGGTGTCAGGCATCTACCCAGGCAGTATATCGTGCACACTCGCACGGACATCTTTTCCAATGAGTCTTACCAGTCTCACAGAACTCGAGCACGTAACGGCATGTGCCTCATCAAAGCTTCGTTGTTTCTCTGCCAATCTAATCCAAGAGTGTTTGCCAACGCAGCTCCAAAATACAAAGCTTGATCAAACTGATTTTGCGATTGCTGGTCATAACGTCTTCTGTTCTTTCTGTGAAAATTCCCCCTCTGCTGATAGACATTGTTTTGATTGTGATTGAATCTCTCTGTCTTTTCACATAATTGTTTCTCATTGGCATTTCCCTCTGCTGCTGATATGCTACAGCCGCTGCAGCAAGGTCTCTAGGAGACAGCAGGGGTAAGGGGGTTGAATCAGGAGTTATCCATTGCCAGGCTGCAGGAGCATGTGGCCAACTGTGGATCTGAGTGACTTGAGTCGGAACAGGTCCAAACACACTGGGAGGAGGTGGTACCGTTCCCTGGGATGGTGGCATCGTTGGCAAGGGTGGCTGTCCAGGCAAGAGCTCTTACTAGACTCACAGAGATCGAGCACGAGGAAATCGACGCGACTGCAGGAGGAAGATTAGCCAAAAAAGAAGCAAAACATTGACGATGAATACAGTTGGCTTTCAGGGAAAGATTTGACTCCAAGGTAGACTCAAACTGAAATCAAAGACAATAACACTGCTATAGGTACTAGTATTTCTCTACAACTATGACTACAACTACAATTACCTCTACAATTGGATTATTAGCTTCTATATTTTAAAAAATTTATACAAATTTTGACACTCTAGACTATTTTTTTTTAGGAAAAACACGCTGAACTCCGGGCGCACTGAAGTTAGCCATTTCTGCACATCCGGTTTCCAATGCTGCCTTAGTGAAGCCCAAATCTTTTCTTATCAGCTCACAGGCGGCGTCCCGATCGCATAATATGTATAGATATTTCCGCAACTATGGTGAAAGATATATATATATATATATATATACTTGGTACATAAAATATTATTCTGCACGAAAATAAATATTTATCTCCGCGTAAATTTACAGCTATAATATATTGCAAAATTAAAATTGTTTTATAAATTCGGCTTAAAATTTATAAAATGATTTATTGATAAATCATAATTGTATATATTTTACATTCATACTTAATAATTAATTATTATTGTATTAATTAAATAATAATTTAAAAATTTAAAAATTTAAATAATTAATTATAGAAACACACCTTTTTAAAAGTCTGATTGTGGCAAAAATTTAATAAAAATTAATTAATAATTTTTTTTTAATATACATAATATGTATGAGTATATATATATGTGTGTGTGTGTCGTAATTTAAAATTATTGATTAATCTGTTGAAACAAAATGTTTCGAGATATTGTTGAAGCATTTTACGTGTCAGTGGCCGGGAAAATGTCACTTTCCGACTGCTGTGCACATAAAATAGCGAATCCACCACAGCTGCGGGAATAACGAATGGTCGGATTGCTTATGTGCAAATCCGCGGCCGAGTGAAAACTTCTCTGGGTCTAGAAGTGACAATTTGAAATTTGAACAAGGCAATGAAAAACGTCAAAAAACAGCCATAATTGATAAGCATATATATAGCTGATGAAATCTGTAAAAGTTAATCCAAATTTTTGAAAACGAAAGTAGAAGAGAAGAGCTTTAATTTGAGGGCCGGATGGTTAAAATTGACCGCTCGGATCAAAAGTTATGCAGATTTAAATAATGGGAAAAATCACCAATTTTCGTAGAAAATCGAAATTTTCATAATTTTTCGCTATTTTCAAGCTTAGACAACTTTTGATCTAGCCAACTATTTTTAACCTACCAGGGCTCAAATTAAAGCTTTCTTCCGATACTTTGATCATATTAATACACATTTTTCGATTGCGCCTCCAGACGTTGAGTACGCACAATTGAGCAATGGCTCGTTTCCGTTTATCTTTCCCATGTTAATTTCCCATAAGAGAATTTAAACTGCCGGGCAAAAAAATAAGTATTTCAAAATCTTGGGAACGCAAAGTTTTTTGTGTTCTGGATCTTGTGTTCTGGATGGCCTAAGGAACCCAAAAAAGTTGGTTTGGTACGCGTGCCTTCAAATTTCAAATTGTCTCTTCCAGACCCAGAGAAGTTTCCACTCGGCCGCGAATTTGCACTTAAATGTTTATACGTGCGATTTAAAACATTCTTTGTTTTCCCGGCCTATAGGTCCGTAATATACTTATACTAAGTATTATTTTAATTAACTATTATTGTTTATATAACCCACCCGCCACTGTGAGGACGCTAGAGATATAAGCGATGCAGTTTTCAATTATGCAAAATATACAGGGTGAGGAACGAAATTTTGAAGCTCAATATCTTTGAAACTAACTGGTATCGTAAACAACCCAACGAAAGGGATAAAGCTGCTATATAATACTAACTAAATCGAAAATTTTAAATTGATTATTGCCTTTTTACTCCAGTTATCGCGTCACGTAAAAATAACGATTCATAGTATACAGGGTAAGAAAAAAATTTTAAAGCTTCATATCTTCAAAACTAATTGGTTTCGTAAAGAACCCAAACATAGGGATCAAGATGCTATATAATACTAACTAAATCCAAAATTTGAACTTGATTAATGCCTTTTTACTCCGGTCATCGTCTCCCATAGAAAAACGACTTTTTTCAGTTTATGATGTTTTTCTTCGATGAACTGACTTAAAATTAAAGTGGTACATAGTTCTAATTACCTTCAATAATCATGTATTTTTTTAGAATGATTCACTATTTAGTTTTTGAGTTATAACGATTTAAAAAAATTTCACTTTATGGTGTATAATAAAAGAACGACGAAAGATAATATAAATTCTCCGCGATAAAAAGATAGGTAATTTTATTCTATTTCATGTGCATATTAAGCAATTTACTTTTATTAACTTGTTCAATAACTTTATCGGAGAAAACTGAAAACTCAAAACTAAAAAATCGCTATAAAAAAAACACGCCTACAAAATGTAAAACGGACTGTTTTCCCATCTAGTCTACATCTACAGCTATAGTAAAAACGAAGAAAATGAGAGTTATTGGATCAAAATCCACTGAGTAGAAGCTGAGATACAGATGTCGACGAACGAACACACACACACACACACACACACACACACACACACACACACACACACACACACACACACACACACACACACACATATATATATATATACACACACACATCCATACGGACATTTTCTAAAAACACTATTTTTCGACTAAAAATACATCAAAACACACTACATGTTTTTACACAAACTGAAAAAATCACTATTACAAGGCTTCCTTAGGAAGGAAGCAATACATTTTGTTATAGTAACTTTTCTTTTTCTGATTCATTAATAATTATTCAATATTAAAAATAATTTATTTAGAAATTTTTTTACGGTAAAAATTGTAACATTTAAATTTCGCGCGGATGGGGAGTCACTTTTGGCGACGCTGTTCATCGGTATGGCATCTTGGTACCGGAAATTCATAGAAAACTTCGCCTTGCTAATAGAGCCTATCACTCGCCTATTAAAACAAAAGCAGAAATGGGAGTGGAGTTTTGAGCAGCAAACAGCATTCGATACGATCAAAAAACGCTTAACGGAAGCTCCAATTTTGATGCGCCCTAATTTCACGAAACTGTTTACTATCCAAGTCGACGCAAGCACTATAGGGCTCGGTAGCGTGCTAACACAGGTAATTGATAACAAACAGAGAGTCTTCGCGTACGCCAGTCGCACAATAACCGATGCAGAAAGGAACTACACGGCCACAGAGTTGGATTATCTAGGGGTTATCTGGGCGATAGAGAAATTCCGAGGTTACGTCGACGGGACACATTTCGAGGTCATCACAGACCATAGTAGTCTGCAATGGCTTAAAACTCTCAAGAAGCCCGTAGGCAGGCTGGCTAGGTGGTCCATGTACTTAGCAGCATACGATGTAGATATAATACACAGAAAGGGGGCCATGCATCACGTCCCCGATGCACTCTCGCGCATGTACGAAAAAAAAAATCTTATATCATAAGACCGAGAACACGATACAAGATGCGGTTAAACAAGATGAGACGTTATGGAAAATAGTGATTAGACCGAAAGACCGCCAGCGCGTATTATTCGATGCACATGATGATACTCAAAGTGGACACCTAGGGATAGAGAAAACTCACGCGCGTGTAGCGAATCATTATTTCTGGCCAGGGATGTTTAAGGACATCGTAAATTATGTGAAGCACTGCGACATTTGCCAAAAATTGAAGTCAGAACAACTCACACCGCCAGGGAAATTAGGACAGCGCTTTATCGAACACCCGTGGAGCGTAGTAACGGCTGATATTATGGGACCGTTCCCACGTAGCAAAAAGGGTATGCGATACTTGCTAGTAATTCAGGATTTGTTCACAAGGTGGATAGAAGTACAGCCAATACGAAACGCGACGGGAAGCTCGATTAAAAGCGCTCTTCATGACCTAGTCATAACACGTTGGGGAGTTCCGCGGGTGTTTATATCAGACAACGGTACAGAATTCGTCAATAAGACGCTAACAGAGTATGCAAAAGAACTCAAAATAATCAATTCGACCACTCCTCCTTATCACCCGCAGGCCAACCCAGTCGAAAGAGTAAATTGGGTCCTGAAAACAATGATTCGCACCTTCATAGACCAAGATCACCGCGATTGGGACGTGCATATCTTAGATTTCCGCTTCGCGTTCAACACATCTAAACATTCCACTACCCAGGTAACACCGGCTTTCCTAAACTTTGTCGATTAGATCGCTCCGCCGAGAACTAGAAAACTCAGACGAATTGGAAAAAGGGAATGTAGAACAGTGGTCGGAAAGGCTATACAGGTTGCAAGCTATCCCAGCTATTCGAGACTGGGTGGTAAATAATTCAAAGAACGCACACAATAGACAGGCAACCTACTACAATAAAAACCACCGCGAAATTACTTATAAAATAGGCGACAATGTATTAATGCGCCATAGGGTTCTCTCAGATGCCAAGAAGAATTTCGTGGTCAAACTGGCCAAGCCATTTAAAAGACCTTACACGATTTCAAAAATCCTTTCACCACTGGTATACGAACTTAAGTCGGCGGACAATCAGATCGTCTCGAAGATACACATTTGTGACCTTAAACCATATAATAAAAAAAAATCCATTACTGCATAGGCACCAGAAGGCTATCTTTACCACCATCATACGTCACCGGCTACCTGCACTAGAACTAGAATTGGTTATATTCTTTAAAGGCTATCTCCAAAACCCGTAAGTAAACTATAATAGAAGAAAGTAAACTAGGGCGATAAGGGATATCTTTGATACAATCTGTGATTTCGGACTTTGCAGGCTATCTTAATGAAATTGTATCAGGAAGGCTATATATAACGCTATGGCTAACGCACAAGTGCCGGACTCGACCGTAGAAGAGGAGGAACGGCTACTTATGGAAGTGGACTCCGATAGAGAGCAGGGATTCGATGGAGCTCCTGTGGAGCTTACGGACTCGGACGTGGAGGTGCTTTCCATGCCTCCGTCCCCGGCTCCGAGTCTTATGGCCGACGCCAGAGACCCGCTAGCCGCCGCCGAGCCTGGGACAGGCTCTCCCTTACGGAGGGGGGAGTCTCCAGAGGAGGACGACTTCGAGATGGTCGACGTTGAGGCCAGACCAGTGATACCTCCAGCAGACCCAGATGAGGTCGACTCTAGAGCCACAACGCCAAGACCAGCCTCACCGAACAACCAAGACGAACGTGTGAATGGTGACCTGGATGGACTCGAAACTATATCCGAAGCTGAATCCTCGTCCGAAGAAGAGGAGGAAAGTGACGACAGGCCCGACGAAACCAGCCGCAAGAGCGAAGAGAACGCGGAAGAGGTTGGACAGAATCCTTACTACCCGCTTAGGGAACACGAAGAAATCGTACTCGAGATTTTTCAGCAGCATCCAGAGTTGGAGGCGGCGTTCCGAAAAGTGGAGGCCAACCTCATCGAAATGGCCAGGAAGCGCCCGTGCATGACGTCCGGTTCGACGATGTGCATAGGAAAAATCGAGAAGACTCCTCCAACCAAGGTCTCGGGCAGCAGTCACGTCCAAATTTACGTGCTCAGTCCAGCAGTGGACAATGAGGCGCAGACCGAAGCAACACCAAGGGCCTCAGCTGTGACCCAGACGGAGCCAGCTGAAAACACCCAGACCAGGGCCATGGAGTCACAAACGGAGGCTGTCCCCACAGTCGTCAAGGCGATACAAGCAGAATCGCCCCCTGTCGTCGCCACCTCTACTGTCACGAAACAGACGGACCTTTCTTCACTAGGAGCTCCTCCAGCGCGTTAGCCCACCCCCCAGCCAATCGTGCCCACACCAGTCGAACCAAGGCCCTCCACCTCGCGCAACCCAGAAGACTCCTGGGACCGTCGCCATCGGGAGAACGGAGCAGCACGATCAAGCTCCAGGATCACCGAGGAGGACTTCGCTGAAATCCGACGGGAAGCAGAGCCAGCACAACCAAGGTCCCCCACCTCGTACAGCACGGATAACCACCAGGATCGCTCCCGCCAAGAAAATCGGCCAACTCCGAACTCATCGGTCGAACAAAACACGGGGTGGATGGAAATTCACGGCCAGTGGGTTGAGGTGCTCCCAAGACTCGCGGGCTGCTTCAACTGCGGGGAAAGCCACCACTATCGCCGCTGCCGATGTGAGGAAAATATCTTTTGCTTCCGCTGCAGACGAAGGAATATCATGCTGCGAGACTGCCCAAACTGTTCCCTGCGCTGGCGCCAGTCGACTAGAACTGCCCGCTGCGCTGCGCGGTCCGTTTTATATAGGTGTGCCCGCAGTGCGCCGCTCGCGCCGCCTGGCGCGTCGCCGCTGAGTTGCGCGCTCCGCGGTCGCGCGGACTGGCCTTTCGTTTGGTGCGCGTTTGCTTGTTTTATGTGCGTGACATGCGTCTCATCACATCTCCCCCTCGCTTCGGAGCGTGAAATTTCGCGCAGGCTAAATGTTATGCTAACAAAACAATGAAAGAAAAAGAAAAAAAATTCTCTTAACTTATATTACTACTTCATTCTACTCTTAATTTATATAACTACCTCAGATTTAAATTATAACTACTACGGATTTCTTAAACCTAAATTATGACTACTACGGATTTCTTAAACGCTAAGTTACGTCTCTACCTTCTTCGTTTTCTTCGATGCTGCTTCCCACTCCTTCGTCGGTGAAAGGTTTAAGGTCCTTGATGTGTATATGCTTGATGTTGCGCCCTTTGTCGTCCTGTAGCTCGAAGATCACCGGCGACACCTGTTTCTTGATTGATAGCGGTTTCGAGTATTTCGGGGCTAACTTGGCATTACGTGCGTCGGCTTTACTGCACAAAGTTACTAATTTCCTGACTACCTTGTCACCCACATTCGGCTTCCATTCCCTTCACCGAAGGTTGTAGTGCTCTGTTGCTTTTCGAACTGCCGAGCCATTTGCGTCTTGCTAATTCGATTGCATCTCGTATATGCTGGATTCTGCTAGACAGAGATGTGGTGTGTTGGGAGCCTACTTTCTGGAGAAGGCTTCCTGGCGTTCTAAACTCCCTACCAGTGTTTAAATATGCCGGAGTGTAGCCGGTTGCCGTGCTACAGGCGGTATTGTAAGCGAATTCTAGTTCGCATAGATTTTCGTCCCACTTTTTGTGGTGTTTTCCGCCGTACTGGGCGATCATCGTTTTTACTACCCTGTTTGTTCGTTCTACTGGGTTGCATTGGGGACTGTACGGCGGGGTTTTTCGGTGATGCACTCCGTTTTCTTTCAGGAACTCTGCGAACTTCTTGCTGACAAATTGTCGACCATTATCGCTTACCAGCGCGTTAGGACAGCCATGGCGGAAGAAGATTTTCTCCTTTACGTGTCGGATTATGGCTCGGCTATCAGCTTTCTTAAGCGCTGCTAACTCCACCTATTTGGTGAATCTGTCCTGCATTACCAGTAGCCATATGTTTTCTTTGCTGGACCGTGGGTGTGGTTCGACGAGATGGATCGAGACCATTTCCCATGATTGTTCGACGTTGGTTGCGTGCATAGTCCCCGCTTTCGTCTGTTGCTGCGCCTTGTATAATTGGCAGTTTGTGCAGCTACGTACATATCGAGCGCCAACTTGCAACATACCTGGCCAGTAATAGCTTCGTGCTAAGCGCATAAGCGTTTTGGCCACTCCCAAGTGTCCTGCGGTCATATTATCGCGACATTCTCTTAGAATGACGGTTCGTTTGTCGGTGAGTATACAGATTTTCCAATCCTCAGTTGCATCGGAAATCCAGCGTGTGAAGGATATGACGGTGTAGGACCCGCCTTTTTTATGCAGTATTCTGGGTAACTCTTCGGATCTTGTTGTACGGCGTTCAGTTTTTTGGTGTACCATGTGCACTTCGTTTTGATGTCGAACTTGTACACGGTTACAGGTTGTCTGGAGAGGGCATCTGCGACGGTGTTGTCTTTCCCTCTGCGGTACCTGACTTCGTAGTCCCATTGTGCCAGTTCCATGGCCCATCGTGCTAGTCTGCCGGACGGATTATCGATTTTCTCCAGCCATTTGAAATGATAGCCCTCGAGGTATTCGAGGAATTTCCAGATTCCCCATTTTATGGCGAGACACTCTTTTTCGGTAGCTGAGTAGTTTCGCTCGGCCTGGTTCAACGATCGGCTGGCGTAGGCAATCACTCATTCCTTTCCCTCTTTTTCCTGCGTCAGTACGGCCCCTAGCCCTTCGTTGCTGGCATCTGTCTGCAGTATAAATGTTTTAGTGAAATCCGGGCATGCCAGGACTGGAGAGCGTACCAGGTCTTTCTTGAGTGCCTCGAATGCTTCTTGTTGGTCGGAGCCCCATTCCCATTTTACTTTCTTCTTCAGAAGCCTATTGAGAGGGGCTGTTTTCTTCGCTACTTGTGGTATGAATCTCCTGTACCAGGAGATTAACCCGGAGAATCGACGCAGTTCCTTGAGATTCGTCGGTGCTTGTAGTTCCGTGATAGCTTTCACTTTTTCCGGATCCGTGTGTAGCCCTTCTTCGCTTACCACGTGTCCCAGGTACTTCAGTTGTTTCCGGCAGAAAGGTCTCTTCTCCCAGTTTGGTTTCAGTTTGGCTTCTCGTAGCCAGCGCAATGTTTCGCAAATCAGATGTAGGTGGTGCAGAATACATTCGGTTCCAGATCTGGGGTTATAACCGCGTTCATGAAGCGCATGAAGGCTGCTGGCGCCGAATGTAGCCCGAACAGTAGTACTTTGAACTGCATCAAACCCCGTCCGGGAATTGTAAAGGCGGTGTACTGTTTGCTTTCTTCCGCTAGAGGTATTTGCCAGTACCCATTCTTCAAATCGATGGTGGTCAGGCTCCTCGAAATTTGTTCAACGTTGCGTGGACCTGTGGTAGCGGGTGTGCATCTTTAATACCAATCTTATTGATGCCTTGAAAATTTATGCAGAAGCGTCGTTTCCCATCTTTTTTCTTTGCCAGAACTATATTGGAGCTCCAGGCGCTATCCGATGGCTCAATCACGTCCTCTTGCAACATCTCCTCGACCGCGTCATCGATGATTTGCTGCATAGCGGGATTTCGTGGCCAGTAGCGCTGCTTAATTGGATTTGAATCCACCAGTTTTATCTGGCACTTAATCAGTGGTGTGGGGCCCTGTATGTCCTTGAATAAATCCTTCTCGTACCGGATGAGCTCATCCACCCGTATTTGCTGTTTTTCGGTGATTTCTTGGATACCCGTGTCGCTTATTGACAATATTGATGTCTGAGTTTGGCTCGGCTGGAGTTCCTTTTCTGCTATGAACAGCCGGATGTTCAGTTTCCTTAACGCGTCCATTCCCAGTAGCATTTCGTGGCGTAGTCCCTTCATGATGATGAACCTGTTCCTGAAATTGGTGCCGAGGATTGTCACTTCACCCTCCACGTAGTCCGTTAGTTCGGTGGTTGAGCCATCCGCTAGTGTGGCGATAGTTTCCTGATTCCCGTGCCGCCAACTATTGTTTCGACCGATCACGGCTGTCTCTGGGGTCACAAAAGAACTCACAGCCCCCGGGTCGACCAAGGCTAGCACCGTGTTCTCGTCTATTTGTACCTCCATGAGGTATCGGCCGTCGCGGGACGGCTTCCCGCCACCGTAGAGCCATCTCTTTGCGCGATTCCCGAGCGGTCCAGGAATCCATGGCAGTCACGGGTTAGAACGCCATCTTTTCCGCATACTGAGCAGAATTTTCGTGGCTGGTTTTTACACGTGACCCGGGTGTGGCCGCGTTGCTTACAGCGCGAACAGCATTCCGCTTGGTCGTAGTAGTCACTGGTTCCGGTATTCTTACTGGTGGATGTGCTGTTGATAGCCGTTTTTCACTCTTGTTCGCGTAGCTTACTCGCGATCTCCTCGTACTCCTCGATTCGTTGTATCAAGTTCGGCACATCTTTGATCTCCTCTCTACGTACCCTTATTTGTAGTTCCGGTTTCATGTTATAGTATAGATTGTCGAGGTGTTCTTCCGGTGTGTATCCACCTCTTCTTCTCATCAGTGTTGTTAACGCGTTGCAGTATTCGCGTATATTCTCATTCGGTTTTTGTACTCTTTCGGCGATTTGCCTGGTTAAGTTTCGTCGTTCTCCGCTTGACAAGTAAAAATTTCTGAGCCTCTCCTCCAGTTCCTCCCAGGTCTCACAATCGCTCGCCTAATTTTGCCGCCACTGGAGCACTTCACCTCGGAGAAGTTCCGGTGCCCCCTGGAGTAGCTGTGCGCTAGTAAAACCGTAGGACTCCTGCAGTTCCCGGACTCTTTTGAGGAATGTATATAAGTCTTTTCCCTCGAAGTGGCAATTCCATTTGCGTATCTGATCGAGGACCTTGTTTTCGCTAGGTGAGTGTTCCTGCGTGTCATCGGCTGGGGTGGACGTGCCTACTCGGCGAATTTCCTCGAGTGTCCGCTGGATAATTTCTGCGCGTTCTGCCTCTAGATCCTGTTTTGAGTCCACCTCTTCGTCGTAATCTGTTGGATCCTCTTGTTTCGTTTCGAATTCTCGTGGGGATTTCCGGACGTATCGGACCAGCCGTTGGCGGAGCTCCACTACCGTTCCTTCGGTATCCAGATCCTTTCCTTGTAGTTCGGCGATTAACTGTGCCTTATTCAGGCGGTAAATCCAGCCTACCTTCATCGTGGTCGAAAAAGAAAGAATAAAAAAATTTTCCCGGTTTCCTTTCTTCTCCGAATTACTCCTAATAAGGCTTTTCTCGCGGGCGGGCAGCTCCGCGTTATCCCACGTTATCTTTGTTCGAGTAAGGCTATCTTTTGCGCGGTTACCTCGTGGCTACCGGTTAGTGCTCCATATCGTTAATACCGGATATCGGAGAGATTGAAGGTTAGCATTTAAGTCGCATCACTGTCGTCGCATAATCAGAAGTTTCTCTGTAAGTCCTCGGACGCAGGAGAGAGCTCAAATAGATTAGACATCGAGTAGCGTCTGTAGTATTCGTGCTCGATTAGTTAATAATTATTAATTTGGTTAGGGAAATACGTGGAAGTAAGTGTTAGAGTGCAGGTTACGTCAGACCTTGGGACGCGCGAGAGTCGCGTGCAGTGTTTTGCGTGGTATTGTGGGCTTTGTCCCGTGGCTACCTTTTGTTCTCGGCTACCTTGCGTAAGTTGGCTATCTGTGTATATTACGGCTATCTGGTTAGAAGTATCCGCGGAAAATTGTAACAGAGATTTCGGTACATTGTGAAAGTCATTGGTTTATCTGGAAAGGTAGAGAGTTTGGGAGAATAAAGGTCGTTCACCGCCAACGTGTAAAATTACTATCCCCGAATCTGCCCTCTCTCCTGTGCTAGCCGAGCATATCCTCGTTTCCTTGAAGTCTCCAGTGAAGGAGTCGCGAGACTCTGATACTCAGCGGTGAGTGCCTGGCGCCCCGGGGAATCGTGAGCGAGATTTCGTGGATGCGAGGCTTTGTAACGTAGTCTCGGATAAGTCGGTATACGTAAAAAAACCTACGTTATAATACTGATACTCATCATCCGAAAATATACAACTTCGAAAACGCAACTGCTCTGGTGTACTTTGCTTAAGATCAATCACTAAATAAGAGTACGGTTTTATCGTGCTATCATAATAAGCCTCTTGCAAAAATCTTGAATCCTCAGGGTATAACTGGCGAGCTAGATGCTGAATCTGAGCACGAACTTGAGGATTTTTAAACAAAACCAAATAATTTGCATTCAGAGATATATTGCGTTGACCTTTATGAAATATATTTTAACAAATATAAATCACCCAAGCGTTACGATGGTGACTCCCCTTACTTAATAAAATAATAATTGTTGCATTATTTGCAGACTCACGCATCAAATTGTCAATTATTATTAATTTTCGAACTTCCGAATCGTTTGAATAATCCTCATTACGAGGTAAACCTTCGCGAAATTCAATCTCAACATTTTCCACCTATAACTATCCTACCATTCACCATAATAAAATATTATTCTTTCAAATTTCACATTTGCAAGAACATCGAGATGCTTCAAAAACCGTTGCACAAAGACTGTTTTGCCTGCTGATGTAGGACCAGCACAAATCATAGTCCATGGGTGCATGAAGCAAGTATCCATTTTAACGCTTGAAATTCGGACCTGTATTCATTTAACACTACACTCCAACTTCTAAAAAGATGCCGACAGTGTTAACAATACATTACTAAACGAACACTGTTATACACTCTTAAAAATGTCACGTGCCTGACCCGATATTTATTACCTATTAAAGATAAGATCTCGATACGCGCTAGCCCCAAGGTCACCGCGACCCTTTGTTACCCCCACCATAGGACCCCCACTCCTGTAACTGTGACGTCACTGGCGCCAGTAGGCCACGCCCCCCTGTCTACCTGGCGATGACCTATTCTACTCGTGTTAAATAATTGAAGAACGTATTGTTTAAATTATGAATCTATATTTAAATAAGATTTGTCTTTGATGTTAAATTTGGGGGGTTAGCGAACGGAGCAAGCAGAGGAGAACCCCTCTAGTATGTATATATACATATATTTATATTTATATATATATATGTGTGTGTGTGTGTGTGTGTGTGTGTGTGTGTGTGTGTGTGTGTGTGTGTTTTATTTTTTTATGTGGCAAAGGCAGAGCAAGCTCTGCACAAGTGGCCCTCCGGCACTGGAACCCCATAGGTGTTAAACAATACTTCCGTGGGACCCGTTAATAAGCCAAGTTGGCTTCTTCTTTCGGGTTTGACATTTCCATATATCCCCTATCCACCGAAGTAATTAGGGGTTCAGGGTTAAACTCATCTTGTTATTTCTGCATTAATCCCGTCTTCTCCTTGCTATGTTCTCGATGCTGTTACATCCAGCACTTCACCTGCTTTGCCATCTTTTAAGCTCTTATTTTTTTTCTCACTGTGACTAAGACGTGCCTGAATACAATGCAGCCGCCAGAGTCAGCTACATGCTTACAGCTTTCTTACTTTTGTCATTGCAGAGAAAACAGCTCGAATCTATTTGGCATTCAGCCATGCGATGATCGACTCCTCTACCCTTCAAGTAGGGGTTCGACATATCTGTTCCATCGCACTCATCCTTCCAGTGTCGGAAGCCTAGGCACTTTCGCAGTAAACGCTGTCCTGTCCAACCCTCTCCCTAGTTTAAGGAGGACGTCTCCACTTCTTGTTAGCTCGACTTTCAGCATTATCGTTCCAGTGGTGTCCAGGTTTACTTCTTTTCAGATTTTTTCCAGGACTTCCGCATACGTCTTGTTTTGCCCTACTTTAACTAGTATCCCTCTTAAACGCTTGTTTTTAATGGGCCTGGCTTTCGCCAGTGGCTTTGGTGCATTGTGAGGGACTTTCAGAATAAAAGTCTCACGTTGCATTGCTGATCTCTCATGTCGTTGCCTCTTTCTGTCTTGCTTTTCCATCTTTAGGGCTATTGGTCGGACTTCCCCTTGACCTCTTTCTTCCTGCGTTAGCTAAGTCCGCGTCCTTAAGGAGCCGTCCTCACGTACTTCTCCTCGCTTTTTCTCGTGTCTTGTGCCACGCTTGATAATATTCAACAGCATCTTGTTAGCTTTCATCTTCGAAATTTCCTTTTTCTTGCTTTTCTCTTAGTTCCTTTAATAGAACTTTTCATAACACGCGCATCGAAAATGCGCTTTTCGCCTACGAAAAAGTGGAGCGAAAGTCGAGTTTTTCAAGCCTTTCGTCCCGCTGCTGTCATTTCGCCCCCCGGGGGCCAAAGATGTGTGTGTGTATGTGTGTGTGTGTGTGTGTGTGTGTGTGTGTGTGTGTGTGTGTGTGTGTGTGTGGGTGTGTATATATCAAATTTTTCAAAATTTTCAAAATTCTTTAATATTTTCAAATTTTTCAAAATTTTTCAAATTTTTCAAAATTTCAGGCAGGCTAAAAAGAGCGTTATCAATGCCCTAATTATAAATAGCACGGTACACAATATGGGGCGAATTGGCTTTCTCAGACTCGGATGATGATTGAGCACTTGTGTCCGTCTCGGGCGCCGCAGGCCGCAGGCGCCCGAGACGGACACAAGTGCTCAATCATCATCCTCGCTTGAAAAAGCCAACTTTCGCCCCTAGTTGTGGAATGTACTATTAAGTTGTTTTGCCTGCTTTGCTATACGTCCTAAATCCTTTGGTATTATTACCACTGGGGCTTTCACCTGATCGGAATCGGCGGCGAGACTGTGCTTTTCAGCTTGACCAGCTTGAGGTAGTTTTGTTGATAACTCACTACTCTTGATTAATTTAATTTTGGGGTTTCTTCCTCTATCCTGTATCTTAGGAAGAAGCCCTTTAACAAGGTGCCAGCATCCGGGCCAGATGCCCCTTAGTTATTTTAACGAGGTTGATTCTCCCTCTCCTTCTTCTCAGCCACTTGCACAGTAGGGCCCCCGGCTTGGGACCTGCGTAGCAGATGTGTGTGCGTGTGCGTGTGTATGTGTGTGTGCGTGTGTATGTGTGTGTGCATGTGTATATATGTATATATATATGTGTGTCTTATGGATCTCTATCAAGCCATTCACATCTTAAATAGCCTAATATCGTAGTGTTATCTGTATTCTGAACACTCAATGAAGTTTTATTATCAATTTTAGTAAGTTTCTTTTTTACCAATGTGAACTACCCATGTGATAATTTTATGAATGATCCAGATGAATACATTTTCTATATTAAAGATGTTGCAAAATCATTTAAATCATTTTTTATGTATTTATTTGACTGCTATATTTTATCTCTGGTGAAGAACTTTAGGCCTCTGCCATTAGGTTCTTTTGTACTATAAAATATAATCTTTATGAATATTTTGATGGTCATGCTTACTTTGGTGGTCATATTACTTATTGAATTTAGTAAAAATGAAGTTGACTGACCTGTGCACACCACCATGACCACATTCGTGCAAAGGATTTACTTAAACTTTTACCTCCTTAAAAGGCATAAAATAAACTTTTATTACCTCTTATCTTTATTTTTCAAATTTTTTCTATTTTAAAAAATTATTATAATAAAACAATGTACATTTTTATTTTTCGCTGTATAATCATCACTTTTATTGGTTCTAGGTTCGATGTTGCTGTGATGACAAATTTAGTCCTAACAATCACAAATCCTTTCTTTCCCGCTTACGTAATCTGACAGATCGTTTAAGCATGAGTTTTGATTCAAAGGGAACGCCAATTGGTAAATCTGAAAAGTATACAACAGTTAAAGAACTAAATAAAAGCATTACGATAAATCATAGTAGCAAATGCGACAAAAGTTTATCTAATCAACCAGGTCGATCTACTAATATTATTACCACATGTACAAAATGTAACTTATCTAAACTCAAAAAAAAGAAAGAACTAAGAGAATCAATAGGCAGGATAATGGTAGAGCATTCACTGATTAATTCAGATAAGGCGCGCTCAATGACACTGCCAAAAGTCAGGCGCTCACAGGATAATAAAAATAAAAGTTGGCGAACTGTTTTTGCCAAAGAAAAAAGGCCTTCGATGTCATTAGAAACTTTGCCAGCTGAAAATACGGTCTTAGAAAGAAAACCATCTAGTGTTACAAGACACCGAAGAAATTTATCAAATCCTGAGGGTAAAGACTATCCTTCAGTATCTAATAACCAGAGTTTGCAATCGAAGCAGGATCCAACACATAATATTAACTTTAAGGAGATAGATATTCGCCCTAGTATGCCTGAGATTTTCGTTGATCCTATAAATGCTACTTGTTCAAGTGCAGTCAAAGACATTGGTGAGTAAACTATTGAACAATTTAATTTATTTATTATACCTTTGTACAAAGAATTTTTTATAAAAAATTTGACACTAAATCCTCAAATGAATGTTTTACCAGCAAAGAAAAGCTTTGGTGGAGTCGAATCCGATGCACTGCTAAGTAAGAAAATTGCAGTTGCTGAAAAATATCATGTTTTCTATTATAGCTATTTTCACTAAGATATAAACATTAAAGAAGTCTGTACAAATTTATTTACACAGTTTTTGCAGTCTATCTTCTGTTATGCCCTAAACTGATGAGAGTTGTCAACGGACAATAACTCTACGGGTTAGTTACTATTCTAAGTACGGACGAGGACAAAGCTCCAACGCGTGAAATCTCAGCGCTGTCGGTACCTGACTACCTTCGCGATCTTAATAGAACAGCCTCCAGTAGCCACCGGATAATACTTTGAAATCGCACTAAATTCCATAATTTGCTATAAACACTTTAATTAGCGACCCTTTGATAACGCTTCTTATCAATCACTAAGGCGGGACGTTACTCTAGTCGTTATGTGAGAACCACGGACTAATTTGAATTTAAATTCTCGTAGAACAATAATATTGATATGCCCTGATCTATTGAAAGAGAAAGAGAGAAAAAGAGTGCAAATGGAGGCGCACAGCCTAGTGATGTATATAGAAATCGCTTACCTTGTTCCTTTTCTGCTACTGAGCTGCTCTGCTACCAGCACGTCCTCTCAGCAAGGGTATGGACTCAGCTTCCAAAGCGAAGTGAATGCGAAGACGATTTGGGCTCGACAAGGATCGGAAATTGTCGGGTTTAAAGTACACTCTCGATATCAATTTAATTCGATTTATTCGCTTTTAAACAAATTTCAAATAACGTTCGCTCGCAACTAGCTAAAATCTCGCGCTGATTATAATTCTTTCAAGAAAAACGACAAACGACAACACGACTTCTGAGTCTTCATAATTAACAAGATCTGAGTTTGATCGTAGAAAAAATTCTAAGTCTCGATGATGACAAAATCTTTAAGTGTCTATAAGAGCGAAAATTTCTAAGTCCAGAAGTGTTGAAAATTTATAAGTCCAATGAAGCCGAAAAAATTCTAAGTCCCGAATGAACCGAGCTCCTTTAGAGCTTACGCACGCGACGATTTTTTGACCGGACTGGAGTCCCGCGAATCTGTTGCCGGGTCCTTATATACCATTTGAACTATGGCGATCTGTTGCTTGCTTAGTTTTTACGGAATGGCTTTTTGGCCAACAGGAGGGCTCGGGTGCATTATATCTCCTTATTTAGCATCTTTCTAGGACGCAATCGCGACTCCGTGGTCCAGTGACAAAATTCGGTGGATAATCATTCCGTGTACGCACTCTAGGCATTTTGCGCTTGTTCGCTGTCAGAGCCATTGTAAATTATCATTTTATGGCGGGCTATTCTCGAATTTTTCCTGAGGATTTGGAGAGCTGCACCTTACTATCCGCCGTGCAATGTCGTTTTTAATGCCGGCTTGAATGGTTTTATTTGCCATGCGGCAACCTTTGTACGGCTTCTGAATTTTATTTTTCTCATCTGTAATAGCCATCGCACATCCTCTAAGCAGTATTTCTTCTTACGGCGGCATACGAACTATGATTTGGCCGTGCCCGAGCATTCCTGAAGATTTTAATAGTCTCTGCACGTGTAGGTTCTAGGCAACCTTCGACTGGCGGCCCTTTCAATTTTTTCATGTTGCCGAGATGCGTTCTACTGCCAAAATGTGCGAATAATGATCTAGTATACTTTTTTCTTCTTCTTGCCTTTCGTTGTTCTGCTATGCGTGGCTTTTATTCTTTCGTCTATGCTGATGAGCAGTGCTTGTTTCCTAGCATGTGTGTGTGCATATTGATTCGCTTTGCCTTTCGCTTCACGGTCATAATGTGTGCGGCATATCTGCGTGTCTCTTTGGTCACGTGCCACCGCTGTAGCGCCGTGGTGTGCGTGCGTATTGGTGAGCTTCCTTAGTAGTGTCCCTCTGCTGTAGCTCCATTGTGTGCGTACGTATAGGTGTGTTTCCTTAGTAGTGGTCCTCTGTTATAGCGCCGTAGTGTGTGTTTACTTGGCCTTTCACTTTCTACGTCTCTGCTCTATTGTTTCTATGAATGGATGTTTTTCGGCTTTGATTCTTCTTTTATACTTTTTCGTGCTTTTAGTTATTCTGCGCGTTTACGTTTATGTCTTGTTTAATCGTTATTATTATACGCGAGTCTATGATTATTAATAATTATTAGAAATAATTTTACTTATTAACTCTTGAATTAAATTATAGCTTTACTCTTACTTCATATCACGTTGTCGTTTCTCGCTTTTATTAAATTAATCTTTACTGTCGTTCTCTATTTATAATCTTTTCAATTGTGAAATGATAGCGTTCTGATGTCAAGTATAGCATTACTTTGTGCTGTCGGGCGTGGTTTATGACTCATGTGTTTTGAATTTCCTAAATCTCATTATATGCTGCACTCTAACGGGTAGAGTATTGATTGGCTTATATTATAACAAATAACTTTACTATTTTTAATATATCAAAAATGCGAAAGAAAATGTGCATTTCACACTTCGAAATAAAAAGTTTAGAATCTTAAATTTTAGAATAAAACATAATCTATTTTTCAAAGAAATATGTCATCAATAGAATTATAAATAATCATCAACATACTTTTAAGAAAATGAGGTGGTTAGGACCCCTTAAGGAGGTCTAAATAGTACATTTCAATACTAGTGCGAAACAGTTGATTCTGGCACGAATGTGAGGTTTGTCGCCCGAACGAAGAGAAGGTGACAATCACACGAGTGCAGAATCAACTTCGCACGCGTATCGATTATTATTTTTTAACACAGCGTGTGCGAAATGCAATTAAACGCAAGCGTCCTGTTTTGCGTCACAAAATAGTAGACGACATAAGAATTTTCTAATAACTTATAATAAAAACAAAATTACAACAAACCACGACTTAGCTGCCATCCATAATGGAATTTTATCCATCATTCTACAAACTTGTTAACATGTCAATATCGTACAGAATAAAGTTTGAATCACGTGATTTTGCGATATTTTTTAAACTTTATTCCGTAAGATAGTGACGTATGAACTTAAAACTTTGTAAAATGATGCATAATTACATCATCGATGGCAACCAAATTGTGGTTTATCATAATTGTGTTTTTATTATTTGTTATAAGAAAATTAGTGTTTTTTGTCGTCTGCTATTTGGTGGCGTGAAACAGGGATTCAAATTGACTTTCAGACTTCCTCAATCTGTTGTCTTCGAATTAAAACTATGCAACAGTACGTTGTCCGTCGCATGACCGTCTTTTTTCGCGGCAATAATAATTACGATTCACAGTTATTAACGCGAGTGTGTTTTAATTTTTCAGACTGAAAACAGACTCGCGGAGCGGTCGATATTCGGCGCGGACCGTAGAGATGCGCGGTGATTGGCTAAACGGGGAGAGCGGGCCAGAGCGGTCGAGATGCGGCGCTTGACTCGAGAGAGAGCCTCAAGTCCTCGACGGGTCGGACGTGCGTCGAGTGTGTGGGTTTTTGTGGGTTTTTCGAGAAGGGTCGTGTGTGGAGAGTGATAGATAGATACATAGCCTTCATTTGGTCACAGCAAAAAATAATACAAATACTTTAAGTATCACAGAATGCAAATATTACTTTTTTTTACAATAACAGCGTTAAAATATCGCCAATTGCTCATCGTACACAGAGATAACATATAAATTTAGGTATCCTTGAATAGGTATACGGTCACACACTTGCACATATACAAAATATCACATTTAAATATCACAATAAAACCAATATTTTTGCATTAGAATAAGGTTTTGGTCAAATACCTACTCTATAATCTACGTTAAACGTTACAATCTAGATTGCACTTTATGAGGAAGAATGCGGCCTAAAGGCCAAGTCAGACTAGAGTAAAATACGCAGTGTCAGCGTGCTCGGAGTAGCTACTATTCAGTTTCTAGCAGGTAGAAACGAGCACCCTGGACCTGGAAGGCCCTAGCCCGGTTCCAGTACTCACTGCAGGAATGCTCAGTTCCGGAGGAACATCCCTACTGGAGGGTCTTGGCATGTGCTTACTAAAAAACGAAGCCAGGTACGTAGGTTAACCGATCCGTATAACCTTATATAAAAGAATGGCTTCAAAGTATAGCCTTCTGGTATCGGTGCACAGCCATTCTAGACGCCTCCGGTAGGGACTAATATGCTCATCCCTTCTAACTCTAACTCTAAAGATGAACCTCACACATGAATTGCTCAGTCTCTGTAGCTGTATTCGCTGTTCATTCGACGCGTCCAGGATAGTCACAGTACAGTAGTCTAAGTGTGGCTGTATAAGTGTCTCGACAAGCCTTCTGCGGAGAGTCTCGGTAGTTCAGCCCCTAATAAACCGCAAGCTGTATAGAGCTTTGTTGACTTTTTTTGCGATTGAATTTACTTGCGGTTTCCAAGTAAGTTAACTGTCGAGTACAACACCAAGACTTACGACCGCCGCACTGAAAGGGACGAGCACTCCGCCCGGCAACGGAACTCCTGGCAGCTTCCATGACTTAATGTCATTAACATTCCTCATGAAACCAAAAACCGCTGCCAAGTCATTGGCACTTAGCTTCCTCCTATTCTGCTAGTGGAAGATAATTACATGTGACAATCAACTCATTCTTTGATTTAAATATTCGCTACTATTCGATACTAAAAGGATAGGTTAGGAAGACACTTGTAAGGGAGGGGTATCAGGGGAGTGGGGGTTAAGGTGGATATCAAAAGGATAGAGCTCCGTGAACTCCTAAAATAACTTACATATATCGTAATAAAAAAATACCAGTAATTGCGGAATCGATAATAACGTTAACAACTGCAAGTTACAAAATTGCGGGTGGCTTCATTTTTTTGTGAAAAATAACTTTTTCACAAAAAAATTATTTTTCACGATTTCTACATACCCACAGCCGCCTTTCAGACCCTTTGATCGTTGTTTCTATACTCCCATAATCGCCTTTTAAAATTTTAAAGCTCATTTCAGCACTCCACAGTCGCATTTTAGACCATCGTAATCGTTTTTCTGTATTCCCCAGTCGCCTTTTTGACCTTTGCAATAGATTTCTACATACCCACAGCCGCCTTTCAGACCTTGACGTTGTTTTCTATATTCCCATAATGCCTATTAAAATTTAAAAGCTCATTTCAGTACTCCCACAGTCGCCTTTTAGACCCTCGTAATAGTTTCTGTATTCCACAGCTCCTGGGGAGAGGTCTCACCAGAGATTCGTCGGGACTGAAGCCCCGAGCTCTCTTAAGACGAGAGAGCGCGGGCGTCCCGAGAAGGGGAAAATATTCCAACCTTGTGGGTAACAGTCTTTTAGGTACACTATTGTTGAATATATTGTATCAATCATATCATAATAAAAAGCAAAAATATTTTTTCAAAATCGAAAAATGGCCATGAAAATGGTCATAAAATAGTCTAAATCTTAAAAGAAATTTACTCGAATTCAGAATCAGAAAACATATATGCACGTCCAATCTTATTACGATCGATCACGTAGTTCCAGAATTATAACAGTATACGTATCGCACGCATGCACACCACACACACACACACACACCACACCACACACACAGACAAAACCATCTGGCACGCGACATTTTATAACCATTAAAACTCTCAAAATATACTAAGCTTTAATTATCAAATTATATGGTTTAACAAAATAATAATGTTTAGTCACACAGAGTATTACAGGGTGAGAGTTGAAGAATTTGAATCTTAATATCTTTTAAACTAAAGTTTCATAAGCTACAAAAAGAACCTAGCCGAAGTGATCAAAAGATCAATCTTTTCCTAAAATTTCAACTCAATTAAACCTTTTTACTCGTAATCGTACGACATAAAAAAAACATTTTTTTTAGTTTTTTATTTTTATCTCAAAAACTAGTCGCCAAAATTGCTTAAAATTTTTACAACTAGTAGATATCGTTGTTTTTTATTGTCGTTGAATTTTTTCAAAACATTTAACTATTTATTTTTGAGTTATTATGTTTATCGAAAATTACCTTTTATATCATAAAAAATGAACAGATCAGTCAATCTAGAAAATCTTGCGGAAAAAGTAGACAAATTATGTTCTCTTTAGATACACTATTGTTGAACATATTGTATAAATCATATCATTATAAAAAAGCAAAAATATTTTTCAAAAAGATAAAATGGCTATAATATGGCCATAAAATGGTCAGAATCATAAAACAAAAAATGAACCTAAATTCAGAATTAAAAATTATGCATGTCAAATTTTATTGCGATCCGTCGCATGGTTCCAAAATTATGGCGGTATACGTACACACACACACACACACACACACACACACACACACACACACACACACACACAGCCATCCGCCCGGACATTTTCTAAAAACGTATGATTCGTACTCCAAACACCTCCAAATGCGTTTCCACAAAGTATTAGCAAAACTGAAAATTTTACTATTACAAAGCTTCCTCTTGAGGAGGAAGCAAAAGATGGACTTAGTTTTGCCAGGGTTGAGTCGCAGATCAGAGCTCCCGGCCCAGTCAGCGACCAGCCGTGCCGCTTCTGCCAGCCAAGCCTCGCCCTCATGAACATTATCCTTACTGGTGTGCAGCTAAATCTGAAGGTCGTCCGCGTAGAAGAGGTGTTTAATGGTACCGTCGAGTAAGTTCTGCAGGTCATTGGCATAAAGACTGAACAGCAGAGGTCCTAGAACAGAACCCTGTGGGACTCCCAGGTTAGTTTCAAGCCATTCCGAGTTTCCCTTTTTATTGGAAATTACCATCTGGGATAGCCCTTGTAAATATGATTTAATCCACAGGAAAGCCGCCCGTGAGAACCCCAGCTGTCGCAGTTTAGATCGCAGTTTAGAAGGTGAGATGGTGTCAAAAGCTTTGCTAAAATCAAACAGCAGCATGAGAGTCACCTTCTTTTTGTCAATGGCCATGCGTATGTCGTCGGTCAATTTGAGTAAGGCGGTTTGTGTACTGTGGTGTTTTCGGAAGCCGGCCTGGAGGGGATTCAATAACTTGTTTTTGTTAAGGTACTCCGTGGTCTGGGTGTGAGCGATCTTCTCGAGTACCTTTGAGAGGAAGCAAAGCAGTGCAATCGGCCGAAAGTCAGTGACGTCAGATGGAGCACTTGTCTTTCTTGGGGCAATCAACTGTGCCTGCTTCCAGATACTCGGAAAGATCTCTTATCTTATTTATCTTATCAATAAATTTACAATATATTAGCCAATAATTGGGAGAGCCTTAATGACCACTCCACAGGGAATACCATCGATACCCCTCGCTTGCGAGGAAAAATGTGAAATAGCAAAGACAACATCGCTCATACTAATGGGGCTGAAGGAAAAACCCTCCTTGCTTGCTCTTAAAATAGTGTCCATTGCATTATCAATGTTTTCAAGGGATGACGCTGATACTGTCGCAAAGTGCCCGTTCAGCTCACCCGGCGTGAAACCAAAAACTCCTCCTCCTTTCGCCCAGGCAGGAGGCCGAGATGACGCATAACCTTCCAGATATTTTTATTCTCGTCAAGAGCGTCCGAGAGTTGTTGACGAAGAAAGGAATCTCGCTCTTGAGCAGAACGCATATCGACCTCATTTGTAAGTCGAAGAACCACACCGAAAAGCTCCACTCTCCGTGCGTTCATAGCGCCTGAGAGTGGCATTTCGCTTCTCGATAAGAGACCTCAACTCCGGACCAGACCAAGGAGCAAATCGTTTACGTGGGCAAACCATTTTCATAGGTGCCAATTCATCTATTGCAATTTTTAGATTATTATTTAGAGCACTTAGAGCACCCTCGAGATCGGCTTCGATGGAATTCATTTTAGGGGGCCTGTATGTAACTCCGAGCATTACGGGGCGGGGGGAGTCCTTTACATTGCAGTCTTGCCTTATGAGGGAGTAGCCCTCGATGCTGATGAGGCTGTCATCCACAATCGGACCCAGCCATGTCTCCGCGAAACCAAAGACGTCATAAGAAGAGCGCTCATTCAGAAAGGCACAAACTTTCTCAATGCGGGCCCTCATTCAGAAAGGCACAAACTTTCTCAATGCAGGCCCTGATGGAATTCACATTCAAGAAACCCGCCCTTATGCTACTCCTAATCCCTGGCCCATTGTCGAAAGGCCTCGCCAGTCAAGAAGCCGGAGTGGTTGATGACGAGGACTCTGATGACGATGTTAGTGATAATGATGTCAGTGAAGATGGGGACGCAGATGATGTAGACGTTGGCGATGTTGATGATGGCGGTGCAGCTGCCGAGTTGCTTGTGTGAAATGCTCACTTCTTTCGCATTTTTGATATATTAAAAATAGTAAAGTTATTTGTTATAAAAGAAGTCAATCAATACCCTTCCCATTAGAATGCAGCGTATAATGAGATTTAGGAAATTCAAAACACATAAGTCATAAACGCGCCCGACATCACAAAGTAATACTATACTTGACATCAGAACGCTACCATTGCATAATTGAAAAGATTCTAAATAGAGAACGACAGTAAAGATTAATTAAATAAAAGCGAGAAACGTGATATGAAATAAGAGTAAAACTATAATTTAATTTAAGAGTTAATAAGTAAAATCATTTCTAATAATTAATAATAATTGTTAGGGTAAACGCGAGTTCACTAAACTAACAATACAAAACTTACTAAACACGGGTGCCCGCTAAATCTCCCATACGGGTGATCTCAATGAAACCGAGTGTCGCAGCGAAACTGTTTGAATTCGTTACTTTAAAATGATATTGAATAAAACATTTATTTTAAGAAAGTTACTTTATTGATGTTCGGGAAACCTCCAAATTCGACTTTCTCGTTGAGACTCCAACGCCAATGGATATAAGCCTCGGATGATGCTCTCTTCCAACCAGAGAAAAGATGTATAGTGTTATGATCGGGTTCGGGTAATAAAGATGTCAACACGTATTTATAGAAAAGCACACATAAACTCAGACTCTTTATTCGAACGTAAACACAACTGTTCTCATCAGCTGCCACAATCAGACTAACTACAAACAATAATATCCGCGACGTCGTTGATCTCGTTGCTAGGGGTCGCTATGCTCGATTCTCAGCGTTCGAATCGCGCAACGTTCGAGCTCGGTCATAACATTGCCCTCTCCTTTTCAGATTGTCGTCCCGACAATCATAACCATCCATCCTTCAAGCGGGTTGATCCTCTTATAATCCAATGATGTCCAATGAAGTCCCTGCTCCGGTATTCACCTTCACACTCACGGGAAAAACCATGGCTCAAAAGAACCGTGAGCAGAGCAGTCTTCTCAATAGATTTAATTCGGTCAAATCCAGGATTATCATTCTCAATCAGGTTCAGTGTCATAATCAGGGTTTTCATCTCTATTGGCCCATATCAGCAAAGGATCATTCTCATCCAACCTCCTCCATCAAACGGCAAAGATGTGAGTGACGTCATCAGGAATTCAGACACCTCAATTAATGAAGTTCTCGTTCCGAATCTTGCGGATCTGAAACGGGACGAACACAACATCTGCAGTATCACACCCTTGATTGACATATTTAATATGTCCTGGAAATAACCTAAATCTGTCTTTGTGATTTTCCTAAATGTATCCTTATGTCTATGTAGTTTCAGAATAGTGTCATCAACAGCGGCATTCGTGAATGACATATTCTAGTATCTAACCGTGTTGCTAGATGGTAATTCTAATTCGTTGTTGACGTGTATCAAATGTGTATCAATTAAATTCGATTCAACAAAAATTGACCCTTCAGTGATTATGTCTGTGTCTATGTCTGTGTTTGTGACGTTTGTGTTCAATTGACTTAGCTGTTTAAATTGTAGTTGAAGATCCTTTTGCTTTTCAAGCAAATTGACACAGCCGTTTATGAGCAGCAAGCTTGAATGATATTGCTTTGCCAATTCCTCATTCCGTAGTTGTTCAGCTTGTGGATCAGTTCTTGAGAGTACTCTTGGGGATGCAATTGGTTGAGTTGATGTTCTTGGGGTTGCAATTGGTGTTCTTGCGGTTTTTAACAACTTCCCAGGACCCAAATGTATGGACTTTTCGACTAGCTCTTGATCGTTTACTTATGTCTCAAACGGTTTAATTCTTGCCTCAGTTTCTTTCCTGAATCGACCATCCTTCGCGATTTCCATATTCGCATTGTGGATAGCCTTCTCTCTGACACTACGTACAACAGGATGTGTTTCTTGTTCATCAATCCGCGAGGCAATCCATAGCCAAACATCCAATTCGGCGTTCATGATGTTCAAATAAATTATCCCGGACGAACCCCCAAAATGTTATAATCAGGTTCGGCTAATAAAGATGTCAACACGTATTTATAGAAAAGGACACATAAACTCAGACTCTTTATTCGAACGTAAACACAACTGTTCTCATCAGCTGTCACAATCAGACTAACTACAAACAATAATATCCGCGACGTCGTTGATCTCGTTGCTAGGGGTCGCTATGCTCGATTCTCAGCGTTCGAATCGCGCAACGTTCAAGCTCGGTCATAACAATAGGATAGATTGATCTCTTTGAAACGTTTTCTCTTTATTAACCCAAAATTGTGGTGGTAATAATTTGTATTTCAAAATTCAAAATGCGCTTCCAAAATCATTTATTCAAACTTAAACTCAAAAATTAAATTTACTTTGAAATGGCACTCAATAAAAAGAATGCGATTGAATCTTGAACTCGAGTAAACGTACAGAATAAAAGAGTGTCCTGTCTCGAGGAGCGCACACACTGGAGTGAAGTAAAGGGGAGGTGACGATAATGGGAGAGCGTCGTAGCTTTCTCCCACGCAGGGTCCTTACTTCTCCTCTCTTCGTACTTCAGCCTAGCCGCGCTCTTTGTCTTAGCATTAGGCCTTATGGGCCTATGCTACGGTCAACGGCTAAACTGCAGCGTCGGCTGTACACGCGCACTTCAGCCGAGGGAGGAGAAGTTGTTTTGGTTTTGGGTACATTCCTTTCGCGTTTGTTAAGCGTCGAAGTTTCTAGGCCTTCTTATATGAATTATTTTTGGTCCTCGTTTTGTTAGACCTAGAAACTTCGTCACCTAACATCCTCCCCCCCTTGAAGACTTTTGTCGTCCTCGACAAATATATGCTTAAGGGTGCATGGTATTTTGGTCCATCATCAAGTAAACTAATGTCTTTCTGCAGCAACTGAGCAACTTAAAGATGGTTGTGGTTTGGGATTTTATGGACTTGTGTTGTGTTGATCGTATGTTTTTGTGTGATATTTTTTTTTTCTTATGTTAAGCCACCTGATTGTGTTAATGCTTGCTTTTGTGATCATGAGTCTATATGACTTCGCCAACATGATCTGGATTGTTAGCCAAAGGTGAATTAAGAGAAGAAAATTGTGGTTGATGGTCTTGAATGTTTACTAGAATAACGTAATGTTGAAGTTGGTTTATTCTCCCTTCTCTTTTTTATTGTCACACATACGTACTGTGTTTGGGCATTTCCAATTTGTATGTTGTTTTAGTGTATGTGTGTGTTTGGTGGGTTTCGGGGAGGTATGAGGTCAGGATATTATGTTGCTGTATTGCTGTAGTTCTATTGTGTGATTTACGTTTTCTCTCTTTACTTGATGTTGCTTTTTCGTGTCTTTTGTCCTTGGTGCTTTTGATTATGTAAAGAACTTATTATTAATGATATGATTTATGTTTGCACCGTTGTCGGTTATACTTATTATTCTAATCTTATAGTTTAATGATGATAATAGGATTTAGGTTGAATGATTTGGTTGTAGGTCCATTTTTATAAAAGTATAAAATATATTATTATAAAATACATTGTATAATATTGGTACTCTTACATTATTTATGGCTAACTTGCAGAGGTAGTTGGGTCCAGCCTTTTGTTTGTTTTAATTTTTTTTTATAATATACTCTACATTTGGTAACAATGGTAAAGACGAAAAATGGCAATGGTAACTCTAAGATTAGTGAATGGTAATGATAAAAGAATGAACAAGGTATTTGTATCTTATCCTAATCTAAGGCTATTTTGGCCGAGGCTTCTGCGATGAGCAGGGCCTCTACTATTTGAGCACCTAGTTTCTTCAACTCCTGTTCCTCGTATGTCTCTTCTTCAGCTATGCTGTTGTTTGCTGTTGTGTCGTGATATGGTGTGTATGTGTTGGTGTGGGGTCTCCTCAATGTTGTTGTTATTGTTATATTTTTGCTTTCTTTTGCTTTTGTTTGGTCTATTTCTCTTCCTGGTGTGTTTGTCTTGGTTGCTGATATCATGTTTTCGGTTTCTTGTTCTATTTTGGTTTGAGAGGTATTTTGCTTCTTGTATTTCTTTACTAGATTTTCCCAGCTGCATATTTTGATGTGGTTCTTCCATTCTGCTTTTGTTATCTGTTCTCCGCAGACGAAGTGCACGGTATGTGTGTGTGATGGTTTTCCTGTTTTCCATTTGGCATCGTATTCCGTCGGTGCGTTTAATAGTGCGGTGATGGCCTGTTGTTTTGTTGCAAAGTGTAGAAAACCTATGTATTTTGTGCTGCCTTGCTGGTGTGATCTATCGTAGTTTATTAACCCTTCAAACTTCTTGAAGTCTTCAACGAAGTCTTTCAGGCTCTTGTTGTCTGGTATGTTGACATATACCGTTTTATTTTCTTCTTTGTGTTCGTTTTCATCAGTGGTCTTTTTTATTGTCCCTATGTTGTTTCTCTTGTCTAAAGCGTACCTTACTGGGAATTCATCACTTTTATCTTTCACTGCTTTTCCCGCTGCGGTCTCTGTTTCATATTCTATGAAGACCATCGTTATTTGTTTACCTGTTATGTTATCCGATAGATTAGCGAATCTTTGATCTTTTATTCTCCCATATTGCTTGAATTTTTGTAATATTTGTTTAGTTTGATTCGTTTTGTTTCATGTTTCGTTTCTTCGTTTTGCTGGTGTGGCAGTCTTCTTTCTGGTAGATATCTTGGTCTGAATTTAGGATGGCAATCTTCCTTGGCTCTTAATGCTTCATCACTTGTGCTGTAGGTTATGAAGTTTATGACTTTGTCAGTAACTTCATAGTTGTTTTTGTTGAACATAGGTATCGTTTGGAAATCTTCTATTTTGCCATATGCTGCGAAAAGGTTCATTATGTATTCTTTTTCTAGTGTTGTTGGTGTTACGATGCTTATTTTTCCTTGTATATTTGTAATTCCGTTTTGGTTTTGTTGATCTGTGTTTACTGTGTCTTTTAGATTGTTTGATGAAATTGAGTTGTCCGGTGTGACTTTATTTTTTATTGCTTTGTCTGCATGAGTTGTCATTTGGTACTCTACCATCATGCGTGGCAGATTTCTTTGGTCTTGTTGCAGTCGTGTGATTTTGCAGGGTCCGAGAATTCTAAATTCTGCTTCCATGTTTTCTTCATCACCTTGATATGTGACCAGGATTTTATTTTTGTCTACCTTTTCCATCTCGTAAATTGCTCCTTCTAGCGAGTTTTCCTTTTCGTCATACATGGTGTTGTTTTCGTTGTTGTGGTTATTTGTTGTTATTTGTTACGGCTTGTTTCAATGGTCCATGTGTGTGTATTTGAGTGTGTGATTGTGTAGTGTGTTAGTGTAGTCATGTTGCATGTTCCAGGACCATTAATATTTTCCTAACGTATGTTAAATTGCGAGTACATCACAAATTGAACAAGGAACTCGGTTATCAGAGCCATTTGACTCAGTCAGTAATTTAAATTGTCGAATATGTGGGCCTCCGGAGGAGATACGCCCCACACGATTGCGAATATGACTTATTGTTATGGGTACTGTATTCTTTTACTGCAAGTGGGCTGTATGTATATTTCGCGTGCGTCTACATGTGTGTGCTAGGTGTTAATTTTGCTTGAGTACGTTCCGGTGTGCGGGTGTGCATTTTGCTACACAGCGCATTGGTGCACCTAATGAACATCGTGTCTTTTTTTTTGTTAGAAAAGTTAAATCGATCTATGTAAAGGTGCTGAAGATTTACTCGGTTTCTCCAATTCACGTCATGTGTTATTAACAGGTTGCGTGGGGTTTACTGAATCAAGATTCGCTGATGCCTTGACTTGGTATCAAACAAATCCTGTTTCAGCAATTGCAATGTTTAGGTGGAACTCACAGAATTGATGACATATCAACCATTTGCAGATTCTACGTGGATACAGATCACTGCTTTGTCACGAGGTAGTGTCATTTTTCGCTTATGCGGTTAACACGAAATAAAAAACGATCAAGAGGAGTCTTCTAATTGGATGGGTGAGATTCATTTGCTTATGCATTCGTTACGCATTGTGCGTCGACATGTATACGTTATAATGAATTGATTGAAGCATGTCTGTTTTCCAGATTGCAAAAGTGTGGGTTTGGGCATACATTGACAAGAGAGCTAGGTTTTAATTTTGAAAGCTTTTGAAATATTAGTTTCGTCCTGGGTGGTTTTTTTATGCGCTTCATGTGGGGTTATGTTTTTGCGCGTTGTGATCGTGTGGCATTGTGTAGTGTAAGATGTTGTGAGTGTATAGTTTTGTGTTTGATGTGATTGTGTTGCGGTATGAATTTATCTGGTAGTGGGTCCTTATTTTTAAGCCTAGGGTCCATTCTAGTTACTTTGGTTGTGTAGTTTTAGTGGTTTTAGTCGACACTCATGTTGCTTCCGTCCTGATCTTCTTCGTCATTAAATAGCAATGCTTCTTGTTCTAAGGTGAGGGTATCGTTTTATTCTCTGGTTTCTTGCATTTCTGATGTATTTATGTTAGCGTCTTCTTTTTGGTCCTTTTTCTTCTCTAGGGTTTCTAGGTATGCTAATGTTCTTTTTATTTCTGTAAGAGTGGGTACCTTTGATGGTCCTTGGTCATCTTCTGGGTTCTCTATTTCTACTTTGTTTTTCCAAGACATTTGCGTTTTGCATGTCATTTCGTGCAGATGATATAGTTCACTTTCTATCATGTTTTTACATTTTTCATGGAACTTCATGTCTCCTGTTCCTATAGCTTGTCTTGGTAGTTTTCTTGGTTCAGCGTAGGTAGCTTTGTATGATGCTTCGCTTTGGGTCCTTGCTTTTTCAGCGTTCTCTTCTTTAAAGTATTGAACATAGCCATATGACAGGCAGCCTTTATCTCTGACCGTTTCATAATACGTCATTGTTCTGTATTGAGCAAAGTGCCTGAAAAACATCTCGTCTTTCTCTCTGTCTGTTTGGTCCCATGGTAGAGTAAGCAGAATAGTCTGTTCTTTGACACAGTTTTCTTGGGTACGTTGTTCGATATTACGTGTACTTCGGATTTCAGATTAGTATGTTTGTTGGCTGTGATTTCCACTAGATTATCTCTTGATCTTTCCCTGTGATTGTTCGGAGTGGTGTATGGGGTCACTCTTCTTGTGGTTCTTCTGAATTTGTCTTGCCTTACTAGACTTGCTCTCAAGTCATAAGCTTTCATTATCTCTTTTTCGGTATTAAATACCAAGATGATCTTTCTGGTCTCTGATTCGTAACGGTGTTTCTCTACGTGCACGGCATTTGGCGTGCCTACTCTCTCAAATTCTTTTATGATGGTTGAAAGTGGTATTTCATTGTCGCAAAATAAGGATATTCCAGTCCTCTGTCTACTCGCCATCTCTTTTTGCTCTAAAATCATACACATATTTCTGGGGTCAACTTTTGCTTTATTTGGGGTGTGGATTTTTATGTACCAGGTCCTTGAATGTCTAAATGTTTATGAAACTTCTGCTTCTTGTTTGGGTAACATGTAATTTGTTTCGGGTAGTTTATTTTTCTTCCCTTGGCTACTTTTTGAGGGATTTGGTATATGCGATGGGCTCATATTAAACTCAAAATTCTCATTTTCTAGGGTTATCGCATTGTTAGTACGGGGTAAATTTAGTCTAAGTGGTGAATGATTGTGCTTTTTCTTTCTAAAGCATAATATCTTTCGCAAACACTTGGTTCTAATAATTATTATGGGGATTACGATAATTATGATTAATTGTGACGTTAAGCCACCGTACAATAACGTGTTAGTGGTGTGTTCTTTTCTTTTGTGTTCTCCGATTTCTTTTAACTGGGTCATAACGTCATGTAAGGGTCGTGCTTGACTACTTCTCATGTTCGGTCCCATTATATTTACTGAGTGAAGGTCATTTGTTTCTAGATTTCGCTTCCTGTTCCATTAAGGGGTAAAGTTCGATTATTTTCAGGTCTATCTCGGGTTTATATAGATAGGTGAATTCTGCGTTTCTGGTTATTTCGCCAGTGATCACATCATTTCTGGTCCTTCCAATACAGGTTGGGACTATGCGGATAATTCCTGCCTTTTCGATGGAGACTTTTCCTTCCATTTCATTGTTACAGCTAATGGTCAATAATTCTTTATGTGGTGTCGAGTATAGCCATGACTTGTCTTTTTCTAGGTAATTCCATTGTGTTTGCACGTTTGTTTGGTAACGTATGTCACACATTTTCATTGCTTGCTTCGTGGGATTTAGTAAAAGAGTTACTTCACAATCCTCAGACTCTGGCACATGTCGAAATGGTCCTAGTGTTGGGCATATGTGGGCGTAGTGGGTTTCGATGCATTTTTGTCTTTCTTCTTCGTTGAATTTTAGATATTTGGTGTGATCGTTACTAATAGCGATGTAAGTGTGCGAAGGTTTTACAAATGCAAGACCTATTGTTTGATTTTTATTTAACTGCGGTATTGCTACTGCGTGCATTTTATACAATTGGTACGGAGTTCTATCTACTAGTGGTAAATGTAATACTGCTAGCGTTCGTCCATTTTGATGCACTGCATCTACTTTCGACACCTTCGTTATCTCTTCGCTCCTCATGTGTTCCGCTGGAACTGGGAAGTCCAGTTCTCCAGTTACTCTTCTTACGTCTGAGTTGATTTGTTGTAGGATTTTGTGTTGCAGGAGTTCTGGGTGAATTTTGCCTTCTTTGAGTTTGCGTAGTACGGATAGTATTTTCTCGTTACTCTTGATTATGTGTTCCAAAGTTGATTCCACGCGTTTCACGTAAATCATAATTTCTACCAGGTGTTTTAGTTCATCATTTTCCTTAAGTACACGGGTCACTGTTTTCGATAGCGCCTATTCAAAACCTTCTAATACCTTTTGATGATTTCTGGTGACGTTGTATAATTCTTCGAATTGTGCTGATATTATATGTGAGTTCTTGTCTAACAGATGCACTATTTTTGTTTGATCTGCGAAGAGTGTGTCGATGTTTTTGTTAATGTTGTCCACATCGTCGGTGGTCACTAGTCCGAAAAGACTTTTGCTTATGCTTCCTACAATTCCTAATGGTACTAATCTCTTGACTCTGACGCTCTTTGGATCCTTTGTGATTGGATAGTTTATGTGTCCTAAACTTGCAATGGTGTCATTGATTTCTCTTTGTAGATTGTTGAGCGTTTCTTGTTTCAATTGTAGAAGGTCAATGCCTAGAGCATGTCTACATTTTCGTTCTTCTATTATTGTGATGCAAGTGTTATACACAGATTTGTAAGTGTCTATTGGTCCATGAAACTCCATGAAGTCTTTGACATCAATGTAGATGTTTACCTTCCAATCTGCTCTCTTTATCTTCAAGGAATTCAATTTCTCGAAATAGATTCCGGGGTTCTCATTTAAGGGTTTTTTTTGGTACACGTGTCCACATAGCGTCGATTTTAATGTAAAACTTATTATGATAATTATTACAATTCTCTTTGGAGCATTCATCCTGAAACATTAATCATGTTAATCGGAAAATTCGGTAGGTTCTTTGTTATCGGTTCATCATCCACATTCTTTAATTTGTCTATGTGTTTTCGGATTCTCTTTCCATTCGGGTATTCTAGAATCACATTTTTCCTACCTATAAATTCAATTATTTTTAAGGGTTTCTTTCGGTAAGCGTCAAATTTAGACGTGCGAGGTTCATTGATCAACCTTGCATATCCTCCCACTTTTCCTTTGAATTTCCTAATTTTCTTATCATACCTTTCTTTTGACTTAACTTTATTGGCTATTTGTGTTTCTCCTGCCAATAATTTCATTTCTTCTAGCCTTAATACTAGGTCACGCATGTAAACATTATAGGTTCGGAGTTTTTCAAATGAGGGTATTTTCAATGGAAAACGCGCGACTCGTCCGTAGACTAATTCGAATGGGGTGAAGTTGGTTGCTGCATGAACGCTGGTATTATAAGTGAATGTGGCAAAGGGTGCTAAACGGTCCCAATCATCATATTTTTCTGAATAAATGCGGATGAATTCTATAAGGGGTGCGTGGCTTCTTTCTAGAGAGCCATTGGTTTGGGGCCTATATCCTGATGTGGTGAGTTGGTTAATCTTAAACAATTTTAACATGGATTTCACTATATTTGCCAGGAAACTTGTTACTTTATCAGATAATATTGCTCGAGGAGCTCCAAATTGACAAATTAGATGCTTTGCTAAAGCATCAGCTATGGTACTGACGTTTAGATTTTTGATTGGTATTGCAATTAATGTGATTAGCATTGGTTCTCTCGTTTTGAATCTTTCTATTTTCTTCTCTTGGCAACTCGCACATCTTCGAATGTAGTTCTGGATGTCATTTCTTATTCCAGGCCAATAATATCTCTCACGAATCTTTTGGTATGTTTGGTTTATGCCTTTGTGTCCACCTGTCAGACTATCATGTAGATTCGCCATTATTTGTTTTCTGTCTTTTTCTGCGTGTAACTCTACTTTTCCGTAGCAAATTATCACTTTGATGTTTGACTGATTGAAGTGCTTCGTCAATAACTCTGTTATGAGTCCTGGCTCTAATTCATCGGTTAAATCACCTCTTCTAGATATTCTGAAGCTTGTTATTTTCTTGTTTATTAAAATCTTCTTTAAATTGTCAAGTCCTTCGTTTAGCGATTCTTTGCTAATTTTATTAAAATATCTATCTTTCGCTTGACTTTCCTCAATTAATTTCCTTACTCGTTCTCCCAACACTTCGTCCATATGTTCAGCTCCATAATTTGGGTCTAATACGTGCATTCTGAATCTCATTTCTTCTGGTATGTCATCTCCTTCGGAAAAATGTGAGGGTAACTCTAGTTCCGGTTCGTCTTCTTCTTCAGATGATATGAGACTCTTTCCTTCATATCTCTTTATGCTTTCTTCAAATTTTCTGCTAGCTTCTTCAACTTCCTTTTTGCTTAAGGTTGTGTTGATCGATGCTTCTTTTGCCGAATCATCGTCTGTGTTTGCTTCTGTATTTACCTCAGTGCCGGATACTACCACTGGAGTCACGTTCACTTCGATGTTGCTTATTGTTCTATTTTGACTATCTGTGGATGAGAACGTTTCGTCGTTGCTCTTTTCTTCAGCTTCTGTGTCGCTTGATTCTGCATGTTCAATTCTCAGTCCACTATACCTGGGATCTGGTAAAGGAGGGCGCTCGCCTTCGCTGCCGGCTAATGCCGTGGATGATAGCCATGATCTTCTTGTTGGTGACAATTTCGACTTGTTCGTGATATCGCCTTCTGTATCAGTAGACACTTCATTACTTTCCGACTCACTCGGGGTTACCACTTCTGCTGGAACTTTCTTCATTGATCCTTTGGTCGTTTTTGTGGTTTAGACTGTTTTCGTTGATTTTGTTCCTCTCGTGGTTTTCGGAAGTGCTCCTTGCTTTATGTATTGGGCAATTGGGCTTTCTACTTTCGTTGCTTTTCCTCGAGTTCTATGTGCGATCACGCTGTGTTCTAGTTTAGGTGCGATTTTGTTAGTCTTTGAACCTATGGGTCTGCCTCTTCCTCTTGGTACTTGTGTTTTGTCGGATGCGGAGTGAGTTCTGGTTCGAAAGCTCATTCTGTCCAGAACTAAATTTTTAGTTTTGTCTGCAGTTTTCTTTTCCTTTTCTTCTATAATTAGCACTTTGATTATTGGTAAGTTCTTGTTGATCTCTTCTTCGGTAATTTCTGGAGGATTCCTTGATAAGGCATCAGCATTTTTATTTAACTTTCCTGGCTTGTATTTAAATGTGTACTCATACCCGGTGAATCTGAACATCCATCCATGAGTCTTTGACCTGGATCCTTTCTACTATGCATCCAGTTTAATGTTTCATGGTCACTCACCAGGGTAAATATGGTCTGAATTGGTGTAAAGCATAGAGTACTGCAAGGCATTCTTTCTCCGTAGTTGAATAGTTTCTTTCAGCCTTGTTGAGCGCTCTAGACAGGTACTGCACTGGATGGTCGAAGCCGTCTTTCTCTTGACTCAATACAGCGCCAATGGCATATTCGGAGGCGTCTGTTATTAGTGTGAATTCCTTATCAAAATCTGGGAATTGCAAAATTGGCTCCTTCATTAGGCATTCTTTCAATTGCTGATAGCTGTTCTCACACTCTTGTGTCCACTCGAACTTGACATTCTTTTTGAGTAAATCATGAAGTGGTTTTGCGATTTTCGCAAAGTCTTTTATGTATTTTCTATAATACCCGAACATACTGAGCACTTCTCTTACGTTTTTAGCACTTTTTGGGGTAGCAAGTTTGGCAATTGCGATTACTTTCTCTGGATTGGGTTCTACTCCCCTGGCACTTATTATGTGGCCTAAAAATCCCACTTCCTTTCTGAAAAATTCTACCTTATCTGGCTGTAGAACTAGTTTTGCGTCTCTGAGTCTCTCCATTAAATTTCTGATCCTCTGTTCATGTTCTTGGAGATCTTTGCTGTATACTATGATGTCATCTAAATAAACAAGCATTTCGACATTTTGAAGTCCTCTAAGCACTTTTTCCATTAATCGTTGGAAAGTCGCCGTGGCGTTCTTTAATCCTTCCGGCATTCTGGTGTATTCATAATGTCCGTTAATGGTCGTGAAGGCTGTTTTATAGCAATCCTCTGGTGCCATGGGTATTTGTTGAAAACCGCTTGCAAGATCAAATATTGAGAAGTAAGTCGCTCCTCCCAATTGATCCATTATATCTGCGATGTTTGGGAGAGGATAAGCATCTCGGATTGTTTTCTTATTAAGCTCTCGGAAGTCTATTACCATGCGCCATCTTGGGTTCCCGTGACTGTCTGGTTTCTTTGGTACGATCCAAATAGGAGAGTTGCATGGTGAATTTGACTCTCTGATTATCCTATCCTTTAGCTTCTTCATGACGCTGTCTCTTACTACTTGCTTGTGTTTTGGTGGATGTCTATATTGCTTAGTGTTTATAGGTATATCATCCTCGAGATGTATTCGATGCTTTATCAGGTGTGTACACGGCAGTTTGTCTCCTTGTAATAGAAATCGATCAATGTAATTTTCGATTATTCTATCCACAATATCTAATTTCTCTTTGTTTAGATGTTGTCTGCGAATGGCTGCTTTGACTGCTTCTATTCTTTTTATTTGGTCCACTATTATTTCTCCGTCGAAGTCACTATCGTGCTCTCCTAGAAAATCAGTTTCTGTTTGGAAAGGTATCAATTCCTTGGGGTCAACTTCTATGCTTACATCTTGTTCGGTGGTGTTTATCGCCATTATTTTGCATGTGTTGCCATTATTTATCACTACACCTTCTCCTAGGAACATATTTTCGTTTCCTACGTCTATTCTAGGTATGTATCCTTCTTTTAAATCACTGTGAATCAAATTGATTTTCACCACTTGTTTGGTTCTTGCTTTTATTGTGTACCTGGCCCTTTTATCAGATTCATGATTTTCTTGGTCTATATTTTTAGGGATCCCATTTTCTTGTGATTGGTTCACTTTCAGCACTTCATCAACTTCATTCCTTTTTCGAGTTTTATAATGCTTGGACTTAGGGCTATGTTCTTCTTCATAACCTAAGAATGGTATCGGGTGCATTACGTCTCCGCTCACGATTAATGCATTCTTGTGGTACGATATGACTGCTTCCTCCTTTTTCAGGTAGTTTCGTCCTAACATTCCATCATATTGTATTAGAAAATCGTCCGTTACGATTTGGAATTTCACTGGCGTTCCCCTAATTTCTAAATATACTGATCCAAGAGTCGACACTGTGTGCTCCGTTATCCCTCCCAATTCTCTGGTGTCCTCTGCACATATGGGCATGTCGTCATGTATAAGGCTGAGTTTTATTAGATTCACTGTAGCGCCATTGTCAACCATAAATTCGACCCATGGTTTAGTGGTCCCCGTTGGTACTCTTATCCTTACTGCTGGGCTTCGTCATTATCCCAATTATAATTTTCTGATCCTTTGCAGTTCGTGGAGCACATTCTTGAGATTGGCTTGACTTGGTTAATATTGCTATCACTGGTGCTTTCTGTTGGGTGTTGCTTGATGTCTGATTTGGGTTCTCTTGTCTCCCTTCTCTGTTCTGTTCGAAGTTCTGCACTTGTCTCTGGTGATTCTCTTGGTCCGCATTCCTTGCTTGTCTCTGATTTTGATATTGGTTCTTATCCTGATGTTGGTATTGGTTCTGGCTTCGATATTGACTCTGGCCCGCCATCCTGGGGTCGTAACGAGCCCCTTGATAGTTTAAATTATTACCTTGAGTTTCATTATTGTAATTCCTTGGATTGCTGCTTCTCCAATTTGACTGGTAATTGCCTTGATCTTCTCTTCTGTCTGGCCTTCGATTGTTGTAGTTCTCACATCTACCAGTTTCATGATCAAACAGTCTCCTTTGGTTTCCTCTCTTGTCTTGATTATTCCAGTTTGAAGGATTTCTATAAGATCTAACTCCATCATTGAATCTGCCGCCGTTATATCCTCCATTGTTGTAACCGCCAGTGTTATATCTACTGTTGTTGTATCCACCGTAACTATTTCTAGGATTGTAACCATTGCCACGCGGGTTGTTGTCTCTAAAAAGTCTTGGTCCATTTCGTAGTCATTAACTATTCCTAGGATCTATAGGACTAGGATATCCGTAGTTCCTGAAATCACTTCTTCTGTTGAAATTTCTATTTGGTTGTCCATAATCATTACGTCTTCTGGAACCATAAGGCCTAGTATCTGGTATTATTTTCGCTTCCATTCTGGTTTCTAATCTCACTGCTTCTGCATAGGCTTCCTCTAGTGTCTGTGGCTTGAAGTAATCCACTTTTTCAGCTAGAGATGCTGGCAACCCTTTTATGAAGATGTCTACAGCAAGTTCTCTAGTTGGTGCCATCATGTTGTCCTTATAAGCAGCTCCTCTTTCTTCTTCCAAAGCCTTGGTTGCGCTACTGAGTAACACATTTATTTCGTCGTAGAAGTCTCCGACAGAGTCTCCTTCCCGCATTTTTACATTCTGTATTCGGCTGTTATAATAACTGAAATTTCTTCCAGGACCGAATCTTTGTTTCAAATGCTGGATCAATTCTTCGATGCTATTGATTGTCCTGTTATTCAGACTCTTTTTGGCCGGTCCCGTTATACGTTGCAGCATATTTCTTATAAACTGTGGTCTCATTGAAGCTGGCACTAACTGATTAGCATTTCGTAGGTCTTGTATGTAGTCACGCAGATGTATATGTTTCCCGTCGAATCCTGGAATTCCACTAATATTGTTCATAAGTGCGCAACTGTTCGCCATTGTTGTAACTAGTGCAGCGGTGGCGTCTGCTCCACCAGCAGGAGCACCTGCTCCTGCTTCACCACCTCCTCCTCCTCCGTTTTCATCATTAGTTGGGGGAGACATTGTCGCAAAGTTGTGATTGAAATCTGAGAAATAATCTGCAAGGTCTTCTAGTTCGCTATTTGTTTCGCTGTTTTTCACTGGGTCCTCTAAATTGCTTGGTTCACTTAGTGTGACTTTTCTTTTTTCTCTCTCTTTCTTTCCAAATCTTTAATCTCCTTAAGAATTTTGTTTGATTACTCTTACACCGGGGCCGATAGAGAATTTATTTACAACTGCCTTCTACACAAACTATTCTAGTCTTGGCGTAACATTGCAGTATAGCGAATTGTAGATGAAATATATGGTATTATATGGTTATATTATATAAATGTATAGATATGAATGCATAAACGTAAAATATATAAACGTAAATGTGCGATTATGTATATATATATGTATGAAAATTTTATAATCTAGTCAAAAATTTACCTTTTATGATTATTTGTTAATATTTGGCTATATCATCATAATGGGCAAAGGGAATAACTATGACAAGGGTTATGTGTTCTAAGAATTCAGACTCAAATCTCCCCTGAATTCTTATTATATTTGGGCTAAATTTGCTTAAAGGTATGCGGGCAACTATGCTAATCGAATAATGATATAGATTGATTACAGTGCCCTGCTAAAAATAGTCTATTAAAATCCATAAGATTCTCTATCGAATTGAATGGTAAGTCTTAATCGCCTTATTCGCATTAAAACTCAATTAAATTCCATTAAATTAATTAAAGTCTATTAAATTCTATAGAAAAATCCATCGATTTTAATTGCTGTTTTTTTATCTATCCATTTTAATTGTAATTTTCCTCATTGACTCTGAATGATTGAATGGAATTTAATTGAGTTTTATCGGGAAAAACGCGATTAAGGCTTGCCATTCAATTTTATCGACTTTTATCGATTTCAATGGAATTGTTTTGTGATTCTTGCACCCGTCTATTAAGCGTATATTTTCCCCGTTTGTATTAAATGTCCAATATGTTTGAATCTAATTAAAGTATAGTATTGTAAAATGATTTTGATAAGGTGTCATCCGATTCCAATCACTGCAGAAAATAATTGAAAATGAGTGAAATCAAGATTGATTTTAAGGCTATTTCAATGTAATGTCACTATGGAGACACTCCCCTTTGTGATTTCGCTAGAACTAAAATTGAATGATTCTACAAGTTTTTTGTTCACTTCAGTTCCAAATTCAACTTTATAATTTTTCTTGTCTTCGTTCACTTTAATAACCTTTTGCCTTCCTTATGCGTAGATGGTCATGAATCTTATTAATTAGCAGGTTTAAATCCCTTATTATCTCTATTAATCTTTCCCGTTCAGTGAATAATTTTTGTAACGATGATTTTCTTTCTTTACTCTTATTCTTGAAAGATTCTAATTTTGAAACACCGTTGTCAATGTTCATTTATCCGGCGATCGTTTAAACCGATTAAACTTTACAAAAAGAACTACTGGCAAAATTTACATTTGATTGCACACAGCAAATAAGTGTAAAAGAACAATCAACAATACGTCAGCGAGATAATTTGGAAGGTCAGCTAAACATTAGTAATGCTCTTGAATTTATGATGAACGTTTTGAGATTAAAATTAAACAAAATCGACTTATTTCTATCACCTAGTTTCTATAGTTGAAAGGCAAAAGTAAAACTTATAAATTCACGATGTATTTATTCTATTATTTATTGTTTAACATAGGGTCAATAATTAACAATAACTTGCTACTGCTTGATAGTGGTTAAAGATTAAGGCATATTAATTATGTTGTAAATCTAGTTACTTGTCATTATTTGCAATGCTTTTAAAGATGTGATTTGCAATTAGTGTTCTATCAAGTTAAAGTTTAGACTTATTATTGTAATTCAAAATACGCGTAAGAATAAAATAAAACATTGCTTGCAACTGCAAATAGCACTACTAATAACCTAAAGTCAAAGCGAAATTTGTATTCAAAAGGTAAAACTAAATTCATGGTGTCGTAAAAATAAATTTAAGTGATAATGAAGTTTTAACTAAAACTTCTTAAGCATAAAGTTTCTTACTTGTAAAAATGATTATGATAATTTGAAGCTAAGGTTATATTAAAATCTATTGAGCATGGATGATGCTCCCTTATAGTAAGTGATCGAAAAAAAAATTCACTATAGGCTACCTTAATGGGTGTCTAATTCTCCTCTCACTCGCGTTGATTCTAAGTCCACCGCCACTGCGTTGAAAATCCGCAAAGTTTTTTCTAACTAATTAATACGATGTGTAAAAACAGCTCGAAGTGCACGGAACGCTCGTATGTTCACGACTTACTGAGGAGCGCGTCTGTCCCCCGTTTTATTCCCTCAGCGCATGTGGAAAGTGCAATTTTGCAAAACAGACCCCGTGTCTCCCCACTCATCCGTCATTTCACGTCAGCACTCCCGTCAGCGTTCGCAAAGCTCCTGTTACTGGGTGTTTTGGTAATTTGATATTATTCGCGTCACTCTACATTTTCTTACATTATTTAGAATTCCTTTTTTTGCATGCGCTCATTAGTTAGACTTCATTACTAGATAATTTCTCGAGTTATATTTTATTTGCATGTTATTTATCCGAAAGTTCACTGCAACGATTCCGTTATTTATTCTCCATTTCTATTGTCTATTAGCCCTTTGTTTATTACGAAGTTGCCGAAGCTTAAATGGGTTTCAGAATCTGCTTGTTTTTGTTTAACTCCTCCGCGGCAAAATCGAGGATACTTTCAAACTTCTTACTTATTTTCGTTTGAATATTTGAATCTTGATCTTGTTCATCTTGTTTTATTTTGTTTAATACTTGTTCATCTTGCTTAATGACTCTACTGGCGTTGAGTTCGCGTACTTGTAGATCTATTTCTTTTATTCGTTCAACCAAGTATTTTCTTTCCATCAATAAATGATGCAAAAATGCCCTTTTTCCGCCTCTTTTCTTCTTCGTTGTCTTTAATATAATTGACTTCGAATCATTTTCACTTTTCATTTGTGATTACGTTTTGGATTCAGTGACCGCTGTTCAAGCAGGTCGAGAGGGAAAAATCGCTACTAAGCAAACTGTAGGATTTAGAGGCTTGAGTAGTCGCTATTACAGCAGACCAAGGGAAAAGTAGCTACCAAGCAGACTGTAGGATGGGTGCATTTGCCAATAAAAATAAAATGAAGATGTTAAAACCGAGCAATTCCAAATATGACTCAAATGAATTAGTTCAAATTCAAAAGCTAATTCATAATGATTTAAAATTCGAAGCAACGTTCCGTCCTGCTAAAGCATGTCAATTTTCTCCTCATTGTTTGAACGAATAAAAGCACTAGATGTGTGCAATGGTTCTTACGTTAATTTTGTGTAGTTTAATCACCTTCTATAATTCAATGGAGTTCAAAAATGCTTCAGTTCAATTTATCGTGACTTACTCGAAGAAAAATCTCTTTACAAGTATACGTATTAAAACAAGATTCAGTTACTTGATCAAGCCAAGATCCAAAAGAAAAATTTACTACGAAAAGATTATTAATGTCAATTCACTTGATTATGAAGCTTATTTATGGAGATTGCTAATTTGTAAATAATTCATAATCACACTCGTTGCTCATGCATCTAATTACTCGTTAAGAACCAAGTTTGCTACTCAAGTATCTTCATTTATTCTCCGATTGTTTATTACTTCACGATCAGATTATTTTACATATGTATGCTACAGTTCTCTATAGTCGCTCTCGATTAGTTCAGAACAATACACAAAATTTTCGATTTGCTTTTATTTAATTAGATTTTCAATGATTATATCCTTTTACGGTTATTGTTTAATCTTTTATGGAATTTATTCGCTTCACGTCAGAATTTATAAAGTTAGCTTTCATCAGAATTGTTTACTTCTTTTTCAATTTATTTAACCATGCATGATTACATTAGACACTCACACCATTTAGATACTTTTAATTACTCACTGATTCTCCACTGTTTTCCAATCAAAATAAATGTACCTAGTCGTTCAAAAATTTTAAACACGTTCAAAACTCGCGCGTTTAAATTGAATTTAAAATGGCGAATGCCTTTTCTTTTTCTTCATTGATAATGCGTAATTTAATCATTCACTGTTTCCTTCAATATCCGAAATTTCCAAATTTCAAACAACAATAATTTTAAAATGAAAATGAGTTTAATTAACTTGGCTGACAAATTTTATTTAATTATTGTTTATTTATATTTTTTTTATTTCATTGTTCATTTAATCATTTGTTCACTGTTCATTCACTAAGCGTGTTCTAAACCGTATACTAATCACTTTATGATTATTTCGAATTATACACAATCACTGTACTTTAATCAAATTATTTAAAGCAATCATTTATCTCTTAGCTTAACTCAGAAAATTATAGTGTTTCGCTTGTCATTATTTATTTAATATTATTCTATGTCAACACGTCACTAATTATTGTATTTTGCTTTAAACTCCCGATCCACCTTTTGAAATTCGCGCGCTATAGTCCGATCCCAAGATGGCCGCAGCAGCTCTCGCTTCGACTGATCCGCTCGGCTGCTGACGTCACGACGCGTATCGATCGATAGACTCTCACGCCTAAGTTCATGTGACAACGTGCCGCTAAAACAGTCGCCCCGATCAGCTGTTTACGGAAGCTTGTATCCGCCACGAGCAGCGCGGCGCTAGTGGTCGCAATCGCATCGCGCACGACGTCGGTGAAAGTGTTGCCACCTGCATGGTGCATGTATACGGCGACTTAACCTCTTTGTGATTGCGCAGCATTATTCGTTAGTACAAGATTTACAAGGTAGGTAAACGATATTTAAGTAATGATTAATTAACATACAAAGTTGGCAAATTGTAAATATTAGTATGTGATGATTACTATTACGCAGATGTCATCAGAAGTAGAAGAAATTACAGTCCGGTATAAAGGAAAGGATCCATTAGTATTTCAATTGGAGAATGGGGTCCTCTCAATGCAGATGTTGCAACAAATTTATTCTAATGCTTCTGGACTGACTTGCGAGAAAGATGGAAAATACCGGATTATCAACATAAAAGATGATAATCTCCAAATATTAAATGATGTCAAAGTTTACGATGTGTACATTGATTCCACCAAAGGTTAAAAAAGTGTATATATATACCTTTATATTTTATATCAAGTGGCGCGGCAGCGCCACGAAGGCGAGATTGAGAAGCAGACGAAGCCGCGGCGCCGCGCTACTATTTACTTCTATGTTGGGATTCGCATTTTTCCTTATAAGGAAATAAATGCTTTTCTTTGTAATCTCCAAGTTATTTTGACTTATATCATCTATTATTATGCCTAACTATAATTTTCAACAAAAACATTGATAAGAAGAGCTCCCTTTATATGTAATATACGAGCGTGCCATTCGGAAATGCTCAAATCAAATCCGTTTTTTTCTTCCATCAAAATGTTTGGACCGTTAAGTTAGCCGCAGAAATGTTTGGACCGTGAAGTTGGCCGCACAGCTATATGCAGATGGGTATTGCTTTCTCATCGGTTTTCCGCATTGCTCGCTCACATGTTGTTGTATGTATAGTGGCTCGGCAGTTAGCGGCGCTAAGGGTTATATGAACAAATCCTTTAAGAAAATAGTTAATTAATAATAAAAATTTGTTGACTACTGTATAAATATGGATTTAAAATCATATTTCACAACCAATGAACAGATAGAAGAATGGGAGGATCGTGATCCAACAACGTAAGTAGTTATTGAAATTATATTTTTGAGGTTATTTTTTCTCGTTTTTTCGAAGGAATAATGTATTTTCTTCTTTGCAGTAATCTTGTTGGGTATGTTGATTCTATTGTGGCACCGACCCCATCAGGACCAAAACAAGATCTATTATTTAAATTTATATTGAGTAATGGGAGCAAGAAAATCTGTGTGATGATTTGGGATGTCAAAATTTGAGAAAAAGTTGATAACTAATGTGTTTATTCTACCAATACATTCAATTTTGAAAAGAAATTAAAATACATGTTTATAACCTATATACCAAGATAGATTTACATTGTAATTAATTATAATCAAAAAGACGTTACAAAATTTAACAAGAACATACAAAAATATAACAAATATAAATTATTCTGATGCAGTAATGAGGTCTAGATGCAATGATCTCCATACATATTTTTAACTTAGTAAATGGGAACCAGTCGCAGTATATATATAATCCTTAAGATAAAAACAACTTAATATGTTGTTTAAACATTTTAAAACAAATCATCATGCAAAATTTTAGTCAACTATAAGAATTTGAATTATAAATGAGAGCAAAAACAAAATTCTAAATGATTCCGATTCTTTTTTTTTGAAATTGTTTTTCTCTTTCATTTGAAAACTATTATACTTAGAGATGAGAAATTTTGCATATTGATTTGTTTGAACATGTTTAAAGAGAATATTAAATTGTTTTTATCTTTAGGATTATAGTTTTTATTTTGACATTTATACTTCTATTGATATTTCAGTGCTGAAGGCGTAGGATTGGAGATGAAAAGCCGAATAAAGACAAGATAAGTCACTGTAGCCTGTTTCTAATTAATTAAACAAGTATCAATACACAGAATTATATATCATACATCAACGCACTTTATAGACTGTATATAATGTTTTAAACATTGACTGCGACTGGCTCCCATATACTGAGTCAAGAATATCTGTGGAGATTATCGCATCTAGACCTTATCACTGGTGATCTTTAACACAAAGATACGACCTAATAATTCTAATATCAACACCTACATAAATAATTACACACATGTCAGAATAGTTTGTCAGTAAATGTTGAGCATGGTCATAAAATGATTGGACACGTAAGGTTAGGTTGTTACTCCTTCAACTCAGTACATGATATAGCTACTTGCAGTCAATGTTTCAATCATTATGGCACTATATACAATGTACTGATGTAAAATATATAATTTTTTTGTTTATACTAATCATAAATTTTATATAGTGATAGTTTTACGTTAGCTTCTCTATATTTGGCTTTTCATTTTGTATTCTATGCCTTCAGCGTTAAAATATCAACAGAAGTGTAAATATCAAAATCAAAACTATAATCTTTAAGATGAAAACAACTTAATATGCTGTTTAAGAATGTTAAAACAGATCACTATGCAAAATTTCAGCCCTGTTAGTATAATAGTCAAACAAAATTCTGAATGATTTTACAATTACATGTTTTTAAATTGTTTTTCTCTTTCATTTGAAAACTATTATACCTAGAGAGCTGATATTTTGCATATTGATTTGTTTGAACATGTTTAAAGAGAATATTAAATTGTTTTTATCTTAGATTGATTTGTTTCAACATGTTTAAAGAGAATATTAATTTGTTTTTATCTTAGAAATTATAGTTTTGATTTTGAAAATGAAAAGCCGAATGAAGACAAGCTAGTGAAAAACATTCATCGCAGCTTGTTTCTGTAAAAATATACTGTATATAATGTTTTAAACATTGACTGCGGCTGGCTCCCATATACTAAGTCCAAAGAATATTTGTGGAAATCATCGCATCATGAAGCATTTATGCATATTTATGCAATTTTATGCATATAGTATTTCGATTTTATAATCAGTTGAAGAGTTGTTTATTGAGCTGCATTTTTTTTTCAGATATTGACCATATAATTCGGACTGAAGGTTAATGGTTAATGGTAGTTCAAGGCACTACAAAACTTGTAAGTAAGCTAAAAATATTTTTTGTATAAACTATTTTCTTTTTTTGCAGGTTTATAAAATTTTTTTCTTTTTTAGGTTTTCTACTTTTAATGGAGGTTGTGACGGCAGCATAATAAACTAGGAGTGATTGAAATTCTAAGTAATATTGTTAATGAATAATTGAGTGAAGTGAAGTTTTATATTACAACTGATCATTGCGTATACACATTTTTTTTTTCGATAAATGATAATATAAAAAATTGCTTAAAACATCTCTGGTTGTTGGTAAATAATTACTCTAAAAAAAATTAACTTTTAAAATAGTAAAAGGTTAGGCAAGTTTGATGTATTCCGTAAAATTATCATGGATGTTAATCACGTAGCATATAATATATTTTTAGAACAAATATAAAATACTCAATAAAATTTACTAAAAAGAACTGAAATCTCTAAAAAAAACTAACTTTTAAAAAAGTGAAGGGTTAGGCAGGTTTGATGTATTTCGCAAAATTATCACGGATGTCAATCACGTAGCATTTCAGATATTACAACAATTCTTTTATTTGTCAAAATTAATTGTGACTTAACAAGTGCTGTAGCAAATTATGTAATAAATGTAATCATGGATTACAAAAGTAATGAGATCGATGGAAAATAGTCAAGTTTTAAATACATCAATAATATTAATAATTCAGTAACGGAAACTACAATTTATATACTAAATGTAAGCAATGAAATTACAGATAAAATAGAACTGAAATCAATCAAACAAAGTCAAGTTTATTATATTTAATCATAATGAAGCAAAAAAAATGTTTTGTTCAATCACGGGCTTACTTGACTTAAAGTTAACTTATATAATGATCAATTAGGAACAACTCTCAAGATACTTACTACGTAACTTGCCATGCCAACATGTAACTTTGAGCCAGGGAAAAATCGGCGCAGACCAGCCATGCGCCTACGCGTCGCGCTGCTTAAAAGACAGTGAACCAAATTATCCAATATATGATAAGAAGCATCTGCAATAGTGTTTGCGAAAAAGTAATTTCGCTATTATCTATACGGCGAAAAGTTTACAGGCGTCACGGACCATGAAAGCCTGAAACACTTTCATAACACGAGAAAGCCGGGCTTAAGGTTCAAAATGTTTAACAATGAAAATACTGCATTTTTTATCTTTTTTAACCTAATTATGCCACATTTTCTTTCACAAAAGATTTTCTAAGCATTCAAATGAAAATCCCTTTATTCATACGGAGAGTACCAAAATACTCAAAACAGTGTACGGAGAGTCACTATGGGTCAGTCGGTGCTAATATGGATTTACCATGGTAAAAATACAGGTAATATAACCTAATATTAGTACAAAAATTATATAACAATTATAATTTATTTTTGTAATTATTTATAAGAATTTTATTTTTCAGGGTTTAAGAGTATCTTGCCCCCTTAAGGGGTCAAGCATGGGTTAAACCCTGCGAAAAAAGCAAAAACTATTCTTCCTACTAAAATTTTTGTTTTCAACGTTAATAGACATTTTTTTTCTCTTTTGAAAGTATATACAATATATACCGTTTCTATTGAAAAAAAATCATGTATATACCCTATAAAATCATTTGCCAAAATTCAGGACATTTTGCTACATAAAATAGTGTTTTTAGAATAGAATAGAATAGAATTACTGTTTATTTTCATACACATGAAAAAATTTACAATTGTTACACAACGTCACAGCTGGTTAAATCACAGCTGGTATTATCCATATTCGTCATTAAATATCACAGTTTCATACATATATAGATATAAGTACACGTCAATTTTTTGTGTATGACACATAATTAATTAATCTATTCGTCAATATAGATAAGTAACGCAGACTAGATTTCAAATACGATAGGTACGACAGGTGCAGGTACAAAGAGACACGACGCAGGCGCATATAACTAAACTATAACAAATAATATTGCACTAGGGCGCCGGCAAGAGGAAATTTCGTATTGCTATTTTGAACTTTAAAAGCCAAGGCAGTGTCCGCATGCCTTGCGGGAGCGAATTCTACAAGCGGGTGCCCTGCGCCCTGAAGGAGTTCAGGCCAGTATCGGTTCTAGTTACCGGGACGGATATATCCCTAGAGAACCTACCCGAGGTTCTACATTTATTTTTCTCAAAGAGAACAACTTATACATTAACAATGCCGCACAGTACGTTCTACGCTCTTTAGCGTCCATCCAGCCCAGCTATTTCCTGAAGGGAGAGATGTGCTCGCAACTCCTTACACCACAAATGTACCTCACACATGAATTCTGTAGTCTCTGCAGTTTAGTCTGAAGCTCCCCTGACACGCCAAGATACATTACAGAGCAATAATCTAGGTGGGAGACGACGAGAGCGCTGGCCAGCTGCTTACGTAACGCCTCGTTGGTACAGGATCTAAATGATCTGAGCCCATAAAGAGCTCGGTTAACCTTTTGGCTAACTGCATCCACCTGCGGTTTCCACGTTAACTTCATGGATATGACCACTCCGAGGTTAGTTACGGTATCGACAAATCGGACAAACACACCTGTCTGCACCTCGATACCAGGCTAGTTCAACCCCTGTCGTTGATTTATATTATACTCTGAGCCAAAAATAGTAGCCTTCATTTTGCCAGTATTAAGGTGCAGAGCATTGTGCGTAGCCCAATCCGACACAGCTCGTGCTGCCGCTGACATGTAATGCACATCCTCACGAAGATCAGCTCTTATTACTTGGGTGTAGGTTTGCAGGTCGTCTGCGTAAAGCAAATGCGCAACACTATTGGTCAGCAATCCCTTGGGCCCTCGAAAACCGGCCAACACCTCCCGGAGATCGTTAATGTAAATACTAAACAGTAAGGGCCCCAAGATCGAGCCATGTGGGACGCCATGACTCATTCTAGCGCGAACTATACTATACATACAGTCAAATGTACTATATTCTCAATACACCTCCTTACATTTGTACTGTACATTATATTTTTACATTTAACAACTTTCTGAATTTGTCAAATTTTTCTCTACAGAGAGCTTTTGTAAAAATGTCCGCAACATTTTCATTAGTATCAATTTTACAAACTTCAATCAATTTATCTTTCACGCTTTGATGTACAGTATGATAATGAATCTCAATATGCTTAGAATTTTTCGTAAAATTACCGTTATTTGCAATGTTTATTGCACCTGAATTGTCTTCATAAATTTTAATCGGTTCTGCAATATTTATTTCGAATATCTTTACCAACTCTCTGATGTATTCTAGTTCGCTTGCAGATTCGGATAGGGCTACATATTCTGCGTATGTCGACGCTTTAGTTACACATTTTTGTTTTCTTGACTTCCAGTCAATTACATTTTCGAACATTCTTATAACATAACCTGTCGTAGATTTTCTATCAATAATATCACCAGCCCAATCTGCATCCACATAGCAGTCGATTATATTATTACCATTTTCTTTCCTTTTATAATTTAAACATAAGTCTTTCGTTAAATACAAATATCTTAGTACTCTTAAAGCATACTTCCAATGAGTCTGGTCATAACAATTCTGATACCTACTTAAGTAATTTACGCTAAAACTTATATCTGGTCTCGTATTCGAACTTATATACAATAAAGCACCTATCAAGTTTCTATACTTAATATTTGACTCGCAATTTTCAGACTTCTCAAGTTTCAAGTTTGTCTCCATAGGAGTGCTATATAATTTACTATTTTCTATTTGATATTTACATGCTAGTGACTCTATGTATTTAGTTTGGCTTAGTTTCATTTTACAATCGTTATAATCATATTCTATATTTATCCCTAAATAATCTTTTATTTCTCCTAGGTCTTTCATTTTAAATTTATTCATTAGCACTTTCTTCAGACTTTGAATTTTTTTCTTGCTTTTACAACAGATCAATAAGTCATCTACATATAACAAAAGATATAAAACATCATCTCCTTTTCCATAGGTATACAAGCAATTATCAGCATTGCTTCTTTTAAATTTTAATTTCGCTAAGTATTCATCAAAGCATTCGTACCATTTTCTTGGACTTTCTCGTAGTCCATACAGCGCTTTAAACAATTTACAAACTTTGTTTGTTCCATCATTGTAACCTTTTGGTTGATTGACGTATACCTCTGAGCTTACTTTACCATTTAAGAATGCTGTAACAACGTCCATCTGTTCTATAATTAATCCGAATTGACAACAATAAGAAAGCAAAATTTTTAATGTTTGCGTTTTTGCTACTGGAGCGTATATGTCATCAATACCATTCGTTTGTTGAAAACCTCTTACTACTAACCTAGCTTTAAATATATCATCAGCCTTTTTTATGTAAACCCATTTTACGTCTAGTTTTCCTTTTTGTTTCTCAACTAATTTCCATGTTTCATTTTCATACAAGCTATTCATTTCTTTATCCATAGCATTTTTCCAACTATCGCATTCATCGCTATTCATAGCCTCCTCAAATGTACAAGGTGTCTACTCTACAATAATATACGGATACTCTATTAGTACTATTTTCCGGATATCTTATCGGACTCTTTTTCACACGTGTTGATCGACGTGGAGTATTTGGTTTCAAACTATTTTTATCGATATTCTTTACATTTGTTTGATCTTTTTCGGTTACATTTTCATTTTCATCTGCGCTATCAAATACATCATCATCGATTTCGCTTTCGAACTCTTGTTCGCTTCTCTTACTCGACTCGAGAGTCGGAGTACGGGAAGAAATATTTTCGTCGTCATAATCAAGACCAATACATTTTTGATATGATTCTACAACATCAACATGTCTATGAACTGTTACTCTACCGTTCAACAAAACTCTATAACCTACTTCACTGTAACCTAGTAAAATTCCCATTTCAGCTTTTTTATCCCATTTGGATGATCTTTTTTGCTCTGGTTTTCTAACAAAGACTTTACTACCGTATAACTTTAGATTTTCAACATTTGGTCTTTTTCTGAAAAATATCTCATATGGAGTTTTCTTTTCAATCGTGTTGGCTAAAGTACGATTTTTCAAATATGTTGCAGCACTAATTATTTCTGGCCAATATTTTTTATCTACTTGTGCCTCATCTAATAAACAACGTGCCATATCCATTATTGTTCTATTAAATCTTTCAGCAGTACCATTTAACTCATGTACGTACGCTGGACAATTGTTTATATAAATACCCTTTTCTTTCGCAAATTTATAAAATCGATTATTTAGGTATTCTGTACCATTATCGCATCGTATTGTTTTTACTCTTTTTCCTGTTAAGTTTTCTACTTCATTTACATACTTTATCATACAATCATATACTTCATCCTTTGTTTTAATGCAGTAAATTTTGGCTATTTTGCTGTAATCGTCGATAAATGAAACAAAATATTTTTCACCGTTTGGACCCGGGGTCTTGAAGCTACCACAAACGTCAGTGTGTATAACCTCTAAGATATCTTTCGCTCTTGTTCTGTTATTTTTAAACGGTAAATTATGCATTTTATTCTCTATGCAAATTTTGCATTTTAATATTTCCGATTCAAACTCAGTTGGAATACCCGTCACCAATTGTTTTCTACTTAAAAAATTTAAATAGCCAAAATTCACATGCCCTAGCATTCTGTGTCACTTTTCTTTTTTACTCATTTTACCATTAATATACTCAGCATTGTTTACAATTTTTTGTTCAATTTCCAATCTACTCGTAATTTTATATGTACGATTTTCTTTATACGCTACTGCTATTAATCTCTCTTTTTCATCAATTATTTTAGATATATTTCCTTTAGAAATAATCGTATTCGTATCTGTCAATTTCGCGTAGCTAATTAAATTTGTGTTCATTTCTTTTACGTATAAAACATTTTTCATTTCTACTTTGTTTTCTTTCCCAAATGCTCTGAAATAACTTACAACATTCCCAATTTTAGTTGCTTCTAACTCACTACTATCACCTAAATAGGTTTTTATCGGTTTCTATAAAACAATGCAATTTTCGAAATAACTATCATCATTTATAATGTGGTCTGAACATCCACTATCTAGCAACCAATTTATTTCATTACCTATAGTCTTTTTATTTCGCGCCGCATGCGCTGTTGCTATCCAGGCGCTGACGTCGGACCCACTCGGTTGACTCGTACTGGCACCTTGCTGCTGCTGACGGAAGTTGCCGCGCCCTCTGCCGTAATTGCTTCTTCTTCCTCCGCCTCTGCTTCTACTGCTAACGCGGCCACGTGTTGAACCTCGCCATGTTCCGCCGCTGTGCGCTGCTTGACCGCCATCTTTGCACTCTCTTGCGAAGTGACCGGTTTTTCCACATTTGTAGCATCTTTCTTTGTTCGTGGCAAAAACGTTTGATTTTCTTTCGGAATCTTCATTGCCGTGTTTCATCTCGGAAAGCTTAATTTTATTTTTCACGTAATCAGCTGTCTGATCTTCTTCCTTTAACGTATCAATTAAATCACCTATATAGCTGTACGATTCTGGCAACGTGTTCAGCATATAGTTTAATTTTTCTTTTTCACTCATATTGGCACCTGCGCCTTTCAAATCATTCACTGCTTTCTCAAAATCACTAAAGAATGACGCCGTGTCACTATAATTATTTAATCTTATTTTTTCAAGTCTGTTCCTGCATACAATTTGCAGTGCTGTAGATTTTTTCAAATACATACTGTCTAGCTTCTTCATTATGCCAAACGCAGTAGTCTCTTCGCACACGAACTCTAATTGCTTATTCGAAATAGCACAATAAATTATGTTAATCGCCTTTAGATCATTATCATCCCATGTTTCGCTTGCTCCTGTTGAGGGCTTTTCTTTGTCTATTACTTCATGGCACTTTTTTAATTTTAGAAACATCGTTATTCTCTTCTTCCACATGTTGTAATCCTCTCCATCAAACACCGGTATAGCAAATTCTTTCTTCTCCATTTCGTCTCCTTGAAACTCGATTTTCTCTTCTATTTCAGAATTCTCTTCAATTTCTAGTTGATTCTCGAACGTTCCTTCGTGTTCAGAATCTTCCTCTTTAATTTTCTTCGTTTCCGGCGTCTCTCGGTTTTCCATGCACTAGTGCAGCCACGTGTTTCACATGTACTTTTTAATCCGCGTGCATCACACTGATTTTACGATTTTTCCAAAAAATCTTTCTACTAATCAATAGTCCTTTTGTTTAGCTATTTATTCTCACTTGTATTTTTCTTCTTATATTATTGAAACACTTTGATTTTTCACTTTGAAAAATTTCTTCACCACATGGCTTTTAACCTCACTTATATATCCCTCATATCACTCGAAAGTGGATATGCGGGATAGAACAAAATAAAAACCAACGATCTGCTACCATGTTGGATAAATGAGGTAAAGCAGAGGATTAATGTTTAATAACAATGTGGATTTATTCGTCTTCTTCTATGTACAGTTACTATATAACGCCGTGTACACCATGTGTACTGTACGACGGCTCGGAACCAAGAGAGCGATGTGCGAGACTCGTCTAGTCTCGACACCGCAAGTAGTCATGTAACTCACACTCATACGCGAGAGGGGATACCTGCATGTATGCGCCCCCTCACACACTCGTTCACGCGCTCACTCATTCTAGCGCGAACTATACTATACATACAGTCAAATGTACTATATTCTCAATAAAATGCCTTACTGAAGTCAAACAGTAGTGAGATGGTAAGTAACTGTTTGTCGCTGTCAATATCAGTCCTGATGTCCTCTGTCAATTTTAGCAGTCCTGTCTGTGTCGAGTGGTTTTGCCGAAAATCGGTCGGGAAAGGATCAAGAATGTTCTTTGAGGCTAGATATTCGGAGATCTGTTCATGCACGATCTTCTCCAGAACCTTGGAGGGAAAGGTCAAAAGGGCTATTGGACGAAAGTCCGAAACAGCAGATGGAATGGGTTTCTTTTTAAAGGTTACCAAATGAGCGTTCTTCCAGGCGCCGGGGGAGACCCTACTGGAGAGAGCGGCATTAAACAAGGTCAACAGGTGATGTCCTAATACTGGGAGGGATTTCGCTATAACACTCCGAGGTATTCCATCCTCCCCCTTCGCTTGAGATGAAAAGTGAGCGACCGCCAGAACCACGTCCGCAAAGGTGACTTCACGGAACGTGAAGCCATCCTCATTGGCCTCGGCCAGGATGCCACTCAGATGAACCTCGCGCTCGGCATCAGATATGGACACCCCAGTGAAATGCTTGTTCAATTCATCTGTGGTGAAGCCATGTAAATCCTCTTTGGCCTTTGAAAAAGGCCAAGACTCCGTAATTCGTTCCAAACGTTTTTATTGATTTCCAGCGCGTCAAAGACTCGATTTTGAATAAGTTCTTCTCGCGCCTGATTGGTTCGTTGTTCTACCTCAGCAGTGAGAGACTGATATTTCGTCCATAGGTCGTCACGTCGTCTAGTGCCTCGTTGGACTTCTTTGTGTCGTCTTCGTGTCGTATTCGTACGGCTGTATAAATGTCACAGTTCAGCGTCGACCCATGGCGGGTGTCCTTTCTGTATCAATTTAAATTGTTTGAGCGGAGCAAGTTGGTCAATGACAGTCATGATGTTTTGGCTAAGATGTTCTAGCCGGGTGTCAACTCCGCTGTCGGAACAATTCACCAACGACCAGTCACAAGCAGCCAAAAGGGATAAGAGCTCTTCTGACTTTATGGATTTAAAGTCCCTGTATGTAAAGTTGTTGAGTACAGGGAGCTCTGTCGTCTGAAAGTAGATCTCAACGTCAATAATGTTGTGGCTGCTTGGAAAAGTCGCCAGTGAATTACTCGAATTCAGCACTACACTGTCGTCGTCAGTAATGATCACGTCGATCCATGTGTGGGAATCCCTGACGTGGTGAGTCGCGCCGCGATCTACTAATTTTAAGTTCAATTCGCAGGCAAGATCCCTAACGAATTCCGCGTCATGTGAGGCAGATAACATGTTCGCGTTCAAATCGCCCATAACTAGTCTGTAGTCATAACCCACGAAGTATTTTCGCAAGTCATTCGCCAACTCTGAATTGTCGGTGAAAAGGACATCTGGTGGACGATAAATTACGGCAACAAAAATTGGTTGTCGCGTCTCGCGCCGCCCGCATTTCGCGGACGGTTTCAGAAGACGGGCGGGTGGGCCCCAAAGTCTTCGCGTCTGGCACGCCACACACGCGACCATGCATACGCACGCACGCACCCAGACACACGCATACCACGCACGCACCCGGGCACATATATACCACGCGGGCGCTTACAAAGCGTGCGCCTCACATCGCAACATGCTTCACATCTTCACGTCCCGCATCTCGCATGATTCTTACAATAGACGCCCGCTCGGCAGTTGTCCGGTTCGCTTAACAACACCGACGCGCGCGCCGACTAGCCTTCGGATCGGAAAAATCCCCGGGGCCATTACCGCTCACAAAAATCTCCTAATCCCTCTATTGCCGCAGCGTTTATGGCGTCACTCAGAACGGGCACTCGGGGCGGGGTGCCGTAGTCCATCAAGCCATCATAAAATGCATCCGACAATGCATTCCCGGAGACACTTATACCGCCGAAAGAATCTCCGCCGCACTCTATGGACGTTTTATTGCGGCCGACAGATTTTCTGAATTTCCCGGGCCCGGGCCCGTCGGCGGGGAAATTCCCGAACTTTATGGCGCGTCGCGCCGTCGGCGTCGCCGTCTCGGTTGCCGTCTGCAACACGCGTTTCCTCATCCAGAAGAGTGACGTTGATATCTTTCGCGCTTAACGCAGCAAGTCTGCCCTTCGCACGCATGATGTTTCCCATTATTTATTTAGTCACTTGCCATGCCTTTCTAAAAATCCAGGGCATCTTTTTTACTCTACCTGGGCTCAAAATGTTCCTCAAACATGCCCCCTCAGACTAAACGAGAGACATTTCAAAAAAATATTATTTAAACATTGTTAGCAACAAATTTTTTTAACTAAAAAATATTAATTAAATATTGTTAGCAACAAAATGTGTTGTTAACAATATTTAATAATTATTTTTTTGAAATGTCTCTCGTGACTAAAAACACTATTTTATATAGTAAAATGTCATGAATTTTGGCAAATGATTTTATAGGGTCTATACATGATTTTTTTCGATCGAAATGGTGTATATTGTATATATTTTCAATAGAACAATTTTTTTTTAATAACGTTGAAAAAAAAATTTTGGTAGGAAGAATATTTGTTGCTTTTTTCGCAGGGTTTAACCCAGGCTTGACCCCTTAAGCAGAAAGCTGGCCCAGTAGCTCTCAAAAAAAAAAGAAACTCGGCTCGACACATTCGCAGACCACGAAGGTATCGGCCAAGCCGAAAAATTCGAGGGTATACTAAGAAACTATGAGAAGAGGCTTGACCCGTCGGATGAAAACTCCTCGGCTAGCTCAGGCAACGTGTTGGTGCAAACGTATATACGTAAAAATCGTTGCGCAGAGCCGCTGGTCGAATTAATGCGTTCAGACGATATTCCGAACTTGCCCGCCGACAATTGCCCATTCTTCCTTGCTTCTTATAAAGATAGCAAAGTCGCACTTATCGGCGACCGAGCTAAGAAGACTTTTTCTCGACTTACCGATGGTTCACGTCTGCAGAGAGCCGACCGAAATCGAAAGAATTTTGCGCTCCAAGTCGAATATGGAAACATCAATTGCGCATTCTTCTTCGCACATGCCTTTAAAACAAACTTGCGCATACCCTGCTAAAACAATTCCATTGAAATCGATAAAAGTCGATAAAATTGAATAGCAAGCCTTAATCGCGTTTTTCCCAATAAAACTCAATTAAATTCCATTCAATCATTCAGAGTCAATGAGGAAAATTACAATTACAATGGATAGATAAAAAAACAGCAATTAAAATCGATAGATTTTTCTATAGAATTTAATAGACTTAAATTAATTTAATGGAATTTAATTGAGTTTTACTGCGAATAAGGCGATTAAGGCTTGCCATTCAATTCGATAGAGAATCTTATGGATTTTAATAGACTATATTTAGCAGGGTACATTACTATATGGGAGGGAGTAAACATATCTTTTGCCACATCGTAGTAGACGATGCCACCGACGTAGCGCATTAAAGTAGGTGAAGTAGGCCGGTTCTGGCCCAGTTGGGGCTACGCCATCCTCCAACTGGACTACGCCATCCTCCAACTGGGCTACGCCATCCTCCAGCTGGGCTATGCCATCCTCCGATTGGGCTACGCCAAATTCCAACTGCGCTACCCTGATTTCCTGATACCCCCGATTTCCTTCTACCCCGATTTCCTGATACCCTTATTCCCTGATACCCCCCCCCCCTCCAATTTCTAACTGTGCCACCTCCAACTAACCCATGCTACCCAGTTAAAAGCTGCGGTCCCCAGGCCCCTGCCAGCTGCCCCAGCCAGCCGCCCTGCATCAATCTCCTCTGCTTTACCATGACCTGCAGATCTGTTTTATTAATAATAAGGTATATATATATATAATCTTTGTTGCTGAATCTGTTAATTGCGGGATCTGACACGATCTCTGCCGACTCAAGCAGTACAAAATTCTTGCACGCGATTGGCTTAAAATTCAATATGGCTGATCGATTTGTATTATTGATTGCGTCCCGAGCGAGATGCCAATTTCAACTATATTGAAGATAAATTGAGAATGGGTAGGAATGTAAATAATAAGTCAAATATTGTTCATTTCAATTCTTTATATGAAAAAATCTTTATTATACGAGTATATAGATACATTGGATTATTTATATCAAAACACATACATTTCTTGCATATACATACAACTCTAACCTGTCTGAAGAAATATAGAATACCATGAATATATTTATACTAAAACTAATCATAATCATCTATACAATAAGAATTTACATATTTACTTAGCCTATACAGCGACGCTCTGTGCGTCCAGAGCGGACGGGTGGGTGCCTATCACCACTACACAGCGCGTCCTCAGGTTGCGGATAGAGGAACGGCCCCTGAGAAAGAGGTTAGCTGCGAATAAATCGAATAAGCAGCCGCGGACAGCCGATAGGTCCGGGCGTGGGTGTGATGAGCCCGCACTGGCGATCGAACGCATTCATCTAGAAACACTACGCAAGCACCACATCAACGAACACTCAACAATATTTCTTATTTCACTTTCTCTTCCTACCTAACTATGTCTATAATCTATCTCTCTTAGCACACATTACAAAAATCCTGCTGTCGTGGAGAATGCGGGAGCGATGACAACTGCCCCGAAAGGGGATGTGTAGAATGATTCGCCACCTGGTCTTACACGGCAACGAAGCCAGCGTAGGCGCGCTGCCTTGCAGGGGGGCGTTANCACACGGCAACGAAGCTAGCGTAGGCGCGCTGCCTTGCAGGGGGGCGTTAGGATACGAGCGTGATTCCGTAGTGTGTCCAACGATGAGCTGACTCCGTCCTTATCAAAGTCGGAAAGCTCTCATACTTAGTTCTAGAGAGGTATGGGAGTTATCACCTCTAGAACGGATGATTCACCTGCGATCGGAAACAGGATCCAAAACGCGTGGGTTTCACTTACTATCATGGCTAAAAAAACCAAAACCAAACCAAAATCAATAGGGACTTAAAGGTAGGAACGTGGAATGTGCGCAGTTTATACAGAGCAGGCTGCGTACGGGAAATTCTTCAACAAAGAGGCCTGACGGTACAATCTAGACTTAGTAAGCATATGTCAAGAACTCGTGGCAAGATAGCGTATGTAGGAAACGAAAACTCACTTTATGTGCGGGGCGCGGCGGACATTCCATAGGTACGGATTCCTGATTAACAAAAGAATTATACAGCGTTAAAAGTTTCAAATTCGTAAAACGACAGACTCTCGTATATCGTAATCGAAGAAGCGTGGTACATTACGTGCGTTATTAACGTGCATTTCCTACGGAGGACAAGAGGAAGAAGTGAAGGATCTTTATTACAAGCCTTGGAGCAATTAATGACCAATTCGCGTCTTACTACACCAAAATAGTAGTGGGGATTTCAACGCTAAAATAGGGAAAGAAGAAATGTTCAGGCCACTATAGCGAAGAAGAAAGTCTGCACGAAACCAGCAACGATAACCGTATTGAGTCATAAATTTCGCACGGCAAAAGATCTTATAGTAAAGAGTACGTGCTTTAAGCAAGAAGGATAAACACAAAGTAACGTGGACATCGCCGGACGGAGCACGAAAATCAAATCGATCACTTTCCTAGTCGATAAAGCGCGCACCCAACGTGTTGAGTCTAACGAACTATTAGGGGGCGGATGAGCGACTCGGATCATTTCTAGTAGGTGAGCCAAATTAAGCGGTCAATTAGTAGTGGCAAAATAGTACACGGGTGAACAAGTGGAAACGTTCGATATTGAAAAGCTACGGAAACGGGATAGAACGAATTAAGTATAAGTAAGAAATCAGAAATCGCGTTCAGTACTCGAAGAAAGAATGACCGACGGAGTAGATGACGACCTCGAACAGTCTTTGGGGATAGCATCGAAACACGATAAAAGAGACGCGAATACAGTGCATCGGTGAAAGAAAAAAGCCATAAGAGCAAACCATGGTTTGACGAAAGAGTGCGAACTCTGGTTTGAAAGGCGCAAAAGGCCAAATTAGCAGGCGGTACACAAGAGGCGATAGCCGTAGAAGAGTACTACGAAATAAGAAAGGCAAGTGGGGGCGATTACAGGAACAAAAAACTCGAAGTATCAATATTCAGATTAGAAAAAAAGAAATAATAGTAAGAAATATAACCCGCGGCAGATACAAAGAACTTAACGGCTATGAGGAAGGGTTTCCCAGAGTAGATCACAATTAATGAAAGAGAGGGGCGGGGAACTCGTTCCCGAGCGAAGGTGCCACCTGTTAGGAAGCTGTGGGAATGGCTATTTTGATAACTGCTAAACGGTACATGAAACTGCGAGAAAGCGGAGAGAAATCCACACTGCCTGAACTCCATTGGAAGAAAACCGGACCTACAAAGAAGTAAAGGCCGCGATCAAAACAAACTATAAAAACAATAACGCCGCGGAAACGATCTATATCCAGCGAACGAACTTAAATAGGGGCGAGCAGGCCCGCTGACATCGGGTAAAATTTTGAACTAGTACGCTCGTTTGGGAAAAATCGAAAGACAATGCCGGGAAACTGAAAGAATCATATCATACCGATTTAAAAAGGGAGGATAAACAGACTGCGGCAAAACTATCGGAATCTCACTTTTAGCTCCCTGCTACAAAGTCTGTCAAACGTCAATACAGGCCAGACTCACCCTCTTCGCGAGGATACTACATAGGAGATCATCAGTGTGATTTCGGCGTAAAGGTCACGGCGATCAAATGTTTACTATATAGACAACCTGTTCGAGAAAAATGGAATATTGGCGAAACAAACACCAGTTATTCCATAGATTTATAAAAGCGTATGCATGGCGTATCAGCGAAGCAACAAGTATCAAATCCTTTGCTCCTACGGTTGCCAAAAAAAACTGTGAAATTCATACAAATTATGTCTGAACGGAGCACGGAACAAGACGAGTAGCGGTAATGTATTGAATCGTTCATGATACACGACGATTAAAACAAGGGGACGCCTCTCCAT
>CM053170.1:22940061-23009345 GCA_012977825.3 Pteromalus puparum
AAAAATATAACTATAAAAACTCAGCCTATTTTGAGTCTGGCCATTCTTCCTTTGTAGGCCGTGATTCAGGATATTGTTATTCCTCTCCATATTTCAAAACATATAGTTTTTGGGAAAACAAAGGTGGGAGGATAACCCAGGTTTTTTAATAATAAACACAGTCCAAATAGAATTAACTGGCGACGTTTCGTCTCCGGTGAGAGACCTCTTCAAGCCTTTATTAATATAAAAACAAAAATCATACATATAGAAAATTTTGAAAAAATATAGAACATCTTTATGCAAAAAATATATATTTCATAGTCTCACCATAATGAAAAAATTAAATTAAATAAAACATCAAATGAGAGACGTAAATACGTCTCTCTCGTCGTAAGAACAATCAGTCAGTGGCAATAGCACATGTCTAAGTATGTATTTTGCATTTTAATAAAAAGGATAATCTGGCATTTGCCTTAGCCAACTGAGTTCTAAACTTGGACCATTTCTTCAAAATATTGCAGTGTTGACTTCCATATTTAACAAAAATATAACTATAAAAACTCAGCCTATTTTGAGTCTGGCCATTCTTCCTTTGTAGGCCGTGATTCAGGATATTGTTATTCCTCTCCATAAAATAAATTATCATTATTTCGAATCGAGACTATTGATCTTTGAGCAACACTGTTAATATTGTGACGTTGCGCTTTTTAAGACTAATCCCGTAGCCCCGCAATCGTCTAAATTTTAATAATACACTTATCTCTCGACTCACTAGGACTCTTACATCTAAGAGGGGGACACACGGTAGGTTTAAAGGACAGGAATTAGCCTGGCGTGGCAGAGGGCATAGTCAATAAAGAACACAATCAGATAAAATGCTGAAAATCAATTACTTATTGAGACGGCCGCACCACCTACACGGTTAAGGACCGACAACCGATAAGTTACCGACAGCGGCCGGTTACCACGCGAGCGTCATCATAATAAGTAAACCCGACACAGATGGCGTGCGCGCATAATGTATTGCGTAGAGGGGCAAACTCGAGTATATAAGGAGCTCCGCGAACAGCAGCTAGTTATTCCTTCTCTGCTCGTCGACTGGCTCTCATTCCAGATACTCTCAACGCTGATCATACTACTCAGCTGCGAGCTCCAACTACCCGAGCGTTTAGTATGTACATATGCCTTAAGCATACGTATGAAGGATACTCGAGTTTATCAGCCCCTCCTTTTGCTATCAATATGCAGAGAAGTTCTAAATAAATATTAGTGAATACTTAATACCTTGATTGTGTCAAATCATTCCCTCCTCACCCCCACCGAATCACCTCTAGTAAAGCGGGCAATATGCCCCCGTGACTATCTAGGGTGAGCTCGGTCTCAGACACACTAAGAAGGCACCCTGATACACCTTCGACGTCTGTCTAGCTGCAGCAGTCTATGTTTGGATCTAGGGGAATATCGCCCCCCGTTACGGATCAGTATACATGACTCTCAGCAATCTCTTTACGGCTACATTGCTTTCGTAGTCGGATGAGAGTAGGGAAATCCCGAATCAGCGCAACCTGTTACACGCTGACCACGGATCTTTGGCCGACTTCTAGCGCATGTACCCTCATTTCGATTCACTCGGGTTTTCTTTATCTCTCGGTCTCGCGGTTTCTCATTGGAAGCAGTTAGGACCGTTTCATTGGCGCTCGGACAGGGACCTGAGTCGCGATTTGATCGTACATTGACAGCCAAAGATTTTTTTTTTTTTTTCTCTCTCAAGCAAATGATCTCCACTATCTCCTGCTCACTTGTTGAGCTACAAATACATAATCGCATCAGCGAGTTACAATCAGTCGTTGATCATTTGCTCGAACTAAATAAACAAAAGGACAACGAAATAAACGACTTAAACGATTCCGTGGAATGGCTAATGGAAAGAGAAGAGATCCGTACTAAACAAATAGACATTATTAACAAAAACCTTAGCGTATTCAATGATAATGCCTTGTCTTGTTGGAAGGATTTGGGAGTCGCTAAACAGGATTTTGACAATGCTGCAAAAACTTTTAAAAACACAATAAAAAACATACAAAAAGCCTGTCAGTCTATCCAAACCCGAAACAACTCGAGGCTAAACACAGTAGAATCACGTCTTGAAAAAATAGAAATTCAAATCGAATATATAACGGCCGGGATTCAAAACCTTCGTATTAAAATTTTTTTTTTCTTTCTTTTTTCTCCTCCTGGCGTCCTCAGAGAGATACATCTGTTAAAAGCTGATATATGCACAGTCAAAAAGCACGATGGCTGACTTAAATAAACGTCGCTCTGCGGTCATAATGGAAAGAATCCAAGACCCTGATGCAGACGACAAAAGTAATGATGTGATTGAATGGCAAAAGGCAGTTGTTGATGAATTGTCTCTCTTGGACACTAGACAAGATGCGCTAGAAGGTCGGGTAGATAAATTAGAAGACGAAGGAGCCTCACGATTCCCGGGAATTTCTGTAAGTGAAAAAACACCTAGACTCTGCGATGTACGGGTAACGGGCCTCGACGAAAAAGTCGATGCATTGGCAGAGCAACTCGGTAAAATTAAAACTGACTATAACAACCTCCACCATCGAGTAGTACTATTAGAGACAGAAAATGACACACTTATTTCACGAAATACACAACTGAGAATAGACATTGACGAACTTAAGGAAAAAATAGAAGCAAACGTAACAAAAGGCATACTTCATGACGAAATAAAAAAGATCCTCGAAAAACAATCAAAAGATTTCAAAACATTAGAAAATAAAATACAATCAAAGAGAGTCGCGGAGCAATCGGACGCAACGACTGATGTAACGCGACGACTAAAAATAACGATTCCTAAATTTAAAGGTCTAACCGGTGAAAGACCCATAAGATTCTTGACAGAATTACAAAATTACATAGCTCTAATGAATCCGGATAACCAAGAGCTAAAGTGTATCATTTCGCAAGCACTCGAAGGCGAAGCCCAGAATTGGTGGTACTTATTACAAGCTAGCATAGACAATTTCGAGACCTTTATGGAAAATTTTAAAGAACGATTTTGGAATAAAAACATTCAAAAATATAACGCTAGAAAAATTGAGTACGGTCAATTCACACCGGGAACTAGAAATCGGGTAAGCTATGCTACCTATATGTTTGGTCTTGCCCGCGAGCTAGAACTGAATTTAGATGAGCACGAGCTCGTGAAACGAATTGCCGAACATTTCGAGAGAGAAATTCGACGGACTGTGACAGGCCACAAAATTCAGAGAATAAACGAATTTCTAGAAATACTGGCCGACTTTGATATCGACGACAGTTCAAAGAAGAAAGAAACACCTACAACTAACAAAATAACGCCCAAAGTAGATACTAACATAAAGCCGACTAACACGACAAACGTCACGAACCAGGGCAAATCAGACCCACACAAAACATAAACAAACACACACACACATGGCCGCAGAAACCTAAAATAACAGAACATAAAATACAAACAGTGCAGTCCACGGATGCAAAAACACATAATAACAATACACAGACTCTTCGGGGGGCAACAAAAAAGATAAGCTTTTTCCAAGACCCGGTAGACATATACAAATTCGAAGATGACTCGGGAAACGAAAAGTAGTTGCGCCAGGAGATGCGCTTCTAAGTGTACCGAAGAAAGACGCAACTACTAAAACAATGGCATCTATCATGGAAGATCCGCGTAAAGACTTGCTATACGATATAGACCCGGGCGGTCAAGAATTAGAAATCTCACATTGCCCAGAAATTCAAATCTCTCTAGAAAACGTCCAAGTAAAAGCACTTATTGACACCGGGAGCGAGGTAACAGCTATATCGGAAGAATTCTATTACCAGAATCACGACGTATTTAAAACTTGCCCAACACTACCCATCAGTGGTAAAATAGTCAAAGGTGCTACCGGTAGCAAATCGGCTCGATTAAAATTTCAAGTACGGTTAAATACTAAATTCAATAAAACAACAATGCAAATCATATATATAGTAATTCCAAAACTAATAAAACCATGTATCATAGGCTTCGATACAGTCAAACTATTAAAAATGCTTATTGACACTAGAAAAGAGCAAATTCTTTTCTCAATAGGTAAGATCGACGGCGTGATATCGTACGTAGACAAAATTGTACCGCGGAACGAATTCACATCACTCGCGATCGCCCAAACAAGCAGGATCACCGAAGAAGGGGTTCTCTCTAACCTCGATAGCCTTTACGAAGACTACGAGAACAATTATGAAAATCCTTACGAAATCTCTATAGGAGAAATCGAGGAAAAAGTTAACACTTGCGAAAACCTCAATGAGGCGCAAAAAGAAAAATTAAAACAAATACTAATAAAAAACAAAGAAGTCTTTGAATAGAAGCCCGGATTACTAACTGCTTATGAGCATGAACTAATACTAACAGATACCACTCCATGGTTCTGTAGACCCTATCCAATCCCGATAGCAGACAGACCAGACACATTAAAAGAAATTAATCGAATGCTAGATTTGAATATTATAAGACGTTCAAATAGCGTCTATATTAATCCAATCAAGATAGTCAGAAAGAAAGATAATTCTGTCAGACCGTGCCTAAATGCACAAAAACTAAACAAAGTTCTCCAAGATAACTTTGAGGGACCTCCCGGCATCGACGAGGTTCTTCAAAGGTGTACAGATAAGCCCATAACGAGCGTATCTGATTTTACATCTAGCTACTGGCAAGTAAAACTTGCAGAAAACTCACGTAAATTCACCGCGTTCAAAATAGACAGTCATGTCTACGAATTCAACGTCGTTCCATTCGGAATCAAAACCAGTGGAGCAGCCTTGATTCGAGGACTGGCGGAAGCAACATACGATTTCGATGACTTTTTAGTCCTTTTTGTGGACGATCTTATGATAAGATCACGAGACATCGAAGAACACTTATCGCATCTCGATAAGCTGTACGAACGTCTCATACAATACAATTTAAGACTAAATTTAAAAAAATCTAAATTCTTTTGTGAAGAAGTGGAATTTCTCGGACACTTTATATCCTCAAAAGGAATAAGGCCGGATCCGGATAAAATTCGCACTAATAGAAATTTTAGTAGACCTCGAAATTTGAAACAGTTACAAAGTTTCCTCGGGTTTGTTAATTTTTACTCTAAATTCACGCGAAATTACGCGGAGTCAATAGTCCCATTGTTGGACTTAGTAAAAAAGAATGTCGCGTTTCTATGGACAGAAACTCACCAAGCGGCATTCGAAAATATAAAAACATTATTTGACAAAAACATATTTCTCAGGTATGCTGATCCAAAGAAACCCTACATTCTAACTACAGACGCATCTGATCACACATGCGCTGCAGCCTTATCACAATTAAATAACGAAGAAGAAGAAGAAATTGAAAACATTTAAAGGCAACGAATGCGCCTATTTCACAACAGAAAAGGAAATGCTCGCGTTAGTGTGGTCTCTGAAAAAGCTAGACACATTTCTAAGGGGGACAAAAGAAATCATAGTCCGTACGGATCACGAGGCTCTGACATTTTTACAAACATGTAAATTTAATAACCAGCGATTACAAAGATGGAACCTCGCGATCCAGGATTATAATTTAGTACCGATGCACATTCCGGGAAAAAATAACGCCGTTGCCGACTATCTTAGTCGTATTGACGATGATGTAAGAACAAAAGCAGAGAGTCAAGCAGAAATAATAATCTCTTCTCTTGTTCAAAAACCAAGTAATGAACTTATAAACATATGTAAAAATATAAAAACAAACCAAAATAAGGACCAATATACGAAATCGTTAATTGATAAAATCAAAAATAATGATCATAAAACAAAAAAGCGTTTTGTACTTATCAATGACAATCTGTACAAAAAAGCGAACGACAGACCAAAACTTGTAATTCCAAAAATAATATTAAAAGATTTTATCGAAGAAACACACATAACTTACGGCCATATCGGGGCACGTAAGATATACAAAATGATAAGAGAACATTTTTTTACAAAGGGTTTACGTAGACGGATAGCGGAAATTTTAAAAAGTTGTGATAACTGTCAAAAAACCAAATATTTAACCATTAAATATAAAGAAATATCACAACCTATCCTGACACGAAGGCCCAATGAACTACTATCTATAGACTTTTACGGGCCTCTGCCTACCTCTGCAGGGGGCGTTAAGTATATACTGACAACCATAGATGTCTTTAGTAAATATGTAGTACTCTACCCTCTCCGCAGAGCAACGACTCAAGCGGTAATCAAAAAGATAGTGGAGGACTATATACCGACATACGGTAAACCAGACGCGATAATTTCAGATCATGGAACTCAGTTCACGAGTGAGAAATACACTAACGCGTTAAAAAATGAAAACATTAAAATATTATTCTCTTCAATACGTCATCCGCAATCTAATGTAATTGAACGAGTACATAGAGAATTAGGACGTTTTTTCCGTACTTTTGTAAAAGAAAACCACAAAGGTTGGTCGCGCTATATCAAAATAATACAAAACATTATGAATGAAACACACCACGAAACAACAAGTTTCACACCGATTGAATTACACTTCGGCAAACAACCCATACGCGTTTGGGAAAAATACTTACTAATACCACCAGAAAATCACACATACACACACGAAAAGCGGATATCGTTAGCGTGCGAACAATCACATAAAATCGCTCAGCAACGCGCTGCAAAGAAAAACACACACACTAAACACCACACATTTAAAACAGGCGATAAAGTATTAGTAAAAGCATTAAATGTATCAGACACAGAAAAGGGCAAAATAGCGAAATTCTTTAACGTCTACGAAGGCCCATACGAAATCAAAGACAATGTAGGCATAGACACATACTTGTTAATAGATATAGGCACGAAAAAAGAGCGCGGAAAGTTCCACCTAAATAATCTAAAGCCATATTTCGAATGTGAGCGTCAGTGCATAAGTACATAGAAAAAACGAGAACGTAAATTCCTAGTGAGAGAGCACTAGAGTCACACGCGCGCGGTTCAAAATAAAAACAAACCTTTTGACCGGCAAACAGCGGCCAACAGCCGCCGAATAAATTCCTTAAAATCGAAAAACGAAAATTGGAGCGAGCCAGAGCTCAGTTCAAGTCTAGCTACTACCATGAGCACACCTACCGAGATACGCAAGGAAAAGGCGTCTTCCTGGACCCAGACGGAGAGGCTCTCCGTCTGCCACCAGGGAACGCAAGCAGACGAAAAGGAGATTGCGCACCGTCGCGGACAGTGCTGGTAAAAACAACTCTATACGAACTAATATTTTTATTTGCTCTCTCACACGCGTTAATAACAAAAAATAATCCTAATAGGACGGACCGCATAGAAGTTTGCCATCGGCGACGAATAGAAGGAGTCGCGGGGCGGTTCAAGCCAGGACAGGGCCTGTACAAGCGGGGCTGGTTCTACCAGACCCCGAAGACACCCGCACGAAACGCGGCCACGCAGACGCTGCGCCACCCCCCGAAACCAGCAACCGGCACATTATCACCCCGCGTCTGGGTAGGAGCCGAGATTAGCCTGCAGCAAGTGTACACCAAGTGCACACTGCAGCGGCCGATCCCGGTACCTCCCAAGATGGTCCCGGAGGTGGAAAGGCCGAGAAAGCGGGCGCTTCCCGCACCGGTATGGCGCCAGGCACCACCACCGAAAAAACCCACAACAACCGAGGCACCAGAAACCAACGAGGAGGAATACGTCCCTCTATCCCTGGTCGAGACGAGAGAAAAAAGAAAAGTCTGGGAGGGAGCAGTACGCCAGCAAATCGGAGCCAGAAAGAAGGCGGTAATGACTATCGAGGAGATCTTCGCCGAAATAAGGCGACCCGACACCAGCCGCCTCGAGGAGTTCGAGGTGTTCACGAAATCGTGATTTTTTGTTTTGTTTTTTTTTTACTGTTTATTAATTTCCTAGTCATAATTGTTTTTTTTGTAACATGCACTGACGCAATTATTAGTTCTTTAAAATGTTCATATTTTTTTTATTATTGTTATAAGCATTGACGCTCTTTTAAGTTGGAAACTTTTTGTATATAATGTTTTAAAATATGTTTTTTTTATAATAAAAAACAACTTGTGGGTTGTCGATCCTTTCTCCCTAGGCCTTTCTAGCAAATAAACATTTTTTTTTTCTTTTCTTGGGCCAAGTGAAAACAAAAAATTTTTTTTTGGGGGGGCAATGAGACGGCCGCACCACCTACACGGTAAAGGACCGACAACCGATAAGTTACCGACAGCGGCCGGTTACCACGCGAGCGTCATCATAATAAGTAAACCCGACACAGATGGCGTGCGCGCATAATGTATTGCGTAGAGGGGCAAACTCGAGTATATAAGGAGCTCCGCGAACAGCAGCTAGTTATTCCTTCTCTGCTCGTCGACTGGCTCTCATTCCAGATACTCTCAACGCTGATCATACTACTCAGCTGCGAGCTCCGACTACCCGAGCGTTTAGTATGTACATATGCCTTAAGCATACGTATGAAGGATACTCGAGTTTGTCATCCCCTCCTTTTGCTATCAATATGCAGAGAAGTTCTAAATAAATATTAGTGAATACTTAATACCTTGATTGTGTCAAATCATTCCCTCCTCACCCCCACCGAATCACCTCTAGTAAAGCGGGCAATATGCCCCCGTGACTATCTAGGGTGAGCTCGATCTCAGACACACTAAGAAGGCACCCTGATACACCTTCGACGTCTGTCTAGCTGCAGCAGTCTATGTTTGGATCTAGGGGAATATCACCCCCCGTTACGGATCAGTATACATGACTCTCAGCAATCTCTTTACGGCTACATTGCTTTCGTAGTCGGATGAGAGTAGGGAAATCCCGAATCAGCGCAACCTGTTACACGCTGACCACGGATCTTTGGCCGACTTCTAGCGCATGTACCCTCATTTCGATTCACTCGGGTTTATTTTATCTCTCGGTCTCGCGATTTCTCTTTGGAAGCAATTAGGACCGTTTCATTATATTGTATGAACTCCAGTCAAGACTGGCTTGACTAAAATCACTTTTTGATCGTTATTTTCCAATCGATAATCGCTACGCGTAACTAGGATTAATATTCGATCAGAGGTATTATTGAAGATACTCGCGTTAACGGTAATAATTCCCAATACGAACACTATGATTTATTTATTCCAATAATATGTGTTCAATCACGGTCCACTCTTAGTCGAAAACTAAGGCGCAATCAATTATAATAATTTGCACCCGAAAGTTACTCGCGAATCTCTGTATTTCGCGCGATTCTAAGGACGCATCCACACTTTTTAGCAAATGGCGGTGGCGTCGGTCGGAAGGATGCGGCGTCACCAAGATAGCGGTCCCGTACCTCTAACGGAATCCACCTTCACGACTACTGCTCTGCTGTGTTGGCCTGCTCATGTATCGCGAAACCTGAAATTTCCGCGAAATTTATCGTCGCAACCGCCATCTGCTCTGCTTCCACGTAATAGACAGAAGAACCCGAGACTTTGCCTCTAGGGTAGCGCCAACCATGCAACATCCGCGGATTTGTTAGTTAGTGAATAGCCAGAGTTCTCATCACCCTCAACGGCGTCGCTAATGAATGGTTAGAACGTTTAGAATATCTCAACCTGTCGGTGCAAAGACTTATACTCACAATCTTCCTTGAACACGCACGAACTACGACCGAACAAAAATCAAGGACTCCGCTCTCACGCTACTGGACCAGGACTTTCTATATCAACGGCTCTTCGTTCGCGATTTCAGAAGTCTCGGCACTGCAGCTAGATTTAGAAACAATGGACGTCCGACGCGGTTGACAGCAGCAAACAGAATGGACAAGGAGGAAGTCTCCTCGCGGCGCGATGCTCAGCGCGTCCCGGAAAAGGACGACTCGTTACGCCCTCTATAATTACTTCCGCGACGCGAGCAGTCCGTGTGTCAAGTACGCGACGAGCGTGCCAATTACGAAACGCGAGAACGGCCGGTCGTGATCCTATTGTTACTGGACGTCGCGCGGTGCACGGGACGGCCTCGCGCGCGGCGACATGTCGCTATTAGTGGTGTGGCTAGTAGTGTGGCTAGTGGTGTACGCGCGAGTCCCCCACTAGCCGGCTCCGCTCTCGCCGAGCTCTCTCTCTCTCTCTCTCTCTCTCTCCCGCGCTTGCATCTCCCTCTCCGCTGTGGGGAGTCTCGTGTTCTCTCCGAGTGGCTCCCGCTATCTCTCTCTCTCTCTCTCTCTAGCTGCGGCCGCACGGCAGCTGATGCGCGGCTCCGGTGCGCGCGCGTCATTCGCGCCTCGTGGTCGTTCGCACGTGCTCCAGGCCTCGCTCTCTGGATGTTGTGCGACTCCTGGTGTCGGTGCATCGCGTTTCTCCTGGGCTGTACCGGTACAGCAGTGCCCGCGAGGTCCAGCTGGCTCGTATCGGCGCGGCGCGACGGCGTCGGCTGCTGCGTGGCCAGTGCGGAGTCAACGTCTCTCCTGTCCGCTGACAAAGATTACTATGCTCTGCTGCAGTGCGGCTCACTGCAGCAGAGCTGTTAATTGTTTATTTAACGGCGCCGAGAGTTGCACAGTATTCGCACTGTTGCCAACTACTCGACGTGTAGCTACTCTACACGTCGCAATACTTAAATTATTTTTCTATGTGCTCCTGATCCAATTGGCATTTTAATTTGTTATTCTGTAAGTTGTATGTATTTCAAAACTATTGTCAATAACGAAATCATCATTGCTTTGAGTTAAATTACTAATCAATTCCCATAAATCCTCGTAAGTAAAATTTTCTACAGGTCTCAAAGACAACCCGGCTGCTCCATGTTCAAAATATCTACTTCTCACATTTATACCTATTAAATCGTTTTTATGCGTTGCTAATGAACACAAATACGCATGAATATCACGTATTGCGAGTTCTAGCCAGACTATTATATTTATGTCCTCATCTGTCGGATCATTTATGCGTAGTGAAAATCTTTTTTCTAACAAGTTAAACTTACGGATAAATTGCTCGCTCTCCTCAGCGATCACAAATCTCTCGCCTGGAGGTCGAATTTCAGCTTCCTCCCCTCGTGTGGTACCAGAGCCTACTTGTAGCCACGTCTCCTCTCGGTCTGCATTTCCTCTTGTAGCCACATGTATCGGTGAATTTGGAGATAAATTATTACCTGACAATTTTAAACAATTTTTGTATTTTAAGATCAATATTTTTTACAATAAAATTATAGTCCCCTAGGACCATAAAAACTTTCCCGAACACATTCTTAAACTTTCAGTAAATGTTTCTCTGTATATAAAGCCGAACTTTTGTCCTCGATCATATCGTGAAACCGTTGGATTTCTTGGACTCTAGGAAGATTTTAAAAATTAGTTTAATATTTAATCTGCTTTAAAAGAACAAGTTAATAAAAAAACTTACATTCGTTTACACGTTGCGCTGCGTCTTCTGATAGTACTCGATCATCTTCTATTGTTGTAGTTGTTTCCTCTCTCTCTTATCTACGGATGAACCTTCCGTAATGCTGTCGCTCTCACTATCAACGCTTGAATCGTCATCGTGATGGTCGTCTACATCGTTATCATTCCCGTCATCAGTATCTTCATCATCAGTACTATTATTTTCTTCTTCACTTCTATTATTGGAGAATGACACGTCACTATCGAATTCAATGTCAGCCAGTAGGTTCCTTAATGCTGAAATAACATTTAAATAAATAAATCATGATGAAAATAAAATAAAAAATATATGAAACCGTTACTTACCACACTCCTCACGGTATGCATTCATTATTTTATCCAGTATGTTCGTGTTCTGCATGTTCGTCGATACTATGTACTCTCCGACTATCATTAGAGACTTTCGTGTAAAAATCCCCTCTCTGTGGAATCGCGCTATTCGGCGTAATCCACATCTTGATAATAAATTTTTCAGTTCATGAACTAAGTGAACAAACGCCATTCTCCGTAGACGCTCTTGCCAGGTTCGATCGCACCTTCGCCAAATTGCATAGCAATCGAATTTAAGCGCGTTCGCAATTTTTATAATTACTTCACACACTTCTTTCTCTTGGGCAGACTGCATATATCTAAGATCTGCCATTGTTAAAATTTCTATAGACACTGAAAGCACTCAATCGCTGGCTACTCTTTTAAGGCCGTAAAAGAGGTCATGTGTGGGCGGTCCAAACACGGAAACTTTTATGACCGCGTACGCGAGAGAAGAGAACACCCCCTATTTTCACGGAATGTACGGATCGTTTATCACTCGAACCCTGGCTCATTTTCACGCTATGGTCGAGACACACGCGTTAATAGAAAAACGATTTTATGACTGTAAAACGTGATACGACTGAACGAAATCTCAATGTGAGTTTTGAACGCGACGTAGACACAACACCCTCCCACCGTTTTATTTTTCAATTACTACAAAACAAGCCACGGCATTCATACTCAATCTCCGCAGTAGTTAAAAAATTAGGTGAGTGGAAGGGAAAAATTATACGTGCAAGAGAAAAGTGGGAAGAAAAATGCTAGATACCATGGGTTGATGGTAGCAAGACTGAACCACCAGTTCAAGCTCACTCGTCACGATGGGCGGGTATCTGGAAAACACAGTTCGTCTGACGGATACCTTAGAAAAATTAGAAAGAAATCGCGCGGTTATAAAACGACGCATCAACAGATGCAATGTTGAGTATAACCGAGTAACAACTAAATTAGAGCATCTTACCGCGAAAATGGATGCACTCAACGAAGCGATCGTTGAGTGCACTAAAAAATTAAACAAAAAAGTCAGTGTTAAACAAGAAACACAGCAAGATATTATAATGCCGAATAACGTGAAGTGCTGTGTGTGTGAAAAAATTAACACACGAAGAACGTGAAGTGTAATACATTGGAAACAATGTAGTGATTGTGCTCGGTATCGGTGCTGCAAATGCAGCATTATACACAATTGTTTATGTGTATTCGAGCGCGAGACATCAGCATCGCCATCACTACCGCCATCACCGCTGCCGCTGTCGCTGCCGCCGCCGCCGTCGATGCCACGGTCTCACTGTCACCACTGCCGCGACCTTTATTATCACCCTCGCCGCTGCCGCAGCCACCACCACCGCAACTTTTATCATTACCCGCTTCATCACNAGAACGGATACCACCTCCACCACCACCACCATCATCCCCGGTCTCTACGGATGACGAGGTATTTAATATCTACGACTCCACCACGCAATGGGTCGAGCAGCAACAGCAGCAGCAGCAGCAACAATGGCAGTAACAGGAGCAGCAGCAACAACAGCAGCAGCAGCAGGAGTAACAACAGCAGCAGCAGCAGCAGCAGCAGGTGCAGCAGCTATATTATAAATACAACCCAACGGGTCCAGGACCGGCAGCGATGCATTTCGCTCTTACTATGCACTGGATTCACCAGTACCAGCAATATCCATACGACACAATGGGTCCAACAATAACAACGGCAGCGGTGCATCCCACTCCCACCATGCATTGGATACAGCAGCAGCAGGAGCAGCAATGGCAGCAACCAGAGCAGACTGAGCCGCATGACTTGACCACTAGTTGGAGAAGTCAGCCGGCATGCTTGTGGTGGTGGAAAAATATAATTTTTATAAATAATGTACTAAATCAAATGGGTACGGCGGCAGTCATGACAATTCGTTAGATTCGAAGCAATCATCGACAGATTCGGATAAGAGTAGCTTCTCAACAAATAGTTTTTCTTTTCCCACAAAGGATGGTTATAAACAATTGAAAAAATAACATTGTGATAATTGAAAATAATATTATCTCCATTTATCTAATCGGTCCTTTTCAGGACAACAATATATTTCATAACGTAGGCAGATTATTATAGAATAAAAGCAATAAAACATGATTAATAATTAATAACAGTATGAATATTGCGAATATACCCCCCCCCCCCTCCTTCTTCATATCCCCAGAGCCAAAATTTAGAGTAGGCTCCGCGGCACCGTGTAGTAGGGATTTTTAGTATATTGAGGCGCAGAAAAGCAGAAAGGTCAGTCTGCTACGGGACGTAGGCGTGTGTAGATCGCCGGTAAGTATCTGTCTCTTTCTCTTCCTCTCTCGCTCTCTTCCTCTCTCTCTCCCTCTGTTTTCACACACACACACACACACCTCTCTCTTTTATTCTCCCTCTCCCCTGTTCACACACACACACACACACACACACACACGCATATACACATACACACACGCATGCACACACACACACACACACACACACACACACACACACACATACACATAATTTTATTACCATGTCCCCTTTTTAATTACCTGTCCCTCTCCCTGCATATACTTGTATGGCGATGACGTCACTGACGTCTCGCCATACCAGTATATATACTACTCAGAATTGTTTTTACTTCATATATAAGTCTATAAAAATTGTGTATGTTTTTGTTTGATGGATAAATTTATTTCGAATCAATGACACACACACACATATATATATATATATATATATCTTCCTATATTATATAATTATTTTGTGTATACTCCCCCCGCCCCCCCCGCATTCCCCAGCGACTTTTTTTGTAAATATAAATTTGTATTTTTTTGTGCATTTTTTGTTTTTATTATTTAAACATAGACTTTTATTATTATGAGGTCCGTGCAGCATATGTTTAATAATTAATTTCTTAAGTTTGTCATTATTTGAAATTATTTCAGCAGATATATATTTATCAATATATTCAGATGTGATTATTTTGTTATCAGGATGTAATGTTATTAAAATGTGTGCATGTGATAAACCTTGTTTTTGAAACTCAACTGTATATACATAAGCTAATACTTTACCAAAAATATTTTTCATGTATTATATCATTCAATATTGGATAATTTATTTTGGATAATTTATTTAAATATGTATCTTGTGATTGATTTTCTGGTAATTCTTTAGGATATACGCAAAGATCAAAATTTTCTGGTAAACCTGAGTCTGAAACTATAATAGCACCAATTCAGGGGTTAGACGTTTGTTATATAAATGTTTTTGTTGTCCGTCTTTTCGTGAAAAAATCATTTTATAATTTGGAAGATTTTGAATGTTAGCTACTTGATGCAAGTGTTTATAATTTTTAGCTGTAGAATTTTTTTAAATTCTAGTCAAAGTCTCAATATGTGATTGGATTAAATTGTTCCTATTATATGCATTTAATCTCTGTTCAACAGCCGTTTGAGCATCATATATATATAAATCATTGAAAATAGGCAATAAATGCAAAAAATGCGTAAATAACCAACTTTGAACCCTTATAACTCGAAGAGATATGATCAAATCGATCTGAAAATTTACAGCTGACATCGTAGTGACCTCTAGAACATATCCCCCAAGTTTGGGCAACATTTTTTTTTGTCGCGCACGATTTGTCAGAGAACCACCTATATATATATATATATATATATATATATATATGTGTGTGTGTGTATTTGTGTGTGTGTGTGTGTGTGTGTGTATTCGTGCGATTCAAGTATGACTTCTAATAAAAAATTTCATTCCAAACTATATTTTCTATATCTGAATTGTTTTCACTTTCATTTTGAATAAACAATCGATTAGGATCTTTGCATCTAGATAACGATACATACAATTGTCCATGAGAAAATAACGGTTTTTGAAAGTATATTCCTACATTATCGAAACTTTGTCCTTGAGATTTATTAATAGTCATAGCAAACGCTAAGACTAAAGGAAATTGTTTTCTGTGTAAAATAATTGGCAATGAAGATAAATTTCCGGTATTTAAAGTAATTCTAGGCATGAAAACTTTATTTCCTATTTTTTCCCCAGTTATAATTTCAGCTTCAGTGTTATACTTGAATAATTTGGTAACTTTTAATCGTGTGCCATTACACAAACCGTCTGTTATACAGTACTTTTACTTCCAGTAACGAATTTTCTTTTTATTTTCTTAATTTGGACAAATATTTAATCTTTTTTTATAATCTATAAATTTTATATAGAATATAATTTTAAAATAAAAATAAAACAGAAACTGAAATGGGGGGTTGGCGAGCGGAGCGAGCAGGGGGGCGAAGCCCCACTAGTATATATATATAATGAAATCTCTCTCCCTCCCTCCCTTTCTCTCTCTCCCTCTCTCTCTATGTTTCTCTCACATAACTCTCATAGCTAATTGTTTAAGGGGGCACACCACCTTTAAACTCTGAAAAATAAACTTCTTATAAATAATAAAAAAAAAAATAAATTATAATTGTTATATAATTGTTATACTAATATTAGGTCATATTACCTGTATTTTTACCATGATAAATCCATATTAGCACCTACGTACCTGTGGTGCCTCTCCGTATACTGTTTTGAGCATTTTGGCACTGTCCGTAGGATTCCATGTGACCACATGGTTTGATTGGGCTAAAATTTTAGGAGCATGCTTTGTACACTTATACTTTTGGTATGAATAAAGGGATTTTGATTTGAATGCTTCGACCGGAGTGGCGCAGAACGGGTGACGGGGGCCCCTCGCTGGACGGCAGGAAGGACGCCTCGTGGGCTTGTGTGTGGCTGGGTGCAGCGGGAAGTCGAACGGCAAACAACTGCGACGCTGTGCCTCCCAACACAGGTGTGCAACACCCAGCGCCTCCGTAAGCACTAGGATTTCTTTATGTCGCGGGATTTTACACGCGATCGCCGACGTATGGGAGTACGCTGGGGAGAGGTGGGAAACAGGAAAGAAGTCAAACACGAACAACACTTTATTCACTTTACTGCACATGTATTTCGCCCAGCCCTTCCCTACAACGTGGTAGCCTTAGCCGCCCACGCAAGGTAGCCACGCAGGGCCCGCAGATACTCGCATACTCCGCACACACACACTCTGCCACGCTATAGTCCTGAGGCTCTCACCTCTGAACACAGCTGGCCCTCTCTCTCTCTCTCCCTCTCTCACACGTACACGCGCTAGTCTCCAAGCCGTAGCCGGCAACGTCACGCAACTCTCCGTCTCTCTCTCTCGCATACACACACGCGCCAGCCGCACGGCCGGCTCTCCCTCGTCTGGTTCTCGCTACTCCGCGCGCAGGCTATGCCCGACGTTGACGGCAAGCCCGTCCTGCTGCTACACACGCACAGCTTTCTCCCCTTCCTTCGCGTCTTTGCTCTCTCTCTCTCTCACACACACACTCGCGAGCGCTGGCTCGACGCCTCGCGCAGATGACGTCGTGGTGTGCGCCCGACCACACACCGACACTCTCGTCTCTCTCTCTCCTCTCTCTCTCTCTCACGTAGACTCGACGACGGCTACCTTCCTCTCTTCTGTCGTCTTCCTGTCGTGCCTCCGACGGCGGATGCTGCTGCTCCCTACACTCTCTCTCTCTCTCCACACACTCGCACACTTCACACTCGCGTGCGATCCTCTCTCTCGTCGACGTGTCGCGTCGACGGAATCCAGACGAGAACTTCCGACTCACGCTGCGTTCGCGCGCTCAGCGATACTCTCCCGGCCGTTAGGGCCCGGCCGATAACGTTGTTCGATTGGCCAAGCGAGGCGCGAGATGGGCTGATTGGTTGCTCGTCTCGCGCCAGCTCGGACCGGCGAACTTCTGGCAATTTCCGCGAATTCCCGGGATGTAGCTCACGTCCGAGAAACGCGGGCATCTCACACGCTGACTGTCTCTTTCTCGGCCTTATGCGTTAAGGAGAATTTGCCGCGCAAAACAGCAACACACGGATTTGCGTGGCTGCGACATTTGCAACGTCGCACAACTGCACTGCTCGTGACCGGCATGCTGTATTGGATAGGACGCTGTATTGAATAGCCCGATTCCATCCGGCGACACACCCCAACACGTCACTATCGCAGCAGCAATCCTCCGGGATACGCACGGACGCTGTAGCTAGGATTCGCGGAATCCTGAGTCAAGACAATGGTAGCGAGCTAATCGGCACGACTATTTGGTTCGGCTATAGACTCCTAAGTGTCGCGGCGCGGAGCGCGACCACATGGTCAGCGCGAGCTTTCTCCCACTCTCTCTCACTCCCACTCCTGTTGGCATACTCACACACGCGCGCGGCTCTCTCTCTCTCTCTCTCTCTCTCTCTCTCTCTCTCTCTCTCTCTGTGAGTTCAAAGGCTGTTTGCTCTCTCACTTACCTTGCTGCTGAAAACAATGTTCTTACAAATACATAAATAAATATAAATAAATGTTTAATACAAGAATATGAATATAATAATAGGATGTAGGGGAGAGAGACGTAACGATAGCACTGAAGGCGACTCGTTATATTCCCCACCCCCAGACGCTGGTAGCACGAATCTCGATCAACTATCTCTCTCGACCATAAGAAATATAAAGATTTGAATTGGAATGTAGAAAAACACTAAGATTTATTCAATAATATATAAAGTCATGAATGATTAGAAACTATTAGCCTTTTTGTCTCTCTTACAATTACATATGAGGTAGTATCGAGATAAAAAAAACGAAAATTAAGGGCGTCGATGCCAGGTATAAAACAAGGATAACTAAGTAACACGCTTCTTTACAGCAAAAAAAAAAACGAAAACGAATCGATCTATTCTTCTGATCCTGAATGCTGCGAAGCTGGACAAGAGGCGAGGAACCTCAGTGTAAATTCGACTAGTAGCGGTAGCGCTTAAAATCTCCGCTCTGGAATCTGCTGTGAAGAAAGTAATTTGGACAATTCTTTGTCCTAGACACCCCTGTTAAGTTGCAAACTTGGCAGTGCCGGGTGTACCGCAGATCTACGCGAAGGCCCTCCAGGGGACCACAGGGCTCCTTAGCATTCTTATAGGCCATAGCCGTTGGCCCAGGGTCTCTAGGAGGCAACTCGCTGGTCTTCTGGGCACTTGGTTGGCTGGCATAGACGACCTCGAGGTGGTGCAGTTGCTCTCGGATCTCCTCGAGCTCATGGAGCTTTTTCAGCTGCTCCCTCTTTTCTTCTCCTTCTGCTTCTGGTCCTCACGCCACTGGGCCTCTGCTCGGTCGAGGTGCTCCTGCAGATCGACGGCTTTCTGTATCTTCGAAAGAAAGTCCAGCAACTCTTCCCTCTGATGTCCTCCGCTGGGCAAAAGCAAGTACCTCCTTGTAGGCTGCTCTTTCATTGAGGGAGGCCTCCTTACGGGGCAACATTTCGAACTTATTGTTATCAACAATATCGAACTGATCGCCGGCACACCGTCAGGCTCAATCATATTTCATACTGAACCGAGTTTCTTTATACTGGCTTAAATAAAACTCCTTAGCCGAAGCCACCTCTTCGGCTCCTTTTCTGCAGATTTCGTTTCACACTTACTCCAGCTTTAACTCTCTTACAGAAAAATCATACTTAAGCAATTTCAATTTTATGAGCAAATGTTCAGTTAACGAACAACAATTAAAAGAACAATGCTGATTGCTTGGATTTTCCACGATTAAATACCTACTCCTCTGACGAACGACAATCAAAAGAATAGCATTTTATCACAGAAGGCAATGTTGTATGGAGCCAATGTTCAGTTGACGAACGACAATCAAAAGAACAATGCTAATTGCCTAACTCATCACGTGACCTGTGATTTCACAGCACACATAGTGTAGCAGCAACAACATACACTACACTACAAGTACTGGCCAGCACAATAATTTGGATCTGATGTACACACGTTTACGCATATACATGTACGCAAATACATATATACACGCACGTATGCACATAAAGCATGCTATTTGAATTTCGATATGTACATATTTATTTGGAAACGTTTCAATTTTTCAAGCTGTCAAATTTATTTTCTTCGAGCTTTGATCGATCTCATTCTCGTCCTTCTGGACATCACAAAACTTTCTTATAATTCATCTGTGAAGATAATTATATTGTTTTCTCTGAATGTCTTTCAGAAACTCCCAATTCAATATCCTGAATTGGCAGTTATAACTGTTCTTTATTTAATTCATTAAATCAAGCATAATAATAATTATTATTAAAATAATTTTAAATCAAACTAATTTTCATTTCAATTTCGCCAAACTATTGACTTTGACAATTTTGTGATTATCCAACTGATTTAAACTTTAGTCTAGGCATCGTTTGTTTTAATTTCAAAAATTTTCCATAAACCATCAGTGCGGCGCGACACGATTCGAACAGCGTGCATGCATATATCGTGCATGTATATTAGTAAATTGTAACGTCAAGCTGTCATAATTTTACTTAGTTATACACTAGCACATTATCAGCCTAAGCGCGGTTGCGATCAAGCTATGGTCAGGAAGCAACGCTCACCTCCGTCGAGCTTATAGGAACGCCGTGGACACATATACCAGCATCGAGTTCGCTCCGCATCTCTCTCGCTGAGCCTGTCCCACACCGACGCGAGCGCGCGCGAGCGTCTATATCACGCTGTCTTTATCACTCAAGGAAAGCAACATGGCGCCCGCCTGTGTTAACGGCTCCTCCTTCACGCGTGTTCCCGCGCACTCGCATACCGCCATCTTGATGACGTCGAAAAACAACCGACGCCACATGCGGATATGCACGTCCGAACCTGCTGCTCAACCGCGCGCGATTTCTTGGAACTTGGCAACTCTATGCTCATGTTCCAACAAAAATTTCGACGAGGCGATTGCACACGAAAACGAAAACAATTTTCCTGCAACACTCGCGATCGCGCACTTTTCAGAAATCTTGATTATTCGAGCTTTTACCTGACTAAAATATCACAAAACCTTTCTACTCGAGCTGTTGGCCATTTTTAACATCGTCGAACTTAGAATCGAGCTGGGTTGAACGAGATCTCGAACTAGAGAAAATACCGCACCGGCAATCTCCACAACAAACTCTTTCCTCGTCATTCGCCGTCCACGTCGAAGTCCACGTTAAACGTAGTACTTCGAACTGAGAAACTGGCTAGCACTTACAACACTTTTCACTCGCGAGTTATTTCAACCAAGCATACAAAAGTCCAGCAAAGTCTCAGCGCGCAGTGGAAGCGTGCTGGGCCCATAACCTGTTGAGACTTTAAGGTGCTCGGACCATGCATGCTTGGGGAGAAATAATGTGTACACAGGATTTCACAATAAAACACTATTTATTGATAACACCTCAAGCTAATCATCCATTGATGATACAACGTAGTCAAGCTATTATATGAGAATATAATTAGTATAACAAAAGTAATCCAACAGACAAGCTAAAACGCGTGTTGACCGCTCGAGTGCACAAGGCGAAGTGAAGCGCCGCTTAAGAAAGTAAAGTGGTTGTTTCCCACAGGTAGAGGGTGCGGACGGGGCCCCTTTCCACTATCTCTCTCTTCTTGTTCTCTTTATAACACATCTCAAACACACACACACACACACACACACATTTCATCCCTACTCTCTTACACTATATTTATTCTCTCTCTCTCTCTCTCTTACACGCGCACACACACACACACTTTCATACGACATTCATACTCTTTCGTTTTTTTAGACATACATAAATATTACTTCCATACTACATATCAGAATCATACTACGTTTATTCATACTACATGTATACTACGTTTATACTTCATTCATACTACATTCATACCACATATCATAATAATACATTCATACTCTCTCTTACAGACACACACACACACACACACACACACACACACACACACACACACACACACACACACACACACACACACACACACACACANACACACACACACACACACACATATTTATATTGCATACATTCAATTATTTACACCGCGTTCATACTACATTCATACTGCATTCATACTACATTCATACTATATTCAATTATTTACACTATATTCATACTTCATTCATATTCACACACACACACACTCACGCGCGCGCGCGCACATTCACACACACATAAAAAAATTTTTTGCTTGAACTTTTTATTATTATTATAAAGTAAATGAATACAAAATTACAAAATACAAAAAATACAAAAATACAAAATACAAAATACGAAAAAATGCAATAAATATATGTAAAACTAATGTGTATGACACGACTTATGCCCGTCGGTAGAGGTCTAGGTCGCGTAGGTCGTCGTTTGCAGACTTCTTCTTGTTTTTTCCTTTCTTCTTCTTTTATTCTCCTTTCTTCTTCTTTCTTCTTTTCTTTATCTGCTGCTAATGAGTCTTCCGGCAGGTTGATGAAATAATCGATAATGAGGTTTTCGAGATCCTCGTTACCGAATAATTTATCATATGACCGAAGATCCATTAGCAGCAGATCGTTCAGTTTTGACGGTGGGGACTGTAATCCCACATCTTCCTGAAGAGGTAGTGGCGGTAGTAGAGGTGGTAGTGGTGGTAGTGTTGCTTTCTCAGGGGGTAGCGGCAGCGGTGGCATCTCAGGGGGTGCTGTTGGTAGTGTCAGCTCAGGGGATACTGGGGGTAGCGGCAATGGTGGCGATGGCAGCTCCGGAGGTTCAAGAGGTAGCGGTGGTAAATCCACGTACGGTTGTTCTGGCGGAGGAATGATTGGTAAACTATGCTGCAAATACAGTAAAATTAAAATTAAAAAAATTATATTTAAAATACAATCATTCGTCGACACACACGCACACACACATACACACACACACACACACACACACACACACACACACACACACACACGAGCGCGCGCGCACACACACACTAAAGGTAGTGCGGTGCTACAAGTGCTTAGGTTTTGGACATTAGAAGAATGAGTGTAATGGAATAGATAGATCGACTCTCTGCTATAAGTGTGGAGAAGTCGACCATCGCATGGCGCAATGCCAGTTGGAAGCGAGCTGTTTTCTCTGCAAAGAAGATGGACAAAAGGAAGAAAGCTGCAATCATGTAGCTGGCTCGGCGGCTGCAACGTATTCAGGCGCGCCCTGGACACGGCGAAGAAAAAGGAACGGAGATCCTAGGAAGATCGAAGAACTGGTGAAAGGGTGATGACCACATCGAATAGAAGAGGGCTAAAGCCATTGCCCCTCCTGGGGCACAGAAGATGGAGCTGGATGCACCTTTACTAAGGGTCGGTAAAGGCAAAGGAGGGTGTTTCCTCTCACGGATGGGTGTTTCACCTGGCCGTGAGAGGGATGGGTTTGGTCGGTGCGAATCCGACACACGACTGGCGGAGGGGATCGGGTCGTTCCGACTACTCTATCAACGAAGCCAGCCATTATCTTTCTAAGATTTTCCCTAATACCTCTTTCTCCAAGAGAAAAAAAAACGCACACACACACACATTTCATTCCTACTCTCTTACACATTATTCATCATCACGCAGACAGACACCCGCATACACAACTTACCTGTATCACTGATGGTGGTGTGGTTTCCATTGCCTCCACTGCCTCAAGATTCATACAGAAATCTTCAAAAAATTTGTTTAAGGAGGACAATGGACGTTCTTCCTGATCTTCTACATCCATCATTTCTTCTTCTTCTTCTTCTTCCAAATCCATCATTTCTTCTTCTTCGTCTTCCACATCCATCATCTCCTCTTCTTCCACGTCCATCGCTTCCTTTGTTGTATCCTCAATAAGGTGGAGGAGGTCTTCTATTGATGGGCCATTGTTATCGTTGTCCTCCTCAATCGCCTCCCCTCCTACACCTTCTGTGTGGACAGCCATGTCCTGGAGAAGATCAAGGGTGGACGACTGCTCCATCAGCTCGGCTGCCTCAGCTGCAATCTCCTCCAGCTTCTTGAGGGCTTCCGGAGATACCGTTAGTCTTCGCACGTTTTCACTTGTCGATTGACTCAACAAACTAAAAATATAGTTTGACGTGTCTCCCTTTTATAGCCTTGCGGACCCTTCGCGAACTTTTCTAGATAAAAGGTTCGCGAAGGTTCGATAGGCTTAGGGAAATCACCAAACTAAATCTCCAGTTTTAATGAGTCAATTTTGCACAAAACCGCAAAAACTATACACAGAACACTCGCGAATATTTTTCTCGAAAACTTTTACGAGGATAATACGAATAATCATGATAGATTGTTCTAGAAGATGAATTTCCATGATTATTCGTATTATCTCGTATAATAAGTTTTCGAGAACAAATTTGAAATCCCCTTTTTTATCACTCGCGATATTCAGCTGCTCGTTCTGCACAACGAAATCCAAGCAGTGTATTTTTCAGGTAAATCTTATTGACGAGAATGTAAATAAATCATGAGATTGTTCTCGAAAGAGAACAATCACATAATTATTTATATTCACGTTCGTATGATTTACAGAAATCAACACTATTTGTTTTGCACTGCACACGATCTATTCTCGCGAATTCCACTCGCGCACGCGTCACACTGTTTTCGTTCGCGACGGCCGAGCCGTCAACAGACCGCCAGCAACGAGCACTTGGCACACTCCACTCAAACACTACACTGCACACGAATTTCACTCGCGCACGTGTCACACTGTTTTCGAAAAAAAAAAACGTTCACGTCTCGTTCGCGATGGCCGAGCTGTCAACAGGTAGCGAGCAGTACCTGTTGCGCGTGCGCGCGCCCTCGAATTTTCTCTCGCGACGAAGCAGCCGACGCCATCAGCAGCGTGCTCTCGAAGCCTCTCTCGTGGCGGAGACAGCCGAGGGGCCGACAACATGCTGACGGCAAGCAGCGTGCGCGCGCATCTCTCGCGGCGGCCGAATCGTCTCTCTCTCTCTCTCTCTCTCTCCATGCAGCGGCATCAGCTGTCGAGACGACGACGCTGCGTGTTCACTCTCTCACTCGCTCACCGTGGCCGTTCGGGCGAGTTCAGCTCGCAGCGCGCGTTCTCGCTCTTTCTTTCTCTCTCTCCCTCCGCTGCCGCGTTCTCGACGTCTCTCTCTCTCTCTCTCTCTCTCGCGCGCGCGACGAAGCAGCCGAGGGGCCGACGACGGCAGCATGCCGCTGCGCGTGCACGCTCTCTCTCTCTCTCTCTCTCTCGCGGCGCTGGGTTGGCGGCGGCGGTCGAGACGACGACGCTGCGCGTTCTCTCTCTCTCGCGGCGGGCTGACGGCAGGCCCTGTAGCGTGCATATACGTATTTCGTGCGTATATGCGACAGCGCAAAATTTTCCGCGGTTTTGGCTGTGCCAGAAGCCTGGGGGGATTCAAACACAGTAGGGGTGGGGGTGGGTTAACTCGCTAACCCGCACTTCTGGGCCTTGGCATTTCAGAAGCCTGGGGGGATTCAAGCGTACGTGTTCTAACCCGCAGTTGTGGGCCTTGGTGCGTCAGAAGCCCGGGGGGATTCAAGCGCACAATGCGCTTGAATCCCCCTAGCTTACCTACTTTACAGCTACCTTATATGCTTTTATTTTTTCATACTAATGACTTGTTTCTCTAAATGTAAAATTTCTTATTTTCATTAATACAGGAAATTGTTTTTTTTCGGTTTTTATTGTACATAGATGAATACAATTATCAATGTGTTAATTTTTTTCAAATGCTAGAACTTTGATATAATTCTAAATATGCATTCTTCTAAAATTTTATAATTTTGAGATCTTAACACAAAAATATTCTAAATGTTGAATATAATGAGCAATGTTTTTTTCAGCTATGCCTTCAATGGCTCCAGTAGCATCGATAGCTTTAATCAGTCCAGTAGTACTGATAGCTCCAATCGTTTCAGTAGCACCGATAGGTCCAATTGCTCTACCAGTACTAATACTACTAATAGCTCCATTAAATACAGCACCAGAACCAACAGCAGTCTTTAACATAGGTCAGACAGTTCCAATGCAAGTTATGTCAGCAGGAATAACACCTCCATCAGCTATCAGTGCTATTATAGTAATACCCATTATTCCAGTGTTTGCAAATGATATTAATTACGATGATGTCCCTCTTCTAGTCTTCTGGTGTAGTCCGCCACGGAAATTCCGCATCTTTCCAATTCGCATCTCCTTATGTCCTTGCCTCTTCCCTTCCATTCTCCTCTTTCTCCCTCTGTCTTCAGAAGTCTCCAACATTCTCCTCGTATCGTGTTTTCCTTCGCTTTGCTCAGCTTTCCTTCGTATTTTATCGCTCTTTTCCTCGCTCTCGTCTCCAGTTTGAACCGTTTTGTCTCCCAGTGTATCACGTGCGCCGGAGTTGTTCTCTCTAACTTCAATACCCACTTTATATATATTCTTTGCACCTTCTCCAGTTCTTCTTGGCACTTCCATCCCCATATCTTCGCTCCGTACTCCATCACACTCTGTACCAATGCTTCAAATAGCCTCATTCTCATTTTCCAGTTTTCTCTGAATGTTGATTCGCCTAGTCCCCATACTGTGCTTATCAGCGAGCTCGCCTTCCCCTTCATCTTCTTAATCTGCTCTTCTTCTTTCCCGTTTTCTTTCATTGTATATCCCAGATACTCGAATTTTTTCACCACTTCTATCTCCTCTCCTTCCCACTTAAAGCTCTCTTCCTTCGTTTTTGAAGATCAGTTTTGTTTTCTCAGTATTCAACTCCAGCCCTTTTCTTTCTATTACCTTTTTGAATTTTCTCAGCATTTGCTTCAGTCCTCCTGCGTTTGTAGCCAATAACACGACGTCGTCCGCGTATGATATTGACCATATTTTCCTTCTCCCCATTACTATCCCTTCTTCCTGTACCTTGCTCATCTCTCCTTCTAAGTCCGCCATGGCTACATTGAATAGTAGCGGGTTTAGCGGGCATCCTTGTCTCACTCCTTTCTGTGTTTTGAAGCTGCCTGCCGTCCTCTCTCCTATCTTCACTTCACATTCCGTTTCTTCGTAAATTTCCTTCACCCTTTCTCTTATCTTCCTGCTCACTTCCAGCTTTCTCATTATTCTCCATACCTCATCTCTCCTTACCTTGTCGAATGCTGCCCACATGTCTGCAAAGCATGCAAATACCTTTCCTCCTTTCTTCCTTAATTTCAGTTCTACAGCTTTGCTTACCACATATATCGCGTCCGTCGTGCCTCTCCCCTTTCTGAACCGCAGCTGTGTGTCACTGAGTCTCACCTCCTCCTCCAGTTTACTCCCCATCCTTCGTCTTATGAGTTCCGCATATATCTTGTATCCCGTGTCCATGAGTGTTATTCCTTTGTAGTTTTTGCATTCTCCTTTGTCTCCTTTTTGTAGATTGGTTTTACTATCCCTTTCTTTCATTCCTTCGGTAATCCTTCACCGTTCCATATATTCCCTAGTATATCTGTAAGTTCGTCCAACAGCCATTCTTTCCCGTATTTCCACGCCTCGTTCTGAATTCCGTCTCCTCCTGGTGCTTTCTTCTCTTTCATTTTCCTTGTTATCTTCTCACTTCCTCTCTGTCAATACCATTTTCTTCGCAGGTCTCATTTTTGGGCTCCTTCTCGGTCTCGCTTGACCTTCCTTCTCCTCGTTCTTCCTTCTCTCCTAGTTGTCCTTTGAAGAATTCTATCCACTTCGCATCCTCTATCCCTCTATCTACTTTCACCCTCGTCCCTTTCCTCCTTTTTTTCACCATGCTCCAGAACTTCCTCCCTGTCCGATCCTCTCTCGCTTCATCGATCTCTCTTCTGAGTCCTGTCTCTTTTTTCCTCCTGTAGAGGTTCCTAAGGTCTTTTTTTATTTGCAGGTATCTTTTGTTGCTCCTATTCTTCTATCTTAAGTCTTCCCTGTTCTCTCCTCATTTCCGCCTTCATCTTCCTACATTCCTCGTCCCACCATCCTCCATTCTCTTTCCTCTTTTTCTTCTCTTTTCTGGTCTGCATTGCGTTCCTAACTTTTATTTTTAGATCCTTCCAGTTCCTCGCCTTTCCCCTTCCTTCTCATTCCTGGTCTCTCCGAAAGAACTTCCCATCTCTCTCATTCCACCTATATTCCTACTCATCTATCATCAGCCTATTTCTCTCCATTTTTACCACATGGCCTTTTTTTCTCCACTCTTTCGCCGTTTCAATCATCTTCTCTCTTGTTCTCCTCTCCTTGCATGTTGTGTCATGGTCAATATAAATTCTGGTTCCCTTCAGCTTCTTTTTTGCTTCCATTATTTTTTCTTTCTCCACTCTATCTCTGCACTCTGCTCCTACTCTGGTTTTGTTTTCGCCTCTGATGCACCATACACTCCTTAGCTCCACGTCTACCCCTAGTTGCTCCCTTATCCAACTCTCCAGTTTTTGCTTGTCCCACTCTTCTTCTTCTAGTCCTGTCCACACCACGTTGTTTATTTTCCTTTCTCTTTCTCCCTCCTCTATTCTCCATTCGAGCTCTTTCATATGTCTTGTGTCCCCTACTTTTTCTTCATAGTCCCTCTCCTCCCTTCTTATTCCATCTCCTGATGTTGGAGGCCCTTTTTTGATCTTTTCCTCCATCTCCTTCCATTTTTTCTCCCATTTCCTTTCCCACTCCTCCATCATCTCTCTCCTTTCTCTTCTTTCCTCTGTCATCATCTTGCACATCTGGTCCAACGTCTGTTGCATTTTATCCATGTCTTTCTCTTCTTTCTCTGCCTTATCTTCTACTTCTTTCTCTTCTTCACTACCTGTTTTTCCTCTCTCGGCTGCTCTCTCCTCTTCTCTCTTTGACTCCTCTTTTTCTTTTTCTCCTTCTTTTTCTTTTCTTCCTCCTCTGGGCTTCTTTCTTTTCTTTTCCCACCTCTTGATTCTTCTACTTCAAATCAGCTGTTTTAACTTTTGTTTTCCTCTTCCTCTATCTTTTTTTGCCGAACTTCTGTTCCTCTCCCTGAATGAACTCCATCAGGAACCGATTCAAATCCTCGCGGGGTTCCGTATTCCTCGTTCCTCTCGTCCACCTTGGCCCCGATGATTTCCTCAATCTTATTTGTGCTGAGGTTCATATTCCGCGGCCGTGCCGCTCTCTCCTTCTCACTCTTCCCTGTAGCTCTGTCCTTCTCTACTACTCCTAACCCCACTCCGCTATCCTATCTTTCTCTACCTTGTAGTTTTTTTCCTATACACTCCTACGCTTTAAATTATTATCTGTTTCTTTCCTTTTTTCTCCCGCTCTCTCCCTCTTCTCAACCTTCCTCACTTTTCCACTTCACACTTTCGAAAACACGGTACAAATCGCACACCTCACTCAACTACGTCTGACGCTGCCAAGCGCGCCAAAACGACCACCTCTTCGGCTGTATAGTTGCCATGTAATCTTCGTAGTAGCCTGTTCGCACGCCCGAATAGAGTACCGTTTGTTTGTAATTCTAATTGATTTAACCTCTACGCTCGATACATTTTTAATCCAGTCTTGCAATCTAGCATTTACATTATCTTTAAAAATCGTTAGGTCGGCTATAGACCAGTTTGATGCCATTTTTCTGGATTTATTTTAATGTTTTTATAAGATAAATAAAACTGAATTAATTTGTCGAACGTACACTTAACGTATTTAGAAAACGCAACGCACAAAAACAACAAGAACAAAACCAAGAGGAAAAAATTACCATCAATTGAATTTGCGTGAAAAAATATTACAATAGCAGAGCATGTATGCTCTGTAGCACGCGTCGTTTGACTTAGCAGTATACCGAGTACAACGACAATATACCATACAGTCTCCCGCGGAATATTCCGTGACGTAGTTGAAGTCGAAAATTCGAGTCGGAATATTCTGGATATCTACAGCGTAAATCGTCGCAATGATAAAATTTTATAACGCTAGAAAGTGTGCACTTTGTTTATGTTTCGCCGCTGCCTAACTCTTTCAAGGGTAAACACAGTCGGTCGCGCGCGCACGTCTATAAAACTGTGGGCGCTTGGAATTCAAAACTTGTAAACACGGGCGTTTGCTCTCGAAAATTCCTCTCGCGCTCGCGAAAAACTACGCAATAATATTATAGATGGTTAAATAATTTAATAGTTTAATAATCCGAAACGTTAGGGCGTCAAATATAACGGGGTTCTATTACCGTTATAAGCGATCAGTGGCGCATCCACTGATCTGTCAATGTGCGAGAGGAATAGATGCAGCAGCTCGTTGCAGGCTTCTTGTAGGCTATGCGAAACCTGGCCCGTAGCGCAGTATATGCTGAACGTGCACGTCCTCGTGCACGTGAGCTTGCAGAGGCGTCGTGGGGATTGATGCTACATAGATTATTCGCAAGATATGTCTAAGAGGAACGCACGGGAAAGGATAGAGTCAGGAGCGAAATCACACGGGCGATATATAATCAACGGTTTCGTTTATGTATAGACTTTGATTCTAATACAAAGCTGCGCAGGGTAAGAGAGAGACGACGCAGAGAGAGAGAGAGAGAGAGAGAGAGAGAGAGAGAGAGAGAGAGAGAGAGAGAGAGAGAGAGAGAGAGAGTATGAGAGTATTACGATCAAGTCGGTACTTACAGATGCAACTCGTGCAGACTCGCTAGATGACTCGTGGCTTCGACTGGCCCCTCACTGGACGGCAGGAAGGACGCCTCGAGGCCTTGTGTGTGGCTGGGTGCAGCGAGAAGTCGAGCGGCAAACAACTGCACTGCTCGTGACCGGCATGCTATATCGGATAGCACGCTGTATTGAATAGCACGATTCCACCCGGCGACACACCCCAACACGTCACTATCGCATCAGCAATCCTCCGGGACACGCACGGACGCTGTAGCTAGGATTCGCGGAATTTCGAGTCAAGACAATAGTAGCGAGCTAATCGGCGCGACTATTCGGCTCGGCTATAGACTGCTAAGTGTCGCAGCGCGGAGCGCGACCGCATGGTCAGCGCGAGCTTTCTCACACTCTCTCTCACTCTCACTCCTGTTGGCATACACACACACACACCGAGTTTGCCGTGCGGTGCCCTAATCATCAAGACTGCGGTAAGAAGGAACTATGCAGACATTTTGTCAAAAATGAGAGCGGCTTCTTCACTTAACAAGCTAGGAGATAGCGTAAACAAAATACGCAGAACAGTGGCAGGAGATCTTCTCATAGAGCTTCCACGCATAAGAGAAGGCAAAACCTCACACTTTCGAGAAGCGGTAAAAGCAGTACTAGTGGAAGGTGCCACAATAAAAGCACTACTGCAAGAAGAGACAATCGAATTAAGAGATCTAGACATGCTTACCTTGAAAGAAGAGGTACTAGAAGCACTAGAGAAGTAAATTGGGAAAGAGAACATTATAGAAAACTCTATGATAAAATCACTGCGAAAGACGTACGGGGACATGCAGATTGCAGTGATACGGATATCAGCTCAGAAAGCGGCTAAGAGCACTAAGCTACAGAAGATCAAAATAGGATGGGTCGACTGTAGGATCCGCTTAGGTGTTATAAATGCCTAGGTTTTGGCAATGTTGCCAATAAGTGCACAGAACCGCATGATCGTAGCAAGTGCTGTTACAAGTGTGGTAACGCGGGCATAAGGCGAATATTTGTCGCAAACAACCGCAATGTGTACTGTGCCATGAAAAAGGCGACAGTACACAGACAAATCATGCTGCTGGTAGTTACCAATGCCCAGTCTACCGAGCAGCGGTTAAAACGAACAAAAAGCCGAAATGAGAATAGTCTAGCTAAAACTCAACTATTGTGAAACTGCGCAAGATCTTCTTCGTAAATACGTACGAGAGCGCAAGGTCGATGTCGCTCTTCTCAGTGAGCAGTACAAGGATTTGAACGAGCCATTCTGGGAATTCGGCGCCGCAGGTAAAATAGCAATCTGGGCATGCAAAGATTTAACCTTCTAGGACAGGATGATTACCAAGGAAAATGTCTAGCGAATCAACAGAGCAGTTTTAGCAGTTATAAGACCGGCTGGTTATTATGCCGCTGGATGGTACAAGATGCTAGGAATAAACTAGCGCGCTACAACGCGGCCTTCGGCCGCTATGTGGCTTGCCGCCTTGCATCGCGAATGCAAGGCACGCAAAACGCTCGCGCTTCGCGTTTTGCGCATAAGGCACGACCGCCGACGCTCGCCATGCACCCCAATGCTCGCGCTTCGCGCTCGCTGTCTAACCTTACTACTTAATCTAATTATTAGAAAAAAAAATCAATGAAAAAACATTGATTATTCATCCTTTTTCGTATACAATTAAAAAATGTGTTGGCCATACATAACTTCAAAGTTTTTACAAATATTTTAGTTTTTGACTTTTCAATATTATTGATTTTCGAATAGACATTCATATAAATTTTAACATGTATTCTCTTATTGCAACGAAATAATTAAAAACCCTTTTTTATTCCGTAAGATTAGAAAAAATTATCTTTTTATAGTACTTGAATTCAAATTATACACGCGAAATTTCATAAGGTGGCCAAATTCGGAACTATCCTATTGATGGAAAATACATTGATTTATATGTAAGCTGTGACTGTGACGTCACGCTTAACTAACCGAATTCCATCCCGTTCCTAAAGTCGTGAATTTTGTGCAAAGATAGTTTATTACATAATTTGAACAGAAAAAGTATTAGTTTTATTATCAGCTAAGCAAAGCCGAACAGCTGTTCGTTGGCTCTGTCGAAGCGAGGCAGCGAGCTCGACCACTGCGCATACATTGTGCGCATCGATCTGGCGACCGGTTGGCGACATGCCCATGCAGCCGTCTGCCGTGTGTATTTTGACGTTTTGAAGCTGCCTCCCGGCCTCCGCTAACCGCAATGTTTTGCTCTGTTTAACTTTTCGGCGATATAAGTGAGTGCGTAGTGAAAAAACGGAAACGACGACGCGATGCAGCAATGTTATATGTAGTTTTAAAATCAGAACAGAAGTGCTGCTATGGTGCCTATACGTGTTTACAAGCAACATCTGCTCACCGCGATCCCGCTCGCGGATCAGCTGCTCGCGGTTGTTGCTTTGTAAGACAATGCAAATGGTATTCAAAAGTGTTGCACCCGGAATGGCACCGACGATGCGATGTGTGAGCAGTGTGAGTGTCAGTTCATGAAGGAGTGCTGCAGTATAGGAAGACATGTAGCTCCAACAAGAAACTTGAGTTTTTGCTTGGAGGTTATCCTTTGTTTTTTGGATTGGAGTACTCCTGCGAATGTTGCTCCTGCTCATTCTATTGATGTGCTGATACATTCTTCTTGCAAGATGCTGCTTGAATGAAGATTCACTATCGCATAAGATCTACGACTGGTTTTCCTTTGTTCTATTTCCTGTGTTCATTATGTTTATANTTGTTCTATTTGTCAGCCACAACTGTCAGACCTCTTAGCACAGATAGAGTGGGGCCTGCAGACTCTCAGTATAGTCAGGATTCCATCAGCTCACCGCAGACCGTGAAATAGTCCGTACCATATCAATCAAAATTGAAATATACTTAACTTTTTAATACGTGAGATAGAGAATTCAGCATATTTTAGAGGGATGTAGTAAGCTGCTTAGAGCTTTTCTTCAATCTAAGTAAATTTTGTTATTATTGAGTTGAGTTTTTTCTAGTTCAGTAATAATACACTCGAATTTTGGAAGTGAATTGTACTGATTGAACTTAAAAGACATAATTTGCATAGTATGCATAGTTTGGATAGTATGTACTTCTTTGAATTATCGCTAAATAAGTGTTTTCATCTTGTATATATGTACGAGATAAAGACCAAAAAGTAATTTTCAGCTTTTAATAATATAGGAAAATTGCTGAAAATATTTGGGTTGGATGGGGCATGTTGCACTCAAGTTATTATTGTATCTATGTATCTAAAAATCGCTTTTAGGGTGTTTGTATGTCAAAAAAAGTATTCAAAAAATGTTTGCCACGGTAAAAAGTTGTATTTTTATAAAGTTTACAACTTTTATATTTAACATTTTCGTGTAAAACGTAAATCCGAAAAGTTTTATGGTAAATAATTGGTTTTTTAGCTGTAAAAAATCGATTTTTGGCTGTTAACTTGAGTTCTAAGCATTTTCATGATTTTTTGTAGATGGAAAAAAGTTGTATTTTTGAAAGATTTACAACTTTTTCATTAAACTTTTTTTTTGTAGAATGCTTAGAATTCGATTTACAGCCAAAAAACCGTTTTTAGCGATTTTTGGAGGTGGTCGCATTCTGCGTATATATGCGGGATTAAGCTGAAAATAGAACCACAAGATTTTGGAGGTGAGGGGAGTTTGCACACAAAGTTTTAGCCTGATCGACTAAAGTCTCTCAGAGATAATCGTGTAACACCAAAATTTTTATATAAAAATACGTGTAAAAATCGAACAAATTGTGCTCGCATTTGAAATTTACGTAGAGGATCGGGATAAAAAAAAAATAGTTTTTTAGTTTTTGCGAGAGGAGACTCCTCCTAAAATTTCAGCCCGATCGGTCGAAAACTGCGTGAGATATCGCATCTCACACATTTTTCGCACACGAAACTATAAGGCACTTCCGTGTCGCGGTCGTGCCTAAAAACCAGCTATAATAACCGGAGACTTTAATGCATGTGTCCTTCATAGACTTGACATTTGTCAGTAACTGTCTCGTAAGGCAGGTGGAGAAATGGATATTAACTTAGCAGTACACGTATAGTGACCACCATGCCATAATACTGGAGCTAGGAATTCCAAAAGAGATACCAGGTGCAAATGCCAGCAGTGCAAGAATCGAATGGAAAGCGAAAGACTATAACAAGGAGCTATTCTTGGCGGTGTTGGAAAATATCCAATTGAAAGAAAAGTTTTTAATCGCAGATGGCTGCCAGCATATTGGTGGAATGATAAAATCAAACAAGCACGCAGCGCTTGCCATCGAGCAAAAAGATTGGAACAACGGGCAAGGAAGAAATTCTACCAAACGGGTAGAGGAAAGGAGGTGGTCGAGAGCTGCGACGAAAAGTTGAAGGAAGCTAAACGCAATCTAAAAAGATGCATAAAAGAAAGTAAACGAAGATGCCTAAGGGAACTGCAAGATGAGGTCGCTGAATACCCTTGGGGACGACCTTATAAAATCGTAATGAAGAAGATCAAAAAAAGCTACATGCCCCCATCAAAGTGCCCAGAGGTACTACACAGGATGGTAACAACACTTTTCCCGAGCTAGCTGGACCTCTCACGTGCTATAGGAGAAGGAGCAGATGTAGAGGATATACCCTTAGTTACGGAGGAGGAGCTACTCTCAGCCTGTCGGAAAGTCGGAAGTAACAAAGCTCCAGGCCCTGATGGCATACCCAATATCGCATTGAAACATGCCATCCAGGCCTACCCGGCAGAATTTATAGACTTCTACAATACTTGTCTCAAAGAAGGGACGTTTCCATTAAACTGGAAACAGCAGAGACTTATGTTGTTACCAAAGGATAGCAAGCCGCCCAGAGAAGAGTCGTCGCATAGACCGCTCTGTATGCTGAATACGCAAAGCAAAATATTGAAACGCATAATCTGCGTTAGGATAGAATGTACAACCTAAGGGATAAGAGGACTTGCGGAGCACCAGTACGGTTTCTGGAAGTGCTGCTCAACATTAGACGCGATCGGCCTAGTGGTGAATACAGCACGGGCAGCCATGAGCGGTAAAAGGTGGAAAGGTGGTACAAAAAAGTACTGCGCGGATGTTACACTCGACGCTAAAAATGCTTTTAACTCTGCGAACTGTAGAAAAATACACCAAGCACTACCGAGACTAGGAGTGCCTGTGTATATAAGAAGAATAATGTCCGATTACCTTAAGGACAAAACTCTCTTATACGAGACTGAGGAGGGCCTAATGAACTACAAGGTCACTGAAGGTGTTCCCCAGGGATCAGTACTTGGCCCATCGTTGTGGAACATCATGTACGATAACGTGCTCAGGCTAGAACTACCACAAGAGGCAATGATCACAGGATTCGCAGACGACATAGCCTTAGTAGTAGTAGCAAAAGAGAAGATTGAAATACAGAAGTGGCTTAATAATGCGAATCTTGAGCTTGCAAGTTATACAACCAAGGCAATTATAATATCCAGCAGAAAGAAGACAGAGACAATTACCTTAACAATAGGCGGCCATGTAATTATATTACCTTCGACGCAAGGCTGACTTTTAAACAGCACCTGGAATTAGCAGGTGAGAAAGCCGCAGAAGCTACCGCAGTGCTGGCACGGCTGACGTCAAACGTGAGTTGGCCCGCACAAAACCGCACAAAACTACTAGTAAGTGTTAGTACACCGATCATGTTGTACGGTGCCCCGATATGGTCTGACGCTATGCTGGTGAAAGCATATGGAAAAAAGCTCTCCTCAGTGCAAGGAGAAATGCACTAAGAGTCGCATCTGCTAACCGTACGGTATCGGACAAGGCAGTCTGCGTTATAGCAGGATTCCCGCCAGTATATCTACTGGCAAGGGCGAGAAAAATGACGAAGACAGAAATTTGGGATGCCGCTAGGAAAGAGACGATAATGGAGTGGCAAACGAGATGGAACTCTAGCAGTAAAGAGCGGTGGACACATCGCCTAATACCAAATATAGAAGACTGGACTAAAAGAAGACATGGGGGAGTGAACTTCTGCTTAACGCAGTTCCTGAGTGGACATAGATGCTACTAGGCTTATCTACTCAGATTCAATTTGGAAGATTGCCCGGATTGCCCAATGTGTACGGATGCAATCGAGGACGCCGAGCACGTATTTAGTAAATGTCTACGCTATCTACTATGCAGACTAGAGTAACTCCTGAGTCTATCATGGTAGCTACGATGACTTCAGCCGATGGATGGAGCACAATAAGCAATTTGGCTGCAAACATCCTCCAGAAAGTCCGAAAAGACGAAGAAAAAGAAGACGTGAGATGCTGCAGGAAACAGACGACCGGACGATGCGGTAAGAAGTAGACGGCAGACGACAGAAGAGATAAATGTCGAAAGACTGTCTAAGTGACGCAAACGGAAGATCCAAGAGATGGCAACCACATCAAAAGACGAGGGCATTAGCCCAAAGTCTCCCCGCAGAGCAATACTTAACGGTGTTACCGGAGGAAGGACATATCGGAGAAAGAGCTAGGTCCAACTTACTTAGGGTCGGTAAGGAGGACGGAGAGGATTCTGTTGCTGTTAGAAGTTAAAAGTAGCGGCGGGTTAAGTGGGTGAGAGTCTCACACAGGTGGTACTAGTCGGTGCCAAATCGTCCACAAAGGGTTTGTCTTTAACCTCTCTCTCTCTCTCTCGCTCTCTCTCTCTCTCTCTCTCTCTCTCCTCTCCCTCTCCCAATGCCGGATCACACTCCGGCTTGCGAGTCATCTCCTATCTATAAGGAAAAAAAAGACACACACGCACACACACACACACACATACACATATATCTTCCTATATTATATGTTCCTTGGAGAAGAAGACAATGCAGGTCACATGCCACTGCACATCGCAGAATTCATGGAATTTGCTCGTCTTACGTTTTTCTGCTTATCTAAATGGGACCGTATTTACAAACTATGAAATTTTTAATTGTTAACAAACGTTCAATGCAAATTTTTTTTCATTTAACTGTGCACGGGGTGTCAGTGGTAAAAGTAGGCTGTAAGTTATAGTGGTGGGGTGATCAAAAGATAGTTAGGAAATATTTTAAAAATGGCTAAATTTTGAACACCAAAGAAGAAGCTAACTAGGTTAATTAACGGGCCCCACGGAAGTATTGTTTAACAATGGTGCCTGTGGGGATCCGGTGTCGAAGGGTAACTTGTGCAGAGCTTGCTCTGCCTACCCCACATAAAAAAATGATTGGCATCCAACCGTATATTCAGATGGCCATGTTTACCAGCCCCTCCCCCCTCCCACCTCTGGGACTCTGGACACCTATTACCTGGTGCTCAACAAAATATATGAATTAGGTAGATACATTCTACGACAGACACGGCGGAGGCCCTTGCTGTTATCTTCTCTGCGTTGAGTTGCCCTGCTATAAATCCCCCAATAAAAATAAACTAACATTATTCGTGATTAAAAGTCCGGCCATTACACATGTACCATTCATTGCTAAGAACTGTAGTAATTTTTTTTATCCCTTTCTTATTTTCTTGGGGTTGATGGTCACCCCATCGCACGGTATACACAATATCTGCAAGAAAAGCTGCAGTAAAAATATTAAATATTCTGTAGAAAATTCTGCAGAACATATACATACAAGACCGCAACTTTGGCTGCGGATTAAGGTTTATAGCTTTTAGCTAATGATTATAGCTTTTTTTCCTAAAGGGAAACTTAAATATATTTTCTTGATCCTAATATTATGAACATTAGTGTATGTATGTACACCATAAAAATCATAAATATGGTTTATAAAATCTATAATATATTTTACGTAGATTTAAACAAATTCGCGGAATTGACTTCTTTATAATTTTAAGTCTTGCGTGACTTTTTCTCTCATGCGGAAATATTCCAAACGACTGAAAATTCATTCTGAAAATCTAATAGTATGTACATATTCATAATATTTCATAATATTTTTTTTTTTTTTTTCAGATAAAGTTGAAATTCGCAGAAGCTCGGCCAGCATGGAAGACATTTCAAAAATTACAAAACAAAATGAAATTGGGATTCTTGGCTGTCCATTGGAGCAACACAAGTCTGATGAGTGTCAACAGCATACTGGAAGCTTAGATTCAATGCTAAACAAAGATATTCCAAGTGGGAAAAAACCAATTGCTTTTTATGCTTCTAAATTCGCATCCCAATCCCAGTCTAAAAAAACAATACCAAGCCTTTTCTCGCGTTTTAAATCAGGCATGAGCATTGACAGTCCAGGTAGCGGCAACCGAAGCATCAGCAATAGCGGCTCGATCCATGAACAGCAAACTGGTAGTTGGATATCTTCAATTACATCAAGTTTTCGACCTCGAAGACAGGGTGAGCCATCAGAGCAATCTCAGACACAAAACAGGCAGCAGCAACAGAAAAGGCAACAACCATCAGTGCAATCTTCTAGTCGCGAAGATGTTAAGTGATGTTATCATGACGATGAAACACTTCATCAAATGCCTAATGTAACAGATGGCTGATAAGTCGTTTTGTTGTAACAATTGATAAACTATTCTTACTATAATAATCGTTGTACATTACCTTAAAGCTCTCGTATCAAACTATAGAAGCAACAAATTGAAAGCATTGACTGCCTATTAATTTACAACTATGTACTTCGAATGATGAACGATTCCTCATTGCAAAATTATAATACAATCGTTTTGTTACTTCCATCTCCCATCTCCTTCAAATTATACGTATTAACAGTAGAAGGTCTTTCGATTCTTTAATTACAATATTTTTGATCCAAACATTAAATTACTGGTTTATAATAGAATTTTGTATACAGTGTGTATAAAGCGTAACTCTATGTTTTTTATGGATTTTCAAAGACGCATGCATGCACCCTCGCTTTATATATATACTAGGGGGTTCCCCCCTGCTCGCTTCGCTCGCCAACCCCCAATGTCTTATTTATAACTTGCATAATAATCTTTGATTTTGATTTTACACATAAAATTTGTTTAATTTATTGATATTTCTCTATTCTTTCCACACCACCACCTGTTCTTTCCACACCACCTGTGTGAGGTAAATAGAGTGGCGCGTTTTTTTTCTTTGTTGACAAAATTAGTATGTTTAAATTTAAATGTTATAAATTATTCACAGTTAACTCCTATAAGTCCAAACTTTGTGCATGTATTTCATATACTTTTAGCGTTTCATTCAGATCTTAAGGAGTAACTGGAATAATTTAACTTTGTTACAATCAAACATCTATTTAAATTCAGTTCATGCAATTGTCAACAGAGATGTGGTATCCCCAGTAGGCCTAATCCACAGATAATTTTAAGAAAAGATGCATATTTAACAGAAAACATTTGCATTGCAAATCACAGACTAAAAAAAAAAATATCTTTTCATTGACAACAATATTTTTAATATTGATTGAAAATATGACAACACCGATAATAAACTCATATAAAATTTTAACTAACGCATGTATGTTATACGTATATTTTTCATACTTTTAGCATTTGTTTGAAATCTATATGAGTAAGTCGAGTTTAAAATTCAATCAATTTCAGAAATAATTATATAAATAAAGACATGTTTATACTATAGAAAATAGACTTGTTTCATTGATAACACAGTTGTGAATAAATTTAATTCATAGATTAGATACGATAATATTTATTCCAGCACTTCTTTCCAAACTATATTTTGTATATTATCTCTATCTTCTGTATCATTTTCAATGAATAATTTTTTGGGATTTTGAGATCTAGACAGAGCAACATACAATTGACCATGCGAAAAAAGCGGCCGATGAAGATATATCCCAACAGTTTCAAAACTTTGTCCCTGTGATTTATTAATTGTCATGGCAAAAGCTAAAACTATAGGAAATTGTCTACGATATAAAATGAACGGTAATGAAGTATATTCTCCTGTATCTAAAATAATTCTTGGAATGAAAACTATTGCCCCTTCATTAACTCCTGTTATAATCATCGCTTGAATATTAAATTTATATAATTTTATAATTTTTAATCTAGTGCCATTACAAAGACCATCGTGTATACTTAAATTTCTAATAAGCATTACTATAGCACCGACTTTTAAAATCAATTTATGGATTGGAAAGCCTGGAAATTTGAGTGAATTTAAATATTCTGTAGGAAATTTCAACTCGACATCTAAATCTGTTTTATCTACTCCTTTATGTTTTGCATAGTCAATACTATAATAAACTTTTTCTTCACTGTTAAGTTTTTTTAATATCTTATCATTAATTCTATAGATATCTTCATTATGAGACGATAAAATGATTCTATCTGATAAATTTTCATCCTCTTTAATGATAGTTCCGTAAATTTTATCACATACATCGTTGGTTTTCCAATACTCCGGAATATTTAACTTGTCTACTAAACCATTACCCACTGTCAATAAAAATTTGGAAAATTCTTTATTTTTACTTCGAATGTTTTTCTTTAACGTGAATATTTTAAATTTTTCCCATAAAAATGAACGTTTTATAGTTTCATCAATGATATTATGTTTGGATCCGTATTTTACAACTGGTAGCGTTTATTTAAAGATCAAAAGTTGGTCTATAAATTTTCATTCTTGACGCGGCGACGGCGTTAGCAACCATGAGAAGGGGTGATCTTATACAAAGTAATCATATACAGGGTGAACGTATAAGGTATAAGAGCCTAACATGGCTGTATATAGTCACCCTGTATATGGTCACCCTGTATATAGTCACCCTGTATAAGGCAACAGGTGGTTGGGCCCGTTGCCATGGCAACAGGTGGTTGGGCCCATTGAAACAGGTGGTTGGGCCCTTTGCCATGGCAACAGGCTAAGCTCCATTCTTGACGCGGCGGCGGCGGCGGCGGCGGCAGCGGCGATAAAACTTTATAATATAGATATATATATATATATATAATTTTCATCTTCGATTTGACAGAGAACCACCCATATATATATATAGGCTCTCTGTCAAATCGAAGATGAAAATTTTTTTTTGTTAAACTTTATAATATGTCTCTATAGGATGCCGTGTGCTCCCAAAAAAATCTTTCAAGCGCGATCCCTGGACTTGCTTCAAGTATACTGGTCACAAGACTCCGGTGCTTTAAGGCGATTTCTTGCATTTGCCTATTTCAACGATTGTAAGTCCAAATAATGGATGCAATTTTTAAATAAAACTACCCGATCCCCTTTTTCTCGCTTAAATCCTCTCTGAATCTTCTCTAAAACCATCCACACCCACTGTTAGCTACCTTATTTGCATTTTAATCCTTAAAATGTGAAAATCTGAGGGTTCGATGCGGACTCTGACTACTTTTGTACAGTGAAAAAATACCTTTTTATAGTGTAAATGTACCTGTACAAGAGCTAGAATGGCAGAAGCCTTTGTTTTTTGTTTTCATGGTACACCAATAGTGAAAAACCCTCAGAATTGATTCAAATAACTCATAATAGCTGTGAAAAAGGACGTCAGATTCCTTTTTACTAACATAAACAACCACTGTGATATTTTTATGATGGATACGTCCTTTGTCTACAGCTATTATTAGTTATTTGAATCATTTCTGAGGGTTTTTCACTACTAGTGTCCCATAAAAACAAAAAACAAAGGCCTCTGCCATTCTGGCTCTTGTACAGGTACTTTTGCACTATAAAAAGGTATCTTTTCACCGTACGAAAGTAGTCGGAGTCCGGATCATATCACCCTTCGATTATCACATTTTAAGATTTACAATGCAAATAAGGTAGCCTAAACATGTATATATGACTTTAAAAGTAAATTTATTGAAAAATTTAGAAAATTTAACAAAAAAAAGTATCAGGGTAGTTTTAGTTAAAAAAGCATCCATTATGAGCTACAAATCATTGAAAATAGGCAAAAAATGAAAAAATCGCTTAAAACACCAACTTTGACCAGCTATAACTTGAAGCCAAGTGAAGGGATCGCGCTGAAATTTTTTTTGGGAGTCACGGGCATCTTATAGAACATCTATATAAAGTTTGGATCAAAAAAAATTTTTTCATATAAATAGATATATTTTTTGAATCAACTTTATTTGATCACGGGTTATCTTTACTCGAAAAAGTCACTAAAAACAAAAATCAAAGGTAGGGAAATCTTCGTGAGAATGTCTAGTTTCCGAGTCCGTTTCCTCGGAAACCCGCGACCGTCATTATTTTTTGTGGCAAGCACAGTATTTACTAGCGCGCACTTATACTATATATATATATATATATGTGTGTGTGTACTAAGAGCAACACTACAATGTAAGGGAGAGGGAAGGACAAACCAAGGATGGAGAAAAATCTCTTTTACTTAGACGGTTTGTAGCAGGAGTAGCGGTAGCAACACCACCAGCATTATGAATCCTTGTGGAATTCTTGCACGGGATATGGATCCTTTAATACACACGGTTCATGACGTCAGAGTGTCTGCATTTATAACGCCGTCTTGTTTTCATGTGCAATTACTGAAAGAAGATGCCGAGTACGTGAAATTGGAATCAGAAATGTTTAATTATTATAGCTAGTACACAGTCGGTTTTATATTTTTGCGAAGAAACTTTTACAGTTTTATTGGAAAAATCTGGTTCACTGATGTTATATAAGCTAAAACTCCACGAGTTAGAGGTAAGAAGAAGTAGAAGAAAAAGAATGAGAATAAGAAATACAAATTTTTACTCAGTCATACTAACACAAAATTTTTATATATTTCAGGAAAATATGAAGGGGCGCGATAGCGCCCCGATGGCAAGTACAAGTTTTATACACTGTGCCGTCGGGAGCACCGCGACCCTATTATACTTTGAATTTGCTAGATAACCTATGCGTGTTTTACAAATATTCCTATTATATTGTTTTATCCGATATTAATGCTCGTGTATGAGTATTATCAGAGATGAGTAGAGAGATTGCCGATGCCATGTTAAAAAAGCGTGCCGTATTCGATCATGACACCACCATGCGGCGCTCGACCGAACTATACGCATCTAGCAAGCCCCGCCCACTCCGTTTACCCGTCGTCTGCGAAATCGAGCGCGCGCGGCAGATTGATGAGTACCGGGGTTCAAATCTCGGTCACGGAAGATTTTTTTTTGGTTGTTTTGCTTATTGCCTTTTCATCTACGTGTCCAAAATAATAATTATAGCAAATGTAAAATGTTATATTATTTGTTGTTAATAATTTAATGCAAATAATTGAAACTTTTTAATAACTTGGATGTTCAGAAAAATCCAAATTAATTTACTTTATTTAAAAAAATTTACTTTATTTAAATTTAAAAAGAGTTCATAATTTTAAATTCAATTAAAAAAAATGTCTTGCTTGTTGCTTTCTTAATAAATATATAAACAGTTTTCCCCACCACCTTTGCGGTACTGTTTAAGGCGCGTTGATTTTTTTTATTATACTTTGAATAACTTTATGTGAAAATTTAGTAATGTAATATGATTCAAGGACATGTTTGAATAAAATAACATTACATAATTTTTGCATAATGCAATTCAAAATATAACCGTGGTTTCATCGCCATTAGCCCTACACACCACGGGAGTCGCCTCCATATTCCTCCATCGACTCCACCTACTTCCTTCCTCCACCAACTGGTACACTCGATCGAAGAAAATATCAGTTTAATTTTCTTTTAGTTGCAAAATTTATCTATATACGTTGCATATCTTCCGTTAGAAAGACGTTTACTTATTCAGATAAATTCATCATCTAAATTCATTAAAATAAACTTCAAGTTTAATCCAACGAGTGTATAAAAAAATAATCATAATAATGCCTTGATGCTATTAAGTATTATCACACCATGTCATGCAATAAGACGAATTAATAGTCTCACTGATTATATTATGATTATTTTTGCCTATATAATGCAGTTTTTTCTCTATATAATACATTTATTTAACTATTTACATAAAACTCTCTACATCTAACATTTACGTAAAATTTGAAAAAAAAACTATTTATATGCAACAAAAATATTTACAACAATCAACTAAGAAAATGAAACAACAAATGGACGATTAAACATGCTTAAGAATATTTAATTTCTGATTTTTACTAACGATATCTTTCTTATTTGATTGCTTTGTGATGCGATTATGTTCACGTGTTTTAGAAAAAATTTTAACTGTCAGTAGAATTTTTAAAGCATGCATTCTGTGTTCATAACAGATATTGTCTTGATCAAACCAACTTTGGAATTTTTGACGAGTGTATGTTTCAACAATTTCTAATAAATGAAATAATAATTTTTTTTGGTGCCATACACTTTCATGGTAAATTTGGAAGGCTTCTAATTGACAGTTCACCACATTCGTGAAAAGTTCAGTTGGTCTAGTCAAGTACATAATTTCTGGTGTGTCTGGATCGGTATGCGAGTACTCTCTGAATCTGATATATTCTTCATTATCTGTAGTTTTAGAGTCAATATTTTTTATAAAAGCCTGTTTGCAATCAGGGCAAGAAAATTTACTCGAACATTTTTTAGCAATATAGCCAGCAAAGAAAGTTATCGCATTCGATTCAAATACATTCCTATCCGTTATTTCCGGCATCTCAGTGGAATCGACATTCATATACAAATCCATAGATTCAGCAGCGTCTATGAGTTCTTGAATTTCATTTAATTCAATTGCTTCGTACTCAAGTAAATCCATGTCGTTGGTAGAAGTTTGAGATTTTTTCAAAGTATTTTCGCTAGTTGAATCAATCAATGATCGCGAATCCTGACAAGTAACGTTTCCTTTCTTACTACTACGAATAAAATCTGTTGACAAAATATGACGAAACGCTAATCTATACATTCTGCAGGTTGGATTAGCATTGAATCCACCTCTTCCACGTAATTTTGAATGAGCGTGTTCGACCGAATCTTGATTGCAAAGGCCTGTTGCTAACTCAAAGTTTGGAAATTCTAATTTTAAATCACTGAAAAGACTAAGCAAAGCTTGTACAGTCAAAGGCAAGCCAACGAAGCATGGTGGTTTCGAAACATTTTTCCCTGTTCGTGGCACGACCCATTCTTTCGACCAGGGAACAAAATGTTCAAGGCGCTGCTGAATTTCAGGATTCCTATCTGATAATGGACGTTTTAGGGGATTTAAAGAGTTCAAATATAATGAATTACAGCCATCTATGACCGAATTAAGCGTTTCAACAAAATCAGCTGAAGCTTGCCAAGTCGGCGATGACATTAGTCCATTTGGATCTTTACCTGCGACTCTAATAGCGCTTGCCATTCGTCGGCTTAGCAATTGAAAAGCTAATTTAACTTTCATAGCATCAAAACTATTGGGGTTGAAGTGATTTTCACTGAGGTGTCCTAATAGATTTGATGTTCCATGACTTCTGTCAAGTTCCCATGTTTGAATTAAATCTGTGAAACTAATAATTACATTGCCATTTACGCTAATTTTATCATGGGATCTTAACTGAGCAAGTAGACGTTTGATAAGGTGAGGCCAATCAAAAGTTGCGAAATATTTACTTCCATTGTAATAAAAATATGGCATATCTATAGTGACATTTAAAAGTTTAAACAACTTTTGGTTGCTGCTACCTTGATCACAAACGATCATTCGAACGTCTGCATCAATTTTTTTTAATTCACTCAAAAGCAAATGAATCATTTCAAGAAGTTCTTCAGCGGTTGCGCCATTTTCATTAAAACCGAAAGCTAGTAATTGACGCCATGGATTCTTAGCATTTATACTATCCAAACAAAATAATAATGCATGCTTAGCAACTGCCCTGCCTCTACACGTAATACCCATATCAACTAACCCTTCAATTATGTCATACTTCTTGGAATATTCTTCATATGCTTTTATCGACATTTCATCAAATTTCAGCGCACATACTCGTTCTTCTTTAGGTAAATCGTTTAAATTTTCTTTTAGACGTTCAAAAATGATTTTATTTACTCCCGGAACAACATCGTATTCTGAAACCCATTTTCTAACAGTTGATTCTGAAGGCAAAGCTAACCCCGCATTTCTTAAACGAGTATAACACGCTGCAGAATGATAATACATCTGTTTAGCTAAATCTTTTTCGTCTTTTGCGTAAGGACTTTTTGGTTTATGTAATTGCAACCTTATCATTGTTTGAGAAGTACTACTGATTTCTTTATTTGCTAAGAAATCACTGACACTAATGCGTTTACTTTTATTTACTGTTTTCAATTTCTTACGCAAACGACAATTTTTCATTTTTTCTGCCTTTAAACATTGCTGCAACTGCTTCATTTTTATTGTTAAAGAATTTACTAATTTTTGTTTGGAACGAGCATACAATTTACAACAACGAGAAGTTTTTGTTTTTGTGAGTGAAGCACTTGCTTGTGTAAAAGGCGTATTTAAACTAGATAAATTATAATCATTCCTTAAATAGCTGAGGTCACTATCCTCCTCGCCAATTGTACAAAAAGATTGCTGACCTGAAGGATAAGTAACCTTAACTGTTGAAGGGTTGAATATTAGCTCGTCCTCGTCACAATTGACGTCCATACTGCAATGCTCAGCTAAATGCTTCTGAAAATCGCTTTCTGTACTTATCTGATTTTGCTGCTGAAGGGTCCGCTGTTGTTCCTGCTGTACCTCCTGTGCCTGCATCTCCTGATGGTGGTGGTGAGGCTGAGGTACCTGCCGTTGCTGTTCGGCACGTGCGTTCTCTTGCTGCTGTTGCGAAGGGTTGTAATGCAGTTGCTGCTGTTGTTGTTCCGGATGGTCATCCTGCTGCTGTTGTTGTTGCGGGTGGTCATCCTGCTGCTGTTGTTGCTGCTGTACATCCTGCTGCTGCTGTTGTTGTTGTTGCGGGTGGTCATCCTGCTGCTGTTGTTGCTGCTGTACATCCTGCTGCTGTTGTTGTTGCGGGTGGTCATCTTGCTGCTGCTGTTGCGGGTCGTTATTCTGCTGGTCCTGTTGCTCGTAAGCCTCTTCTTGCTGTATCTGCTGCTCATATACAGTCCAGTGGAGAGGATTTCGATTGCGCCGCATCCTGGTTTTAGTGCCGTCCATAAAATCCTCATCTTGAAAATGTCGATTACACAGACCAGCTGTTCTTATCGACGAAGAAGACCAGTTAGAGAGCAGACGATTCCCTACACAATACACCGAAACAAAATGAATTTGCTTTAGTCTTGCTCTCTTTCATGAAATGTTACACATTCCAACATGTGTTTTATTACTATCTCACGTGCCCGCGCTTACTTAAAAAAGAAATATTTTATTAAAAAATACGTCAGCACATCGAAGGAAGGCGAGCTAAAGCAAGGGTATTATCCAAAACTAAAACATTTTAAGCTACCTACTCTACACTCCGTTAATTTAAAGATCATAATTTATTTTAAAAAAATACATTGGTACATCAAAGGAAGGCGAGCGAAAGCGAAGACAATATCTAAAATCAAAAACCCTTCATCCACCTGTATCTCGCGCCGTGAGTTTATATGAGAAAATATTACGTACAAAATATGTGGGCACATGAGGGAAAGGTGAGCAAAGCGATGATTAATTTTAAACCAAGCATCCCACCTCAAACGACACAAATTTTATATGTATGCAATTAAAAATTATAAAATTTCATGTAATTTACAAAACCTCCATCTTTCTTACTCGCCGCAAATTTCCAAAATATAAAATTTTTTAATACTTTCAAGCTAAAGCAAAGCTTACTGGCAGAAGCTGAAGAGCAGAACATTTCTATATATTTATGGTGTACCATACTTAACATTTAGTAACAAAATTTTCCACATTAAATTTTCGCCTATTAGCAGAACGGTTAAACAGAATTTATTTCATCTTTTCATTTACAATATTATAGAAACCGCCTTCTATAAAGACAAATTCAGTAAATAAAGAAGAGTAAGATTGAAATTGCCGTATTAATCCCACAATTAATTAAAAATTAAAAATCAGCCGAATATTTTACGCTACGGAGAAATTTGAAAATTACACCTTTCACATGCTATTATTATTGTGGTATGATACGATTTATCCATGGCGCGAGACATTGAATAGGCACTATTTTTGTTATTATAAAAAACTGTTTAAGAAATGAAATAAGGTAATTTTTATGTTTGTTCAGTACATGAGTACTTTCAATGCAGATAAAATTATCACGTCACATCATTTTTAAAAAATACCTAGAATTTTGAAATATAAATTTTCATCAAGTTGATTAAAGGTTACGCCCAAAATAGCTAAGGAACATACATTCTGGAAAAGTCTTCCATGCTTTCAATAAATATTACTACATTTATTGCTTTCTTATTGAAACTGACGGTGCGGGGAATAAATTAAATATTTTTACTTTCACGTAATATTTTAATTTCTCTCGCCTTCCCTCTAAATACTGACGTACTGATTACATAAATTATTTCATAAAAACACGCTGTACGTGGGGTACGTGGGTTACGAATTTTAATTTTTACAAGATATTACTGTTGCTTCGCTCGCCTTCCATCAATGTACCGACGTTATTAAAAAAATATATAATCATCTTTTACTTAAGTACACGTGCTGTATTTCAAATGCATATTTTCTCATGAAACTCGTCGTGCGTGCATGGATTGAATTTATTAATTCTTTTATAAAATTCTTGTATTCGCTTGGCTTCCTTCGATGTGCAGACGTATTAAAACAAATAATAAAAAGAAAGGTAATTTGATTCGTTTTCAGGTACATATTAAGCAATGTACTTTCTTAATTTTTTTTAATAACTTTATTAGGAAAAACTGATATCTCAAAAGTAAAAAATTGCAGCAAAAAACGGGTTCATAAAATGTAAAAACCGACTGTTATCTCGCTATGTACTAGTGAAAACAAAGAAAATGTGCTAAGCTTCGCGGTGAAAATATAAATGTACTAGTCTTCGTGACGAAAGTTAAAACGTGTCGAAATGTATTATTCTTTGGGAAGAGCAATATTTCTTTGATTACGTTAAACATAATTAATCGAACAGCATCTATCTAACAATAAGAAGCCACAACCCTTTGAATAAGACAATTTTTGCTTCCTTTTTAAGGAAGCCTTGTATTAGTAATTTTCGGAATTTGTGTAAAAACATGTAGGAAATCTGTTTTGATGCATTTTAAGTCGAAAAATAGTGTTTTTAGAAAATTTACGTATGGATGTATGTATGTGTGTGTGTGTGTGTGTTCATTCGTATCGCCTGTAGCTTAGCTTTTACTCACTGGATTTTAATCCAATAAGTCTCATTTTACAGCAAAAAATAATATATTTTGCACTTATTGTGACACAGTATAACTATACGTAATGTCACAATTGTTTGTGTCGCAAAGATTTTAAATTGTTTGGGCTTCTAATAAAATGTACTAGTCGCGCTACGCGACTAGCGACGATGTACTGCAATAGATAAACAAAGTCGCGATGTCATAAAATCAAGTCAATATCGGAAATCATACGTATCTGCATACATATCAGCGAATACACATGCATAGGCACATTTCGATTTGACCATTAAGATACTTTAATACTGCAATTCTCATAAACATTGTCCAACAGCAAATGCAACGATTCACTTACCAGAGTTTTCAATCCATACTTGTTGTCTTTGTGCGTCCATTGGAAAGCGAAATAAGCGATGGCCAGTGAGTTTTCCATTGTTGCAGTTAACGTATTTACATACGTCGTACACTGTCACTTGCCTGGCCATTGTGAAATTTCACTGCACGTAATAATATGCACGAAAGAGCACAAGAAAAGATACACAAATATTCGGTAAAAACATGAGAAAACGCATCGATCGTGGAATCTCGCGATGACGATATCAACACGACTGACAGTTGAAAACAAATGCTCCTCATCTCGCGCGCGAACTCGCTGCAGTCGACCCTATTCCGCGAATTAGCTTTTCGGCGAATATTATTTCCGAATTATTGAATTATTAAAAACTGTTCAGCACAACGTTGTTGAGAATACAATGTTTTCCCACTATAATTGTACTCGGCATATAACAGTAATAATTTCATAAAAAAGATAGATGATACTTACCTGCAAATTTATTTATTATTTTAACAATTATATGTATTAGCAAAACAAAATAAAAATCAATTTATAATGTCAAACGTGCAGCTAAGCTCCAAGTCTAACGAAAAATAAATCGTAATCTTCTAATAATTTTAATAATTTATTAACAAACATTAAAAAATAAGCCAAATATAAATTATACTTTGGGTTTTTATTTGCATGAAAATTTGAACAAAATGATATAACATAGTTTACTTAATTGTTGTAATTTTTTCATTTTTATTTAATAATAAGAAAAATTACAACAATAAATAAGACAAAAAAAAAAAATTTTTAGTGGATTTGAACCCTGGCAAAACGGTACGCGCGCCTTCGAGCGCGCGCGCCTTAACCAGCACAGCCATCGTCAACATGCCAGAAGAAAAATTAAAACTTGCATATGATCATCGGCCCCACTTGGGGGCTTAGGGTTTGTTATTATAGAGTTTAGGGTTATTCATGTTAATACGGTTATTAAATAATAGTTTTTATTCAATTTCTTGTTGTGCGTTTGCTTTAACGCATACAAGACCGCCGGCATCACGGAAGCTCCGCCGCTCGCTCCGTCGCTCGCTCCGCCGGGACATGCGTATTACCCCCTCTCCGCCGCTACCGCTAGATGCGTATAGTTCGGGCGAAGAACCGCGAGGCGGCGGTAGTTTACGACTGCATGTTGCCTGGCACGCTTTGCCCCATGCTCATCGGCAATCTCTCTACTCATCTCTGGTAGTATTCCCCGATCCTTTTTTTTAGGCTCAGTCAGTTTCAACAATACTGAGATTGTTGGTTATGGGAGGTTAGAAGTTCATATAAATGTATACACACAAACTAACTATTTATTTATATTTATACGAAACGTCATTATTAAATAAAAGACCTTAAGAGAGCTATCCGCTGCAGAGAGCCGAGCGCACGGAGACAGAGCGCTGCATATTATACTTGAAAGCTCGCCTAAAAGATCAAGTGAGAGCGAGAGAGAGGTGTCCGCCAAGCGCATGAATTGGATCGCTGTGTTGCAGTAGAGAAATAATATATCGTTGTTCAGCCGAACTATAGTTTTCTAAAACTCTCCAGGTGCACCTAACCTTTCGTCGGAAACGTACCAGGCAAACAGCAGTGTTACTGAAAGTGCAGATCATTTTGCAGCTCAAGCTTTAGTGTTGACGTCTCTCACAATAGAAAAAAGAAGAAAATGATGTGCGATGTGCCCATTGCGCATGTGCATTAAGGACTACGAGGTCATTATATGCGTGCATGTGCACCAATGCGTAAATGACTAAGTGTGGGCAGGACTGTGCCTGGTAGGCAGAAGCAACTCTGCTTAGATCAAGGATCATTCTAGGACCCTTGGCTCGCATCGATGGATTGGAGAGGGCACCAAGCAATCGCTCTATAGTAGAACACGCTGGCCTGCGACACCAAGAGAGAAAATTGAGATTAACAGCGTGATCGGCGGCCATTCCAAGCTAGGCTTCACGGACCCCGTTGGCTGCAATGCCTATATACATACATCTAGATCCTCTTCTCCCATAACCTCATTTACTTATTCCTCCAAAACGTGTCGCAGACAGCAAAGTCTAATTTCTCAATCTTTCATATTACAGCAACTTTAATCTTAACCTGAACGACGCCGCCTTGATCGTGGTCACGGTCACGCCTTCATTCCTAGTTTCTAAAAACACGTAATTCGAACTTCAAACATCTCAAAACATGTTTCTATGAAGTTTTAGCGAAACTGAAAATTTTACTATTACAAATCTTTCTCTAGGAGGAAGCAATGTTGTTATGTCTATTTTACCTCACTTATTTTATGTATATTAACATATCGTGCGATAAACTTTGATTTTCAACAACAAAAATATTGGCCAATAAGTCGTTTTTTTTTACAAAACAATCGAGTCGGTATTTCCAAATGCTCGATTTCAGTATCTCTTTTTTGTCCAGTGTAACACTGTTCAAAATCGACCTTTTTTTTCAAAATCGTATGCACAAAATATAGTGTTTAAGGCATTAAAAGAAAATGTATTACGACTTTGCGGCAGCAAAAACCGTATTTTTTCGAAGAACGAGCCCCTTTGGACTTGATTTCGAGGTTAGAATCTGACGCTTTCCCTATAATTTTTCTATGTTCTATGGCCACTAAATTTGAAGATCGAACAAGATATAGTGGATTTAGTCTTTCCTATCTCATGTTCTAACACTTGGCATGCAAAAAATGGTAATAATTAGCGTTTAATTGGCTTTTTGAGCATTTAGGTTAAGTTTATAGTTATTTCTGCTAGTGGATTCGGATTCAGCGGTAAAAAATACACAAAATATAGTGTTTGCGGAGTTAAAAATTGTATTACGACTTTGCGGCATCAAAAACCGTATTTTTCCGAAAAATGACCACGTTTGGACTTGATTTTGAGGTTAGGATGTAAATCTGATGCTTCCTCTATAGTTTTCCTATGTTATAGAACTAGTGAACTTGACGCTCAAGAAATTTTACTTTGATTGGTTGCTTCAATCGGAAGTTCTACGATTTTGAAAAAAAAGGTCGATTTTGAACAGTGTGCGCCGCCTCGATCATGGTCAACACTCTGGCAAGAGGCCTTAATATTGTCGCTGTTTACGGAGACTAGCATAACTCAAATTTTCTCTCATCATCAAGGAAAACGGCAACATGTCAAGTTGCACTAGTCTTCGTTGGACATCGAAGTTATCCTAGTCTTAGTATAGGAAGCTGTGATATTGTACAGCTAAATATTGATGTTGTATATCGGCCAAGCAGCGTAGTAGGCTAGGACTTCTAGGTGTTACGGGTATGCTAAGCTTAAAGCTGGTCGCTACGTTGACGTCTACCACCTCCTCCTCCTCGAATTTGACGAGATGGTTGCCAAAGTCGATCGCGTTCCAACTCGAACTCGTTCTTGGGCTCTGATTGTTGATTGAAGCGTGGAGCATCTATACGGCGGTCGTTGTTGCAGTGCCTGCTAGCTATGCGGCAAGCTCTACTGCACTGATAATATGTGGCCTTAATTCAAGCTGGATGAGTCGACCATGATTCAAGTGGCGCCACAGTCACTCTTATGCCAAGGTTGAAACAGCTGTAACGAAAAAAGGAAGATCTTGTCATTTATTTTCGATTCCGGGGAATAACTAAATGTATAATGAGGTCTTGAAGTTAGAGTATCTGGTTGCCGGTGAGGAGTCTTTGGCATACGATTCGAACGAACAGCCACGGAGATCATCCTTAAAACCGACGAGTCGTCAAGAACGAGTAAAGAGAGCTCGTGAGGTGTTGAAGACAAGCTTAGCTAGAGACCACCGATCACTATCGATCTTGCTCTTGATGTCGCAGTCCGAAATGTTCTGATGGTGCAATTTGTCGATGTCCAGTGTCTAGTCCATGGATTACGCACGCTGTCGACTTGCTCTCTATATGTCGCTAGAACGATTTCCTAGCGCCTAGTTTGCAGTCCATTGATGTGAGCCAGAGGTCCCGAGCACGCTGCTATGTTTACTCTCATACACGTCGAGTTTGTGACTATCTATGATATAATAAGTGCTTGAGTCGCTAGCGAGCGCCCAGCGCTTATACATACACAATATTACACATATATGGTGGGCTTGGACTTGTTGCGGGATGTTGTCGGTATGCTGAGCATGAGGGTGGACGGGCTCAGTTACTGCCAATCTCCTGGGGAAGCGTTGGCTCCTCGTTGACATTTACTTCCTCTTCGTGCTTAAACTCGATGAAATCGTTGCCGCAATCACGTCCCATTTCCCATTCTCGGGCACGTTGTCTAACGCGCCGTCCAGGAGTCGCTATATACAGCTGTCGTTTAAGCGCAGGCTTCTGATCCTCTTTAGGCTCCGTTTTGACTCAAAACGGCTGCGGCGAACTCCGCTGCACCGATGGCATGTGAGAGGTAGATAACCGAGTTCAAGTTAAAATTAGTCGCTGGAATGGAAGATTAAGAAAAATTAGACCTTGCAGTCTTCGACACATTTCGGAGGTTAAAGCGAATGAGGTTATGCAGAAAGATGATCGCGACATAGGCATTACAGCCAACAAGGTCGTCGCCGAGCTCAAGCGGCGAGAGCTAGATGAGGTTGAAGCCGAGCTTGGAATGGCCGCCGATCGTGGTTTCGATCTCGTACTTGGTGTTGCAGGCCAGCATGTTCTATAGAGGGATTGGTCGGTGCCATCTCAAGTCCATCGATGTGAGCCGACTGTCCCTAGATGATCCTCGATCCAGCACTGCTGTGTCCAACATTCACGATGGCGATCCACGCTAGTCCTGACAAACGCTCGGCGCCTATACACAAAAATCCTGACGGGCGATGTATAAGCGGTGATACAAGTATCTTCGTTGTATATTATGTCGACTGCCGTTGATATCACTTCCGCAGCCTCGATACTTTCAAATGCACCAGAACGTGGATAATATCCAAAGAATTTTATAACAAGGTATAACCTACGCAGAGTGTGTAGGACGTAGGTACGTAGAGCCTTCGATAGTCATATGGTCTGACTAACTCACAGATGCACTCCGTCTAAGACTCCATGTGCTCGGCTTTCTATGCTGCAACACAGCGATCCGATTCTTCAGACTGTACTTCGATAAAGCAGATGCAAGCAGCGCTCCGTCTGCTCTGTGCGCTTGGCGGACACCTCTCTCTCACTCTCTCACTCTCTTGATCTTTTAGATATAATATGCACCGCTCTATCTCCGTGCGCTCGGCTCTCTGCAACGGATAGCTCTCTTCAGGTCTTTTATTTAATAATACAATGACGTTTCGTATAGATGTAAATAAATAGTTAGTTTGTATTGTATGTAAACAATCATATGGCTTCTAACCTCCCATAACCAACAATCTCAGTATTGTTGAAAGTGGCTGAGCCTGAAAAAAAGAAAATCGGGGAGGCAAAAAATTAAAGAAAAATCACAAATTAATTTTCAATCTTAATTAATTTGCTGAAGGAGCAATTTTTCAGCAAAAATCTACGGTAATTAGAAAGATCTAATTAAAATCTTTAAGATAGAATACTCATACATGAGCATTAATATCGGATGAAGCAATATAATAGAAATATTCGTAAAACGCGTTTAGGTTATCTAGCAAATTTAAAGTATAATAGGGTCGCGGTGCTCCCGACGGCACAGTGTATAAAACTTATACTTGCCATCGGGGCGCTGCCGCGCCTCTTGATTTTGGAAAAAACTTTCTCGGGTTCAATTATTTGTCGAAAAAATAGAAATATTTGTTTGGATAGAGTGTTGAGGTATAAAAAGACAAAGATTAATGCAAATTAATTCGTCTTTGTTATTTTATCGAAACTGAGGTGGCCTCTAGCATCGATACTATTGGGTACGGGACTGATGGGTAAACCAAAATGAATATAATCAATCGTTTGGCGTTTCAAACATATTATATCCCGAATTCTCTCGCATTTTTTTAGTAAATAGTAGTACACATTCACTTCTAAACGAACCCTTACCTGTTCTGACTAAGAAATAAGAACGAGCGGAGAATTGTCGCATTGCCAGCATTTTTCGTCCAAAATTGACAAAAATGATCACTTTTGAACAGGTAAAATTTTGTCTTGGGTTAGCTGTGGGTCGGAACTTATATAATAGGTTATAGTGTATCGAAAAAAAAAGACTTCTGATGACCTAAGGAAACTTTTATATAGCTTTAATAGCAATAATCGGAAAAAGAACGGAAATACTGAAAAAAAACGAGAAATAACGATTATCTTTCGGAGGTAGAGACCTATAAAATTCATCGCACAGCGCCCTCCTTGCAGCTACTTCATTTTTTTTCTTCATGTATTTAAGCTTTTCAAGGGGTTACAAATTGAAAACTTGAAAGTCGGGAAATTTTGAACCACTCTAATGACCCAATCTGGCCATCAGATACTCTACACTGATAGTATATAAAATATACTTTTCATAATTTTTTGGAAAATTACCATGCATAACTTGTCGTTACTCGTTGTGTCGCCACTAAAGAGTTTAGAAAAATCCATAGCGCAATTATCGCGACACATATAATACAAAAAATCCACACAATAATTGCCGCACACGTCGGAATCGAAACTCTGCAACTGACATGCAGACCACGTGAATAGTGTACAATTTCGTCGCAATCCATCAAGGTGATACGACACAGTTGGTTGTATGCCGTAGAAGTCGAAATATACGCCATGGCCGTTTTTGTCGAGAAAAATTGCTATCCAGTGAGCACCAGGTAGATGGTGTTCTTGAGTATTAGCAATAATAGGTAGATGGTGTTCTTGAGTATTAGCAATAATAGCGACCTGTCTCGTCAACACCCTGGGTAACCGATCTGCTGGGAAGACTCCTACGGTCTGTGCTGATATGCCTCTCAGCGCCTGCTGAATCTGCAGTGGGTTCATTGTAAGGTTTCGAGTAGTAGGGCTCTTCTGCTTCTCCCTCTCTCTTGCTGTTTACCCCACCACCAGCACCACCACCGCTACCACAAGCACGACTAGTAGCAGCAGCAGCAGCAGCAGCTTCTTCTTCTTCAACGATGACAGCAGAACAAGATTCGATAACCACTGCAGGTGTGGCCGTAGCAGAAGTCGTAATTTTGGTTTTACAGTTGTTGACACTGATTTTACGAGGCACTACTGACAATCCCGATGATGACGACGATGACGCTGACGATGTAACTCCATCGACGAGTGCTCTTCGAGGAGGTTTTTCAATCAGGCTTTTCTTCTTCATTCTCTGCTCATTCATGTCGATTTCCGTATGACCGTATAAGGCCTTTCTCAGCCATGCCCGCACTCTGAATGTGTACGCCAATGCACACGTATGGTGTTCAGATTATCCTCCATGATACATGCAAATATGATCGTCCATGTTGGATAAGTTTTTGAAAGACGGCCAGCTATATTCTTCAAGGTTCGTAATCTGTCTTCCTAAAATACGCTCTAGTAGATTAGCTTTCTGGTAGCCACGTGTGTAAATGCTGTGTGCATCTCTGGCAATATAGTGTAACGACGGGTAAATGTCTTCCAACGTGGCCTCACCATCGTACCATTCTATACCGTGATGATAACACGAAAGATAAGAATTAGTCGAAATTATTCCCTTAGGTAATTCACTGTAATCACACGGTAGTTTCACAATCCAATGCGCAAAAAAATTGCGGTCAGCTGCCATTACAGCAATCTTCTTAGGTGAAAATAACCCTTCTTTATCGTGAAAAGCTTGGATATCGATGATAAAATCCATTGCAGCTATCGACTGTTTCTTTCTCAAAATCTAGAAATGAATTAACATCCCTCAAAATCTGAAGAGGTTATATAGGCAAACCTCTTCATTCTTTACGCTTTCTTTACACTTTCACCGAGGGATCAGCCAAACGCTATACGATGTCCACTACGTGTTGACGTGCGGCATTTCCGCGGCCGCACGACGTTGTCGACTCCATCCCGTTACAATTTATACCTGCTCTCAAGGCTTCTTGACCAACAGCTCGGGCTCCTTTTGCCAAAAACGGTAATGCTTGTCGAAATAGTCCACCCAGGAACGAGCCAATACCATGGCCCCGTTGTCCTCGCGAGCCTACATACACACTCGTAATACCACGCCCTCCACCACCACTCTGGGCACTATAATATGGGTCGTGGTAATTCATTTTTAACAGTCTCTTCTAAAATGAAGTGTAGCGGTCAACGTTCCAAACTCGAATGGTATTAAACTTCCAAATTGATTTCTTATATCGATATCTATAGTTTGAAAGCAACTGTTCAAAGGTGGTATATAATTAACAAACGAATATCGTTTAACAATGGTACTACCATATTTATAATCCCTTGCTTCAACATTTACAATTCTATTACTAGGGAGTACTACTGTAAATTCCGACTGATTTATTTTCATAGTCTTTTTACTTCACTTGCAAGAATCCATGAGTTACATTTATCGGGATAGCCGATCCAGCTTACGAAATACTCTTTTTTAGCTTCTTTACCACGTGTTTTTAAAATTTCATTAATTTTATATATTCTTCTTGCGATACTCTATCGCTGTGCACCAAACTCAATTCTTCTGGGTAGAAATATCCTTTAATTTTCTCACCTTCTGAATCAGACAGTTAATAGATGAACATGTTTTGACGTTCTTTTACTTTAACAATTTTTAAAATCTCGTCGCTCCAACTGTTTTCGTAAACTTTCTCAAAGATGTGACGCTCTCTGTTAATTCGAACATACTGATCCACTTTATATCTTGGACTCTTCCGTATAACCTGTCGTTTTAAAGATTTTTCCAACATATTTTTTCGTGCTTCCTGCGCATTGTAAATTGTCACAGCAGCAGGTTTCATTTTTATCGTAGAATGTATACTATTGTTATAATTCTGAACTATTGCTTGCAGTACATCAATATGTACATCAATATAACGTTTTGTATTTTTGTAGGTAAAATAACGAAACATTTACTCCTTTAGCGTTCTGTTAAATTTTTCTACGACTGCAGCTTTTACATCAGGATTACACGTTACACGAAATTTTATACCCGTTTCACTTAAAAACTTTTGAAATTCTTTACCAACGAATTCTTTTCCTGCATCCGTTTATAACACGTAAGGGCAGCGATATTTATTTTTAATTAGAATTTGTTTAAATGCTTTAATCACTTCTTTTACGGTTTTGTCGCGCAACGGTTCAACAAAACTATATTTAATTAAAATATCAATCGCTACTAGAAAATATGAATAATTTTCGTTGTGACTCCTTAGAGATGACTGAACAATGATATCGGCTTGCCATACGATCCAATCTCAAAACTTCGTAGTATAAGCGTGAAAATTTTTTTCGTATACTTTTTCTTATTCACACTTATTAAATTTTTCGCTCCTGTAAAGCCAGCCTCATGCCTCGGATCAAAATATTGTTTTTCAATGTCTTGCATTATTATCATGTCATTTAAACTGCAATTTGTTCCAACGTTTAGTTATAGGGGTAGATCGAGTGCATTTGCGCATTTCACGTGTTTTTTTGCTACTATTGTATCGGTCATTAATGAAGAATCACTTTTATTTTTTAGAATAAGGTCGATTTCCTCTTCGTTCTCGTTGTCCTTGTCGTCGTCGTCGTCTCTTCTTCGACTTCTTTTTTTTTCCAACTTTTCTCGAGTCCGTTTTCAAAACCACTGCGAGATAGAGAACCGTTGAGATTGAAAAATTCACTATTTCCAATAAACTCTCTCGGAATCTGTGTTGCAAAAAGTAATTCACCAAAATGTTTTCGATCTACGGCTTTAATATTTTTGCGTGCTCTAGCTACATCATTTACTAAGTCAATTATGTTTGAATTTTTTATTTTTTCTCCATCTATTTTACAACACTACTTGCTCTTCAACTTATCCTGTTATTATTATTTTTCAAATGGTTTAAAAAGAACAACGACAGTACGCAATAACGCGAGTCGTTGTTCTTTATTAGAATGTCTCAATTGTGAAATGCTCACTTCTTTCGCATTTTTGATATATTAAAAATAGTAAAGTTATTTGTTATAAAATAAGCCAATCAATACCCTTCCCATTATAGACGAGAAAAATAAAACTCAGAAGCCGGATAAAGGTTGCCGTATGGCAAATAAAACCATTCAAGCCGGCATTAAAAACGACATCGCGCGACAGATAGTAAGGTGCAGCTCTAAAAATCCTCAGGAAAAATTCGAGAATAGCCCGCCATAAAATGATAATGTACAATGGCTCTGACTGCGAACAAGCGCAAAATGCCAAGAGTGCGTACACGGAATGATTATCCACCGTATTTTCTCATTGGACCACGGAGTCGTGATTGCGTCCTAGAAAGATGTTAAAAAAGGAGATGTAATGCATCCGAGCCCTCCCGTTGGCCAAAAAGCAATTCCATAAAATCCTTTATATAGCAAGGAGATTGATATTCCAAAATACCTTTTGGAATATCAATCTCCTTGCTATATAAATGTTATAAAATTAAATAATAGCAGCGTAGATGTAAATAATAAATAAATATTATATATGACGCACTATAGAAATCGTAATACTTAAATTTTTACGTAATACTTGAATTTAATTTTCGCTGCAGTGTGCGTAAAAATAATAAATCGGAATACTTGCTCTTAGTTAATATTAGTTTGTTTATGTATTTAAAAACTGTCATCAAAATAAAAACAATCAAACTAATATTATTCTATGGAAACCAATCGGGAAGGTGGCTAAGTTTTCTTCCATCAGGAAAAGGATAGGATAAAAGGAAAGCATAGGTGTAGGAATGGCGATGATGATACACATAAATTATTTACATTTCATGCAACTATCGATCAACACTCATGCAACTGCTGTTAATAAAGGTATTTATAAATATTTAATTAATTAAAGAAAAGAAAAGAATATGAAAAACCAAAACGAACTATTATTTAATTAATGAGTTAAAATATTACATATTTAGATCAATACAAATGAATTTGGTTAATGATTTAAACTGAAGAGTATTCTCCTTCGTTTGAGAGTCTGAACTGTGCTGCACCTATAACAAAGGTGCTGCAGCGGAGAATCGTTCACAGAATTGTCGCTTACTAGGCCACCAAACTAGCACCTCTCTAATGGCTTCCTTTGATCCCTTATGAGTCCAAGATTATATAGAAATTAAATATCAATTTACCTAGTTGTATAAGTGTGTTGAAAAACTTGTCCTAGTTCTAGAATTTTGTCTTCGCTACAACTCACTTTGTGTATATAATTGTCCTATTTAGAAGATAGTGATAGGGAGGAGATTGCATGTGTGTCCATACAGAAATAAGATTCTGAAACCATATCTCAATAGTATGCTTTCTTGTGTGATGAATGTGGTTCGAATTTACTTAACCTGTCCGTTAATAATTAACTATGCGTTGCCAAGAACTTGTACAATGTATTCTCCTTCGATATATGAATTAATTCTGGCCTAAACGTTTTTTGACGAACTTCTAATGAATGATCATTAACTAATATGTTCTAATAACTGAATCTTAACTTTGTAAATCTATAGAAAAAAATGTACACTTTCTGCGTGTTAAGAAGAAGACAAAAGAAATCTACACAATTCAAACTAATTAAAAAAATGAAAATCCGAAAATAACTCTGATCTATAATCCTACTAAATCATATACGGTTCGCGGCACGGCTATCGTTGCCATGTCACGGAGTTTGTTCGAGAAAAGACTCTGGCTTGGGGCGCTCGAGTCTTACCCGGACTCCACTACGCATGTCCAAGAACTTATATTTCCACCGACTGCCGTACGGTATCAAAGGGTCCGACAGCTTTGTGTGCACTCATTTAGGAAAGTAACTATATTTTCCATTACGGTGGCTGGAACTATATGGTTATCAACGAGCAAGCAATTCAAGTGCAAGCAGTGTAACCCGCAGTACAGTCTGAAACGCGAGACAAAATTAGCGCATGCGGGGTCGGTTGCAAGAGTGTGTTTGATGTGCGTACAGCTAGATCGACTATTGCTGTACACTTTATCATGCCCCATAAATTTAAGTCGGACTTTGTAAAAACTGAGCTAATGGCCGGATATTAATTGTAATGTCCTGATACTTATTACCTCTCAATGTGAGATCATGCAACTAATTATTTATCAGAAGAGAATAAGATTCGAATTAACGTTGACGCTATCTGTCGAGAGAAGTTTTTGTACACATGGAGTAACAACTCCTCCGATCTCTTCAAAAAAAAGTCTCGTCCCCTACCCCACTACTTAGGTGCGTATAAAACCGACTGGTGAAACGAAAATATACATTTACGCTTTTGGCTCGCCTCCTCGAAAAACCACAGAAATAAGGTAAATTTGACGTTTTCCGCCTCTTATAGAGGGTCGCGGGTGAGCGTCTGGATGGTACTTCAAACGATATGATCTAACTTACAATCTATATTCTAAGGCTTTAGTCTCCATAAATGAATTAAAAAGATAAGAATAAGTCTATGAAGCATAGAAGATCTGAAAAGCATAGACAATCTATATTACAAAAACGGGTCCCAGAAAAGGTAAAACGGATTATTATACGAAAATATGCCCGACACAGAGATCATAAATGGTATATTACGTGGGTTATGCTCATATAAATTAAAAAGGAGAGAGACGAGTGAACAATTGAATAGAACGTAGTGTGGATTTATAAATGCGTTATCGGTAAGTTAGGAATTGGTTTCAAGTTAGGGAGGAGTACGATCGGATAACACAAACAGACCATCCATTCTTTCTCATCCATCTATATATAGGTCATTTTGGAGAGTTAATGCTTATAGAGCACACATTGAGCCAAGCAGTGAATCTATATGAATGTTTATCATGTGATTTGGCTTTGTTCCGTTTAATAGATGTTTTTGTATGGCATCCTTTTATTTTATGATGGCATGTGAAAAGGTCCAAGAGAGTTTCTAGGAAGCGACTGCATCCTTGAGTTGAACTTTTTACGTTCTTAGTGCTTTTTCAGTTCATGGTTTGTGGGGTGAATTGGGTCTAAACCTCGTATTATTTCGGATTATTTAAGAAATGTGTGAATTTATCGAGCTTTCCTTTTGTTCGTTGTTTTCACTTACTTTGCTGTTGGTTTTGGTTCGTGGTCCATTGGTCATGTACATTCTATCTTATGTATTAAATCGCTGCTATTATGATTAACCTATCTTATTGCACTTCGAACATTCTTACGTGTATCTAAATAATTCATTTTGTCAGTATTTTGTGCTTATATTATGTTAGTATTACATATAAATACATACATATAATTAAATATATATGTATGTGAGAATGGGTCCATGATAGAAGGTCCGGGTCCATTTGTAAAATTACAAAAATATATTTATTATGGTTTATAGTTTTGGTCCATGGTTACATTATTGGTCCTTAAAAAAAAAAAATGTGTCTATCGACATAAAGAGAATGATTTTGATCTTAGTTTAAAAGCTTGCGTTGGTGGACAGGCTAACTTGGCTTAGCCTGTCGAAAGTGTCGTCATCTTCTTCTTTTGAGTCCATAGGTATTAAGGGGTCAATTAAATGTTCGTTGCCAATTATGGATTGGTCCAATAATGAAGTTGGTTCTTGTTTTTCTTGATCATTTTCATCTGTTTTTGCTTCCTCTGGTTTCTCCAATTTTCCTGCTGTAGTCCCTTTTTGGCAGAACGTGAGATGTAGGTCCCAGTTTCTATATTCAATTTAGTTCCTGCATAGTTTGTGTTCAATTTTGAAGTCCCCGTTTTGAATTCTACATATTTTCAGGTGTTTCTTCCACCATCTAATATCCACATTTCTCCTGCAGACATCGTGTTCTCGTCTTTGTTGATCCATCCCTTCTCTTAGTCTTGCTGGAGTAGCCCATGTTGGTCCATACCTCATGTCACAGCCTTTCATGGCTTTTTTGGCATCTTCTTCTGTGAAGAATGTTATAAAACCCATATGTTTTGGATTTTCCTCGTCCTTTTGGTCTTTCATTGGCACAGCAGTTATACATTCAATGGGTCCAAATTGTGTGAATTCATTAATGTATTCATCATGTGTGATTTCTAGGGGTATTTGTACACATATTCTCAGTCCTGTTGTATCATCGTGTCGCTGGTTTTTATTGGGAGCTTGTGGTCTTGACTGTTCTGGTGGGTTGGTCCTTATGTTTGATGTTGGGATCAGAAAGTTCGGTTGGTAGAACTTATAATCTTTTATTTCCAGGGCTTTTTCCGCTTCCTTTGCTGTCCTGTATGTTATTTCTGCCTCTGCTAGGCCTGATGTGTTTGATGTCTCCTCAAATGTACAGGGTCCTATTTTGTGAAAGTATGGTGCCAACTTGTGACTCGGTCCAGTATAATTCACCACTAGTGTTTTTTCGTCAACTAGTTGTAGCCTGGTCATTACGTTTCGTTGTAGTTCGTTATTGTTTGGGCTCTTTTGGGTCCTGTGAGTTTTTGGTTTTGGGGGTATGAAGGGCTCCCTTGTCGGTGGTTTCTTTTGATCTGGTCCTGTGGATTTTTCCTTTCTTGGTGCCTTCGTGACTTTTTGGGTGTCCGTGTCATCTTCTTCATGTTTGATATGTATGGGCGTGCTCACGACCATTAGTGCCTTTTGTACATGCCTCATCATTTGGTATTCGATCGTGAATTTATCTGCATCATCTTCTATTATCTTTGCTGGTCCTATACCCCTGAAATGGCTCTTTGTCATTTCCGTATCGCCCTCGTATTGCACGCACACTCTGCGATCCGGTTGATAAGTCACTCTCGTTACTTTAAATGGTCCTTCTCCTAGGATTGATCCTTTTGTTTCCTTTTTCTTTTCTTCTTGGGTGGTATGTGTTGTGTGAGATGTACCGTTGATGGGTGTTTTGTTGTTTTCAGGGGTCCTTACAAATTTTTCTAGATCTGAAACCTTCTTGGCGTGTTCAGCCTCCTGGTACTCTAGTGCGACTAATTGCGTGTCCTCTGGATCATTCTTTTGCATGATGGTGCACGTCTTGTTGTCTTCAGGGGTCCTTACAAACTTTTGTAGTTCTAAAGCCTTCTTTGTGTCTTCAGTCTTTTGATAGTTTATTGCAACTAATTGCGCATCCTCTAGGTCAGTTTTCTGAGTGATGCTGCATGGTCCTATGCTTTGAAAGATTCGTTTGATCTTTCGCACATTTCCTCTGAACTGCACCAGTAGGTGAGTGGTCCCTACTTGAGTGAATAGCAGCAGTGTGATGCTGCTCAACAGGTCCATTATTTGGGGGTCCATTCTGTAACAATTCAAGTTGGTTTGAATTAATATAGTCCGTGTATTGCAAATTTTGGGATTGCTTATTGTTTAACATGCTTGGTTATGTTATGTTCATTGGGTCCTTAGGGTTCATTATATTGGTTTTCGTTTGGGTTTCGTTTTGTCATGGGGTTCGGGTAGTTGGTTAAACGTGGTTCGATGCGCGTAAGCTGTTGGGTACCATTCATTCTTTCATTCAGAAGAAAAAAAAAACTTTGTTGTTATGTTAAGATATCAGTCCGGCCGTGTGCTGGTCATCATTTATCTTTAGTTTTTGTATAGTGTGATGCCCTATTTAACGGGTCGAGAGTTTATTGTGGGTACTACCCGAAAGCTATTGCTGTTCATGTCCAGAAGCTACTGCTGTTAATGGTTTAATGAAACTGGTAGCTTCGTAAGGCTGGTGATATTTGTGGTGGCATTATCCAAATGTATGCTGCAAATTCATGAGGAGTGATGATTTGCAAATAGCATACAAATGGACTTATGCGCAATGGACCCACTAGATGTAGTAATGTCCTTTTGTGAGGTAGGTTTTAATGATGAGGGTTAAATGGTTTAATTTGGGTTTAATAGTGTCTCACAGAGTGCACAAAGATGCATTAAAGAAGAACTTTGTATAACTAGGTGCTATGCGCACATGGAGAGTGGCGCTTTAGAGAATGGTCTTTCGAACCAGATATTGTAATGGTACTACCATTACAATATAGAAGAGTGTGTTTTTTGTTGTTTATGGGTTAAATTTTAATATGTTCTCGTTTTACTGAGTATGGAGTTATTGGAAACATTTCAGCTTAAGTGGTCTTTTGTGACTCACACTTGTCATCATTAACGTTTCCTTCCATGTTTTCTTTGCAATGATCTTTTGTTTTATGGTGATGGTGTACTTGTTCTGTTGTGGTTCCCAGGGTAACAGGCAGAATAATCTGTTCTTACTCAGATGGTCCTTGTGCTGCGTGTTGGTAACGACATGCACTTCTGATTTTACGATATTAGTCTTTTTGGGTGACTTAGGTATGGTTTCCCTTGTTGGTCCAAGCATCAATTTTGCACGTCTCTTGAACTTATTTTGTTTCATGAGCGCGACTTTAAGGTCATTGGCCTTTATGGCTTGTCTTTCAGTGTCGAAGGTTAGAGTAATTTTTCTAATCTTTGGGTCCGTTCTATAGTCCTCCACATGTACGGCATTTGGTGTGCCTATGGGTTCGAATTCTCTTATTATAGTCCATAGAGGTATTTCAATGTCGCAGAACATTGATGTACTGGTACTTGTGGTCATCTTATTTTGTGCTGTGAATGAATATTATGTTTACAGGATACGATTGAAGTTACATGGTGGTACATAGGTTGTATATACAGGGTCCTTAGATTTAATAATCGCCTTCCGCGGCATTATCGAATTGGATATTTGAACAATTTGGCAAGGGTTCTCTAATTCTATTCTTTTTTGATTTGGATTTGTTAGAGTTTCCTGGGGACTTGTTATGGGTTGTTTGGTTTTGAATGGGGATAGGGTTTTCATTAGTCATTTCGATGGATTGATCCACATTATAGGTTCGGGTCTTCATTTTTGGACAAGGTAACATCATCCCACACTTCATCCCCATAATGAGTGCTATTATTCCCACTATCATTATTAGCTGAAAGGTTAGACCACCATACAATATACTATTTGTGTGGTAATCTCGCCTCTTATGCTCTTTAATTTCATTCAATTCATTGATCATTTGGTCCAAGGGTTTTGCTTGGGTAAAACCTAATTTTGGTCCGAGTACTTCAATGTTTTGGGGCATGGCGTTATCTAGATTTGGGTCTCTTTCGGTTAAAACTGGGTACATGTCCTGTATTTTTAGGTCGATTTCAGGCTTATATAGGTACGTGGTTTGGCTGGATTTGCTCTCTTGTCCAATGATTATGGTATCTGCTGTTCTTCCTACGCATGTTGGTGAAATGCGTATGATTCCAGCATCTTTTAGGGTAACTTTGGTATCTTTTTGACCTTGGCATGAGAGTCTTAATTGTTCGGGGTTCATTGTCGAATATAGCCAAGACTGGTCATTCTCTAGGTACTTCCATTGGGTCTTGGTGCCGATTTTGTATTTGATATCGCAACTTCTCAAGGTCCGGGTACTGGGGTTCAGTAACATAGTTGCTTCACAGTCCTGCACAGTTGGTATGCTTCGAAGGGGTCCTAGCATAGGACAGACATGTCCATAATGGGTTTTCATGAATATGGTTGCAGGGTTTTCATCAAATTTTATGTATTTCTCTTCATCAGAACTTATGGCAATATATTTATGTGACGGTTCTATGAAGGCGAGTCCAGTGGTGCCATTGGCTTTATGTTGTGGTACTGCCAAAGCGTGTAATTTATATATTTGGTACGGATCTCTCTCGACCAGAGGTACTTGTACTACAGCTATCGTTCTCCCATTTTCATGAATGGCGTCGACTTTCGATATTTTGGTGACTTCTTCAACCCTCAGGTGTTCTAATGGTATAGCGAAATCCAAATTTCCGCTTGTCCTTTTTACATCAGTTGTAATTTGATGCAAAATGTTTGTTGTTAGAAGGTCAGGATGCACTTTTCCTTCCTTCAATTGTCTTAGTACCTCCAAAATTTTTTCATTTCCTCTTATCAGGTGATCTAAAGTTGATTCTAGATGTCTCATGTAAGCGGTTACTTCTATTAAGTATCTTAACTTTTCTTCTTCTTTTAAAACTGTGGTAATTGTTTTGGTCATGGCTCCTTCAAAATTTTGGATGGCTCTTTGATGGTTCTTGGTTATATTGTACAGCTCCTCAAATTGAGCGGAGACAATGTGTGCATTTTTGTCTATTACTTGTACCATCTTTGCTTGATCTTGAAATAGATTATCGATGTTTTTGTTGATGTCTTCTACGTCATCTGTGGTCACTAGTCCAAACAGACTTTTGCTTAAGGTGCCTACTATGCCTAGGGGTGCTAGTCTTTTTATCCGGATACTTCTAGGATTTCTTACTGCTGGGAGACTATAATGTCCCATAGTTCTTATGGTCTCATTGATGTCCTTTTGGATGCTGTTCAAGGTTTGATGCTTGAGTTCTATCAGGTCCAGTCCTAGGGCATTCTTGCATTTTGTCTCTTCAATCTTTGTTATGCATTTGTTGTAAACGGTCTTATAGGAGTTCAAGGGTCCATGCGTTTGTATGAATTCATCCACGTTGATGTAGATTTGTATCTTCCAATCAGCCTTCTTGATTTTTATTGGGTCCAGTTTCTCAAAATATATTCCGGGGTTCGGAGTCAAAGGGTCTATTTGGTACAGGGGTCCGCATTGGGTCATAATTATGATATTTAAAATTGTAAAAATGATTAAGTTTTGAATATGCATCCTGCAAAATTAAGTCAATTAATTTGGGGTTCACGTAAGATTGAAAATATGAGTAATAAGATACATTATTCGGAATTCAGGTCAGAATTTTCTTCGACATGTTTTAATTTGTCAATGTGTTTTCTGACCTTCTTCCCATTGGGGTACTCGAGAATGACATTCTTTCTGCCAATGAACTCGATAATTTTTAAAGGTTTGTTTCTGTAACCATCAAATTTTCCGGTACGAGGTTCATTAATTAAACGTGCATAACCTCCCACTTTTCCCTTGAATTTCCTAACTTTTTTATCATAGGTTTCTTTGGATTTGTTCTTATTGATGATTTGATTTTCTCCCGCCATTAATTTCATCTCATTGAGTCGCAATATGAGGTCCCTTATATAAGTGTTATAGGTTCTTAATTTTTCATCAGAGGGTATTTTGATTGGAAAACGTGCAATTCTGCCGTAAACCAATTCAAAGGGTGTGAAGTTAGTGGCAGAATGTACACTGGTATTATAGGTAAAGGTCGCAAAAAGTGCTAACTTGTCCCAATCATCATATTTTGCAGAGTAAATTCTGATGAATTCGACAAGCGGAGCATGACTTCTTTCCAGCGAACCATTGGTCTGAGGTCTGTAACCTGAGGTTGTTAATTGGTTCACTTTGAATAGTTTTAGCATGCATTGGACGATGTTAGAAAGGAAACTTGTCCCACGGTCAGATAGTATTGCCCTTGGGGCACCAAATTG
>CM053170.1:23015942-23030312 GCA_012977825.3 Pteromalus puparum
AAACTGTTGGCCATTGTGGACATTAATTGGGACGTAACATCCGCTGTGACACCAGCTGTACCACCAGTTGTACCACCAGTTGTACCACCAGTTGTAGTATCACTTGTGTTGTTATCATTTCGAGAGCTATTACCGGGATCTGTCATGTTGAATATATGTCGTCCTTCTTCGAAGTAGTCCAAGTATTTAAAAGCGTTGAGATCGTCCTCTTCCAATTTTCTTAAATCACTGAAAATTTTCTTTATAGGAATCTTCTCCCTCTTCTTTGTCAGTCTACGTTTTATGGCTTTGAAAATTCTGACGGATGTCTCTTTCCAATCGTCACTATCTCCAATTCTCTTGTCGCCACGCTTATTATTGTTTTGTTTAAACTCGTGAAAATTAAAAATTTGTGGAAAAACGTAAAAGTGACAAGGTTAAAACAGGGTCCAAAATCAAAACGAATTAATCCTTAATTATTCGAGTTAAATTCTAAATTACGGTAGGAGTTATCTTCAAATTACCTCTATAAACTATAACCTAAAACGAAGCCTACAACCAGAAAAAGAAAATTGATTGATTAAATAAGCTAAATTAACCATTAATCTCAATAATCCCTTAAAATCCCTTATTTTTTCTTATCTTTATTTATTTCGTTGAATGCGTATTGTAAAATTTTCTCAACCTCAGCTTTGATTACCACTTGAAAATCTACGTTATCTTTATATTCGACTTAAATTTGGAATTAAAATTGTGTTTAAAACTAGGTTTGCGGTTCCTTAAAATTCTAGAAAAGTTCTGGTGTAAATTAAATTAATAAACAATTCAATAATTAATTTAATAGATAATTTAAATCCAAAAATTTATAATCAATAAGTAGTCTAAAACCGATAATAGTTTCATTTATTAGTTTTTTTTTTGTGTTAAAGTGTAGAACTATTTAAGGTTAACAACTCGTGTGATTTGCTAAAATTACGATTTCGTGCTAAGTTAATAATGAATGTAGGAAAAGAAAATTTACTCACAAAGCTTAAATATTCCCCAAAGAACTTAAACTAAGTCAATAGATATATTATCCCTTATTTACTATTAGTTAAATAAAAATGATAAAAGAAAATCATTAAATATCGATGAAAACAATAAAAGGTAAGTTACTTTTTATTTAATTTTATTTAAATATATAATGCTTTGACTATAATTATCCCAAAATTAATAACTATGTTTACTAGCAATAATTTGTAAATATCCTTTCACGTAATGTTCATTAATTATAAAAAAAACCCACAAAGAATTAAATGTAAGTAAATCGAAAATGCCCTAATATTCAACCAATTAATTTAATTATTATTAATTAATTAGTTAAATAAAACAGAAGGTTCAATTATAAATATACCGTAAAATTCCCAAAAAAAAAAAATTAATTATTATTCTAAATTGTTTATTTCAATACACAAAGTTGCAATTTATTGATAAAGAATTATTCTATAATTATTCCTCTGCTTAATAATGGTCCAATGCACTAAGTGTCTTTACTGCATTTGAATTTCGCGCCGATCACAAAATGGCCACCGCGCGCTCTCTCGGCGTCTGGACTATAGCTTGATTCGACCGCGTCAGTGCCGCGCCTCTAGTGTCACAGCGCTCAAAAACTTCCTAGCCACGCCTAGTTCCACGTGTAGCGTCTATGCCTGTGTCCGCTCTGAACAAACACGAGGCGTCGACTGCTGCCGTGTTTAACCTCGCGCGCGTCGTGTCGCTTACTTTCTATTTCAATTATTATCGTTAAATCGCAGTAAAAATAGCACGCACGTGTAATGTGTCGATTCGTGAGTGCGTCCTCTACTCGTGTGGGTGATTTTGTGATAATTTTATTGAGTGAAACAAAAGTTATGAGTGAAAGAAATAGAGGGCCCAGGACACTACTCCCAAGCAGTACAACCTGTTGCTACTTACTACTCAGATACGTTTTCCTCTTATTATTATATCTTTGTTTGAATTGACTTGCATAATGTTAGGACAAGTTGCTTTGTGTTTAAAGTCTTTGTTTCTTTTTGTTTGTTACAGGGGCGAACTCATTGAACGCGAGAAGGCAAGGTATGCTCTACCAAGACTGGCTTGTGTGCTTGTACAAGGGCATAAATATTCAATGCTTGGGTAATGTTTTCACACACGTCATTCATCAACATTATACTGATCTAGGATATGTTGCATTGGAGCTGGAGGTCGACATTCAAGTTGTTCGCCCTCGTCCACCAGTACCATGCGAAAAGAGTTGGGGCTTTTGGCGCAAAATCTATTGGGACCACGAGTTTCAAGGCACGTATGAAATAACAAGGTGTTCTGTGGTATCTTGGGGCTCTGTCCAGTGTTTCAGTATGTTTATATAGTGTCGAGGTGTTGGAAGTGCTTGTGCGCGACAAAAATTTAAATATAAAGTGAGAAGATGCTCTTTATTATATATGTGAACTACCGAGAGATTCAATTTTTATATTTCACTTGCTCTGTCCCACTATTAGGAGTAGAATGTTGTGATGACTTTGCTTTTAATTCAAAAAGAGATATTATACTTGTAAAAACGTCGTACAAAGTGCTTTTAATTCTTGTCTTTACGTTAAAATTCTTTGTGTTGGACCACGAGTGCCTCAATTTCAATATTAAACTTTTAATGAGACACGTGCTGAACTTTTAGACTGGATTTTGAATGACTTTAGAATATTTCTCCTTTTTACTTAAAAATTTGAGTGTTCGTGTAATCAAAAATGATGCATTACATTTGTCTCTCAAATATGGTCCGATGTTAAGAAACCTTTTCCAAAGTGTGTGTAGATTTTAAACTGCGTTAGTAGTGTTGGTGTATTGTGTACGTGAAACTTTTAGTGCTTGCGACTACGTTTACTTGGTATACAGAGGAATATTGCACGAATACTTCAAAGTGCTTTCTATACGCAAGGGCTTCTTTTTCCTACTTTCCCTTCACTAGCTTTAGAATGACAAGTGTGACTTTTACCAACTTCTTGTCAGTTGCACTCTTCTTTTTAACGAACCAAACCCTTATTTTTCTTTAGATGGATTCTGATACCAATTCTGGTTTTTTTTATAGGATGATGCGTACACCTCTGGTCCTGGGCAGTCAACTTTCACTTCATTCATGAAAATTGAATTCCAGCACCAGAATACCTGCGTAGTGAGACGCTCTGATTCGACTTTTGGCTGGGAAATGCCAATTACTTTACAAAATTGTCGACCAGATTGAGGTATTTGTATTTTGTTTGTGTTATTTTGTATATATTACTTTACGTTTGAACATATATTAAAAAAAAACTAACGGGCCCTTCCCTCTAAAATCACACAGCTTTACCAACTTGTTGTCAGCTGTGTTGCATAAATCTTATGTTATAATCAAATATGATTTATATTGTAAATTGCGAATATTTAAACTAGTGTCTCTCGGAATCTTTTTGCAAGTAATAATTTCTGGTTCAATTTGCCCCCTTTTTTTTGAAAGATCGTGAATCTGCTCTCGTTATATTTCCTGATAAACCAATTTAAGAATAAGAATTGTACTTAAGTAAAACGATTTTATTTTTAGCTAATTTCCGCGATTTGAAAATTTTTCTTTTCATAAAATTTTGGACCTTTAATAACTTTTGTCTCAGTTCAAGAATTTTCTAATATCTCTTCTCAACAGGTTAGATGAAAACGAACAAAGCCGCGCTTGATTCTAAAGCGGAGAAAACGAAGCTCTCAAGATGGCCGCCCCCTACTTTACCCACACGCGTGGCTTCAACACGAAAACTCTGACGTCACGACGCGACGCCAAGCTCCCAAGCGACGTTTTCGACTATGCTGCGCGTGATTTGAAACTCGACACCCGTCTTTGTCGTGAGTATAACGCGCACTTTGTTTCAGATTTATTCACTTTCGCGGACACTGTTTCAATCTCTTTTGTTAATTCAGCCTTTTTTTTGCCGATCAAAATTTAATTTTTATTATTAAAATTCGTTTCACAATTTACTAAATTTCGATTTTTGATTTTAGGTGACGCGGACACTGCACTCACTCTAATATTAGCGTATTATGGTTCAAGAGAACGGAGAATGAGTTTGTTTTGAGACAGACAAGATCTCGGTGAGACCTCCAATTTTTGTTAGGGAGAAACTTGAGGAGTTTCTCCTTCGTATATGAGAGTCTGTCTGTCTAGCACCTATACAGGTGCTCAGGGAGAATCTGGTCAAGATGCCCTTACTGCCCACAAACACACTCTCTAATCTCCTTATCTTGGTCCAAATTTAATAGAATAAAATCTTACCTTGTATGTGTGTTGACTTTTGTCCTATCTAAATTTGTCTCGCTTCTCCTTTGTGTTATAATTGTCCTTGGAAGATAGTTAAGGGATTGATGTGTGTCCAAAGAAAAAGATCGAAACCAACCAATGCTTTCTTTTGTGTATGTGTGGTTCTATTTATTAATCCTCCGTAATAATTAACTTGGTCCAAAACTTGTACAATGTATTCTCCTCGAATATAATAATTCTAGCTAAAGCGTTTTTCTGACTCTTAATGAATGATCAACTAAAAATGTTTAAATCTGAATCTAACTTTGAAATCTATAGAAAAAAAATGTACACTTTCGCGTGTAAGGAAGAGAAAGAAATCTAAAACAATTCAAACTAATAAAAAAAATGAAAATCCGAAAATGAACTCTGAATCTAAATCTACAAATCTATCGGTCCGCCGGCATCGTTGCCTGATCACGGAGTGACGAGAAGCTTGGCTTGGGGACGCTCGGAAGTCTTCCGGACCTCCCACGCTGTCCCAAGCTTTATTTGTCCGCCGCTACGTCACAGCGTCGACGCTTGTTGCACTCATTAGGCCTTACGGGGCCTGGCAACGGTCAAGCGCCGACACTGCAATCGCAGCATCACACGCGCGCAAGTAGCCATCGGCGGGGAAGGTGTTTAGCTCAGCGAGATTCTTGGTCACTTGATATTTTAGTGGCCTTGAATACTCGCTATGCTTTTTGTATGTGGAACTTTCTCGAAGCTATATTCGAAATAGAATCTTGAATAATAGCCACGGGAAAGTTGTCACATAACAGATTTTATATTGATGAGTGATTAAAAGTTTTAAACTAAAATAATTTTAAATAAAAAGCAGTGCTTATTATATTTAAAAAGTTACTACCGTTTGTCGACAATTTATAATAATTCCTCTGTGAACAAAATAAAATATAAAGTATAAAGTAATAATTGGCTGAGATGACACAATAAGCAAATAAGCATTTTGATTATCTTCGAGACATAAAATTTGTTGCTAGAAATGACTGTACAATTTGATTGAAAAAATTATTTTTATAATTTGGTTTCTCACCAGCAACAGCACGTTTTTGACATTTTGCATCACGTCCACGCCAATTCTTCCATTTTAATTCATAAAAAATGTGCACTCTAACAAAAAAAAGCTACTATACGTTGTCGATGCAATTTACATGGTCCATCAATATTAAAGTACTCTGGATAAAACTCATTAATTTTTAGTGTAATTTCGTGTATTAATTTCTTAGCAATATTTTTTTCATGGTGTGACGAGACGCAAGTCTCGCACATAAAACAAGTAAACGCGGACCCGAGTCAATCAGCTGACGCCAGCGAGCGCGACGGATCGTAATAAAATTTGACATGCATATATTTTTTCTAATTCTGAATTTAGGTCATTTTTTGTTTTATGATTCTGACCATTTTATGGCCATATTATAGCCATTTTTCTATTTTTGAAAAAATATTTTTGCTTTTTTATAAGATATATGATTTTAATATCAATATAATTCAACAATAGTGTCATTAAAAAGAACGATAAATATTGTCTACGTTTTTTCTCTGTAAGATTTTCTAGATTACTGATCTGTTCTATTTTTTATGCCTATAAAAGGGTAATTTTTTCGAATAAACATTATTAGACTCAAAAAATAAAGTAGTCACATATGTTTTGAAAAAATTCATTGACATATAAAGAAAACCAAACCGGATATCTACCTATGTTTAAGATTAAGCGAATTTTGTGCGACTAGTTTTGAGATATAAAATCAAAAACAAAAATAAAATGTTGTTTTTTATGTCATCGTAACGATTTACTGGAGTAAAAGGTTTAGGTTGAGTGAAATTTAGGAATAAGATTCGATCTTGTGATCACCTTCGGCTAGCTTCTTTTTGTACTTATGAAATCCTTTAGTTTAAAAAGATATTAATGAATCTTAAATTTTCACTCTCCCCCGTATACTCTGTGTGACTGATTATTATTTTTTTGTTTAAACGCATATAAATTTGATAATTAAAGTCTTAGGTATATTTTGAGAGTTTTCAATAGGTTTTATAAAATGGCCGGCGCATGTGTATTGTTCTTGTGTGGTGTGTGCGTGTGTGCGTGCGTAGCGTTGCGTTTGCATATATACAGTGATCGATCGTAATAAATCGGAACTGCATGTATGTTTCTCTGATTTTGAATTCGAGAAAACTATCTTTATAAGTATGAATAGTACGAATATTTAAATCACAGATATGAGTTCGTTTTCAACATGTATTTTTTTTTACGATATATGTAATTTATTTTAGGAGTTCAACGGAGCTCTTATCCTTTGATATCCACCTTATACCCCACTTTCTCCCCCCTGTCCCCTCCCTACAAGTCGTCTTCCTAACCTATCCTTTTAGTTTCGAATAGTGGGCGAATATTTAAATCAAAGAATAGTTGATGGTCTTATGTTAATTATCTCCACTAACAGAAATATGGGGAAGCTAGCTGCAATGACTTGGCAGCGGTTTTTTTTAAATAATCTACAACCTGTGGATTGTGATCTGATAAAGGTCGACGCAAAGGATTTTTGTCTTTAGGGCTTCTACTGTTTAAGCAATCGAAAAGATCTGTTGGAGCGGAGGGCTCGAAATAAATGAGACGGGTGGATTGAGGTGGAGAATGGCGTTTATTGTGACACTGTATAGGTGTGAGACGTCCGTCTCCACAGGTAGCTGGAACTGTACTGATTTGAGGGGGTGGCGCGTGGGCCCGTGCAGAGGGAGAGCGGAAACGGTGATGGTGAGAGCCATCTAGTGGGCTGCCCAAGAGGCCTCTGGGCAGGGCGCGAATATTTGAATCCAACANCGGCACGAATATTTGAATCCAACATCCCGCCCGCCCCGTTCCTTGAACGGAATAAGTAACGCTCGCCGTGGGATTGATGTGTTGCCGCCCGCCGTAGGTGCGATAACGCGCCGCCCGCCGTGGCTCAAACAGTCAAGCTCATCATTGGCGAGGCTCTGTTTGGTCCTGATAAAGAGATGATTGATGCAAGCGCGATTCCCGCATTTGCCCAGGCAGGTGCCTGTGACGTGGGGAAAACTCGTGGAGAGAAAACCCACGCCGGGAACGGAAACAGCACCGACGGTCCGTCCGTCGGTCTCGTCTAGATGGTGGGCTGGATCGGCTTCGTCGCGGGCCTGCCTCCGTTAGCTTGAGTAGAGATCTGGCCAGTCGCAGTGAACAGACTGATCCGTGGATGTTGTCGTCGCCGCCCGCCATGGAGGGCTTGTGGGAGATGCAGTCGTTGAAGAGGTTTGGAGAGCCGTCCGCCATGGAGAGCTTGTGGGTGATGCAGCGGTCGAAGTCGGTTGGAGAGCCGCCCGCCGTGAGCGATCTCTTTGAGACGAGTGAGTTAGCCATCACGTGTGGGCTTGCCATCGAGGTTGCGAGCAGTGTCGCGCTGTTTGGTCTTTTGGCGATCAAGTATCTGTGAAGAAAGGTTAAGCCCGAAGGCAGCTTCGGCAGTACCTGGTCTGATGGCGTAATGAACAGTGGCATTTGTGTTTAACTTACGGAGCTGGTTGTGGCAGAAAAGAGCTGAAGGGTCGGACGGATAGTGCACGTTACTGTCGCTGTGGCTCTCTGCGTCTATCGTGGCACTGCTGCTGCCGTGGGGGGAAGATATCCGCTGCGGTCGTGTGCTGCCAGCAGGAGATGATGTCTCTGGCTTGGGCGCATCTGTGGTGGATGCTGAGGTGGCGTAGATGCTAGTAGCGAGGTGTCGGCGTCTCGCGGCTCTGAGGTTCTTGAGCCTCTCACGGCGCTTGGTGGGATGCTGCTCGTTGCAGGAGGAAATGCCTGCTTTCGGCTGCCGTGCTGGTGCTCGTGCTTGGTGCAGCGAAGCTCGTCTTCGGGGCAGCTGTTGTAGCGAGGCTGAGGATTACTCGGAAGCGTCCGTGGTTGCGTGGGCCTATTTCTTTTATAGCCTGGAGCGTCAGGTGTCGATGTTCGTCCCGGTTTCGCGAGCTCATTGGCCAGGGCTTGCCGAGCGTTGAGATGTGTGAAGCCTGCAGGAGGAGATGACTAGAATCCTTCGACAGGTCGCATAGGGACACGTCCGCGTGTGCAGAACTCAGCCAATGGCCGCTCGCGCTACCGGTTCCGTGGCAGAGCGCGTAGCGTGGAGATGCTACGGCTCCCCAGGACAGCGCGCGTAGCGGAGGGACATGGTGGCGCGTGCAGAAGTCAGCCGATGGCCGCTCACGCTACCGGCTCCGTGGCAGAGCGCGTAGCGTGGAGACGCTACGGCTCCCCAGGGCAGCGCGCGTAGCATGGGGACATGGCGGCGCGTGCAGAAGTCAGCCGATGGCCGCTCACGCTACCGGCTCCGTGGCAGAGCGCGTAGCGTGGAGACGCTACGGCTCCCCAGGGCAGCGCGCGTAGCATGGGGACATGGCGGCGCGTGCAGGAGTCAGCCGATGGCCGCTCACGCTACCGGCTCCGTGGCAGAGCGCGTGGCGTGGAGACGCTACGGCTCCCCAGAGCAGCGCGCGTAGCATGGGGACACGTCGGCACGTGCAGAAGTCGGCCAATGGCCGCTCACGCTACCGGCTCCGTGGCAGAGCGCGTAGCGTGGAGACGCTACGGCTCCCCAGGGCAGCGCGCGTAGCATGGGGACATGGCGGCGCGTGCAGGAGTCAGCCGATGGCCGCTCACGCTACCGGCTCCGTGGCAGAGCGCGTGGCGTGGAGACGCTACGGCTCCCCAGAGCAGCGCGCGTAGCATGGGGACACGTCGGCACGTGCAGAAGTCGGCCAATGGCCGCTCACGCTACCGGCTCCGTGGCAGAGCGCGTAGCGTGGAGACGCTACGGCTCCCCAGGGCAGCGCGCGTAGCATGGGGACATGGCGGCGCGTGCAGGAGTCAGCCGATGGCCGCTCACGCTACCGGCTCCGTGGCAGAGCGCGTAGCGTGGAGACGCTACGGCTCCCCAGAGCAGCGCGCGTAGCATGGGGACACGTCGGCACGGGCAGAAGTCGGCCAATGGCCGCTCACGCTACCGGCTCCGTGGCAGAGCGCGTAGCGTGGAGACGCTACGGCTCCCCAGAGCAGCGCGCGTAGCATGGGGACACGTCGGCACGGGCAGAAGTCGGCCAATGGCCGCTCACGCTACCGGCTCCGTGGCAGAGCGCGTAGCGTGGAGACGCTACGGCTCCCCAGAGCAGCGCGCGTAGCATGGGGACACGTCGGCACGGGCAGAAGTCGGCCAATGGCCGCTCACGCTACCGGCTCCGTGGCAGAGCGCGTAGCGCGGAGACGCTACGGCTCCCCAGAGCAGCGCGCGTAGCATGGGGACACGTCGGCGCGGGCAGAAGTTGGCCAGTGGCCGCTCACGCTACCGGCTCCGTGGTAGAGCGTGTAGCATGCAGACACTGCGGCTCCCCAGGTCAGCGCGAGTAAGGCGAGGACACGTCGGCGCGTGGGGCTGGCTTTGTAATAGTTCCGACGCCCTTGGCTCCATGGCAGCAAGCTCCTGCTCCATGGGCAGCCTCTGAATGCCGGAACTTCGGTGGGCTTCGAGCGTCTCTAGGCTGGTCCCACATAGCACGAAAGTTTGCCAACGAAAGTTTCAAGAAAGATTTCCACAGAAGCTTCCTGTAAGAACTTTAAAATTAAAAAAAATCATTCTGGAATCTTACTTAGAAGTCTTACTTCAAAATCTTCCTGCAAGATTAACAGAAGATAACAACGATAGATTCCATTTATCATTTTTTTAAACATGACATAGAATCTTAAAAGAAGCTTTTAAAAAGCTTTCTTTAAAAGATTCCGTGCAATATTTCGTGAACCTTTCTCGAAAGATTTTCGTTAGCATTTCTAATAGCTAACCGTAATACAACATCGAAGGTATCAGGAAGAATCACCGAAACCTCTCTGTAAGCTTCATATAAGATTAAAAAATGTTCGACTCTAAAGGTGACAGTTAATCTACCAAAAGCTTCCAGTAACCATTCAGGAAAGATTCCGTACAATATTTGTTAATCCTCTCCAGAAATATTTCCGTTAGCATTTCTAATAGCTATCCATAATATTACATGGAAGGTTCCAGGAAAAGTCACGGCAATCTTTCTGTAAGCTTCATATAAAATTTAAAAAATTTTCAACTCTGAACGTGATAGTGAATCTTTCAAAAGCTTCTAGTAACCATTCAGAAAAGATTTCATGCAATATTTCTTGAACCTTTTCACAAAGATTCCCGTTCGCATTTCATATGTAATTCAGATTATTTATCTTCATGAAAGTTAATTCAAGCAGTAATTAGAATTTTGGTTACTTTATATATCATCATACATTATTATTATTTTTTGATTCATGTTTATTTATTATTAGTTTTAGTTTACGCGTTGAGGTAGCTAATATATCAGATCTGAACTTTTAAACATAACAGTTCTGTTTAGGTAAACGATTGGCAATGAAGATAAATTTCCAGTATTTAAGTAATTCTAGGTATGAAAAACTTTATTTCCGATTTTTTCCCAGTTATAATTTCAGCTTCAATGTTGTACTTAAATAGTTTGGTAATTTTTAATCGCGGTGCCATTACACAACAGTCTGTTATACTCAAGTTTCTTATTACATAATAATAGCCCAATTTTAAATGAAGTTCAATGAGGTGGCAATCCTTCGCGAATGCTATTTAATATTTCGACAGGAAAAATTTATGTAAATGTTATCGTCAGATTTATCAACACCTTGATAGGTTGCAGGTATCACACTGTAATACGTTTTTAACCTCTCCTTCCATTTGATTTAAGATTTATTATTCAAAAAATAAGTATATTCATTGTGAGAAGTGAGTATTACGCTATTTAAGTGAAAAATTTATGCTGTGACCAAAGATTTTTGTACATATATCATTTGTTTTCCATTTTTCGGGAATACTAAATTTTTTTATCTTTCGCTTCTCCTACTTCTATAATAAATTTTGAAAATGTTCTATCAAGTGAACGCATATTTATGTTTAATTTAAAATATGGAAGTGTAACAAAGGTATGACGCTTTTATAGTTCTCTGCTATTATAAAGTTCTACTACTATTTTTTACAACGGGTAGAATTTGCCGAAATCTCCTCCCAAAACTATTAATTTATTTCCAAAAGGAATGTTGGTATCACATAGATCACGTAAAGTTAAATCAACTAATTCTAGAGCTTTTTAGGAATCATAGAAGCTTCATCCCAAATAATCAAATCTGCTTCTCGTAACTTTTCTTTGTCAGATTAAACTTCAAAAATGCAATTTTGAAGTTTGAATCTGACAACGAAAAGTTACTAAACATACAGGAATTTTAAATCTGAGAGAAGTTTCATTCTGTAGCATGAAATATTTCAAAGTTAACACGAATCAAATTGTTGATAATAATAATATATTATTCTTCATCACATATAAATATAAATTGTTATATATATATATATATAAAATTAATTATTTACGAATTAATATTGTCATGAGCTCAGAATTATGATTTCATCCTCAATCCATTTTATAGGCAGATTATGAACGAAGAAGAGTGGGAAAAGAAAACCAGAACACAACTGATGATGAAGTAATATGACTTATAATAATTCTGATGAAGATTAACTATAATGTAATTTATATGAAATAATAGAAGGTTATCATATAATTGGAAATGGAATACTTATATCACAAAGTTATTATTTCGTTGCTTATTGTTATATACTAATATAACTTGTAAATACAATAGAGTTAATATGTAATGTAATAGTCTAGGTTAACATAATTAATTATATATATATATATTATATTTATAACAATTTATGTACTTTATATGTGATGAGAATAATAATATTTTATTTTATCAACAATTTGATGTGTGTTAACTTTGAAATATTTCATGCTACAGAATGAAACTCTCAGATTTAAAATCCCTGATGTTAGAATACTTTAAAAATTACATGTTTTCTTGTTTATATAGTGCCGATTATTAGAGTATAATATTCGAAGCTAATAAATAAAGGTCGGTGATTTATGATAATTTTAAGTCCCGGATTTACGTTTCTTAGTACATAGGTCTCGAAATAGATGAATTTTTAGGTTATGTAAGTAAAAAAAATCATTTATTTATTAAAAAAAATAAGTAGATTATTGTCTCAAAAGTTCCCAATTGTTTAAAATGCATTTTTATGGCATATGAATGCATTAACAAGTCGCTAAAATATCGTTTTTCTCAAATTTCGTACTTTTCATAGGTCCCCCCGGTCTGACATCATTAGAAAACAATATTCTGATAGTTTTCCCTATATCTGAGAAGTACAACCTCATTTAAAAAAAAAAAAAATTGGGTCCTAGCACTTTTCTGAGAGGCACAATTTGATTTTGACACTACTTTTCCTGAAATCGCCCATAGTGCGGCGGTGGGAATCGAACCTGGATCACCAGCGTGGTAGTCAAACCTGCTATCGTTATTACCTAACAGAACTGTTATATTTAAAAGTTCAGATCTGATAATTAGCTACCTCAACCGCGTAACTAACTATAATAAATAAAGCAGAATCAAAAATAATAATAATGTATGATGATATATAAAGTAACCAAATTCTAATAACGCTTGAATAACTTTCATGAAGATAATAATCTGAATTACATATGAAATGCGAACGGAATCCTTTGTGAAAAGCGTTCAAGAAATATGCATGAAATCTTCTTCCTGAATGGTTACTAGAAGCTATTTGAAAGATTCACTATCACGTTCAGAGTTGAAAATTTTTTAAATTTTATATATGAAGCTTACCTGAGAAAGATTGCCGTGACTTTTCCTTGAACTTCCATGTAATATTATGGATAGCCTATTAGAAATGCTAACGCAGAAATATTTCTGGAGAGGATTAACAAATATTGTACGGAATCTTTCCTGCATGGTTACTGGAAGCTTTTGTAGATTAACTGTCACCTTTAGAGTCGAACATTTTTTAATCTTATATGAAGCTTACAGAGAGTTTCGGTGATTCTTCCTGATACCTTCGATGTTGTAATTACGGTTAGCTATTAGAAATGCTAACGAAAATCTTTCGAGAAAGGTTCACGGAAATATTGCACGAATCTTTAAAGAAGCCTTTTAAAAAGCTTCTTTTAAGATTCTATGTCATGTTAAAAAAATGATAAATGGAATCATCCGTTGTTATCTTCTGTAATCTTGCAGGAAGATTTGTGAAGTTAAGACTTCTAAGTAAGATTCCAGAATGATTTTTGTGTAATTTTAAAGTTCTTACAGAAGCTTCTGGTGGAAATCTTTCTTTGAAACATTCGTTGGCAAACTTTCGTGCTATGTGGCACCAGCCTAGAGACGCTCGACGCCACCGAAGTTCCGGCATTCAGAGGCTGCCCATGGAGCAGGAGCTTGTGCCATGGAGCCAAGGGCGTCGGAACTATTACAAAGCCAGCCCCACGCGCCGACGTGTCGCTCGCCTTACTCGCGCTGACCTGGGAAGCCGCAGTGTGCTGCATGTACACCTCTACCACGGAGCCGGTAGCGTGAGCGGCCACTGGCCAAATTCTGCCGCGCCGACGTGTCCCCGATGCTTACCCGCAGCTGCTCTGCGGCAGCCGCGCGTTACTCCTCGCGCTACGCGCTCTGCCACGGAGCGGTAGCGTGAGCGGCCATCGGCTGATCCTGCACGCGCCGCCATGTCCCCATGCTACGCGCGCTGCCCTGGGGAGCCGTAGCGTCTCCACGACTACGCGCTTGCACGGAGCCCGGTAGCGTGGTCGGCCATGGCCGACTTCTGCACTTGCCGACAGTGTCGCCCATGTTACGCGCTCGCTCCTCGGGAGCGCGTGGCGTCCTCACACGACTGCGCGCTACCTGCCACGGAAGCCGGTAGCCGTGAGCGGCCATTGGCCGACTTCTGCACGTGCGCGACGTGTCCCCATGCTACGCGCGGCTGCTCTGGGGAGCCGATAGCGTCCACGACGACGCGCGTCCTCTGGCTACGGACCGGTGGCGTGAGCGGCGCCATCGGGTTTGACTCCTGCCAGCGCCGCCATGTCCACCAATGCTACGCGCGCTGCCCTGGCACCGT
>CM053170.1:23030941-23091971 GCA_012977825.3 Pteromalus puparum
TATTTTTTTAAGCTACTCAGAAATTCACGATTGTGTTAGTGTAGCATCTTAGCGTTTTGCTATGCTATTAATAAATCTCCTAATGAGCCTAAGTATTCAGTATTAATATATACTGAAATACTTGATAATTATCCGTCTATTATTGTCTATGGACTATTAGTTGAGGATCTGTGTGTCGTATGAAACGTGGCTGCAAAGATCCTAATCAGATTGTTTAAAATTGGCAATGAAGATAAATTTCCAGTATTTAAAAGTAATTCTAGGGTATGAAAACTTTATTTCCGTTATTTTTTCCCCAGTTTATAATTTCAGCTTCAATGTTGTACTTAATAGTTTGGTAATTTTAATCGCGTGCCATTACACAAACCGTCTGTTATACTCAAGTTTCTTATTACATAATATAGCGCCCAATTTTTAAATGAAGTTCATGAGGTGGGCAATCCTTCGCGAATGCTATTTAATATTTCGACAGGAAAATTTATGTAAATGTTATCGTCAGATTTATCAACACCTTGATAGGTTGCAAGTATCAACACTGTAATACGTTTTTACCTCCTCTTCCATTTGATTTAAGATTTATTATTCAAAAAATAAGTATATTCATTGTGAGAAGTGAGTATACGCTTATAAGTGAAAAATTTATGCTGTGACCAAAGATTTTTGTACATATATCATTTGTTTTCCATTTTTCGGGAATACTAAATTTTTTTATCTTTCTTCTCCTACTTCTAATAATAATTTTGAAAATGTTCTATCAAGTGAACGCATATTTATGTTTAATTTTAAAAAGGAAGTGTAAACAAAGGTATGACGCTTTTATAGTTTGCTATTATAATAGTTCTACTACTATTTTTTACAACGGGTAGAATTTGCCGAAAGTCTCCTCCACAAACTATTAATTTATTTCCAAAAGGAATGTTGGTATCACATAGATCACGTAAAGTTAAATCAACTATTTCTAGAGCTTTTTAGGAATCATAGAAGCTTCATCCCAATAATCAAATCTGCTTCTCGTAACTTTCTTTGTCAGATTCAAACTTAAAAATGCAATTTTTGAAGTTTGAATCTGACAAAGAAAAGTTACTAACATACAGAATTTTAAATTGAGAAGTTTCATTCTGTAGCATGAAATATTTCAAAGTTAACAACGAATCAAATTGTTGATAAAATAAAATATTATTATTCTCATCACATTAAGAATAAAATTGTTATATATATAATAATATATAAATTAATTATTTACGAATTATATTTGTCATGAGCTCAGAATTATGATTTCATTCCTCAATCCATTTTATAGGCAGATTATGAACGAAGAGAGTGGGAAGAAGAAAACCAGAACACAACTGATGATGAAAGTAATATGACTTATAATAATTCTGATGAAGATTAACTATAATGTAATTATTTGAAATAATAGAAGGTTATCATTAATTGGAAATGGAATACTTATATCACAAAGTTATTATTTCGTTGCTTATTGTTTATACTAATATAACTTGTAAATACAATAGAGTTAATATGTAATGTAATAGTCTAGGTTACATAATTATATATATATATATATATATATTATTAATAACAATTTATGTACTTATATGTGATGAGATAATAATATTTTATTTTATCAACAATTTGATGTGTGTTAACTTTGAAATATTTCATGCTACAGAATGAAACTCTCAGATTTAAATTCCTGTATGATAAATACTTTAAAATTACATGTTTCTTTGTTATATAGTGCCGTATTATTAGAGTATAATATTCGAAGCTAAAAATAAGAGGTCGGTGATTTATGATAATTTTAAGTCCCGGATTTACGTTTCTTAGTACAATAGGTCTCAGAATAGATGATTTTTAGGTTATGTAAGTAAAAAAAATCATTTATTTATTAAAAAATAGTAGATATTGTCTCAAAAGTTCCCAATTGTTTAAAATGCATTTTTATGGCATATGAATGCATTAACAAGTCGCTAAAATATCGTTTTTTCAAATTTCGTACTTTTCATAGGTGCCGCGGCTCGACATCATTAGAAAACAATATTCTGATAGTTTTCCCTATATCTGAGAATACACACTTCATTTAAAAAAAAAAAATTGGGTCCTAGCACTTTTCTGAGAGCACAATTTGATTTTGACACTACTTTCCTGAAATCGCCCATAGTGCGGCGGTGGAATCGAACCTGGACTCACAGCGTGGTAGTCAAACCTGCTATCCGTTTACCCTACTGAAGTTATGCGCCGTTTGAGAGTAGTCTGTTTCCTGATGCTAGATCGACTTGCGGAGTTCGTCGGTTTCCGTTACGGACCAGGGAGATTCACGGGGACCGTGGTGATTAGCGAAGCTTAGAGGGCATGCCAGGACGCTTGAATCAAAGCATGTAGCCCGACATCAAGCGCTGGGCTGTCGAGAAGATGGAGTAGATGTGTTCGTGATCTTTGTTGGAATTTTATGTGCCTTTGTCGTGGGTGACTGCCGAGTTCCCCAGTGCGTCGTCTTTATGCCACTGGGCTATCTCGAGACATCCCGGGCGCCAGGTCTCGAAGGGAAGACGCGGGTGCGTTTAGTTTGGGACGCGAGATGGAGTCAGCGAGAAAGCGAGGTGTGCAGCAGGTGTCAGGCTGCAAGTGGCTCTTGCTCGGGCGTGGAGGTGCGTGGAGTTGCAGACTGAAGGTGCGCGTTGTTCCGAGAGGGACGCTACTTTTCGAAGCGCTTGATGGAGCATCCTAGAAGGATTGGCGACATAAGGCCCGGGTGTGCGCAGCGAGCTGCAAGGAAACTTTGTTGCTTCACGATCGGCGATGATTGTCATTGTGCGATCTAAGGCTCGGAAAAGTGGCAAGAGACAGCGCTGTGTTAGACTGAATGGCGGCCACGTGCGGATTTGGGGATTCCTCGAGAATCCGATAGCCGCAGCAGAGGGCTGAATGAGAGTCATAAACCTCAAGCCGTTTGGTTTGGGTCTTCACGGCCCGATGCGGCAAAGATACCTGGCAGCGTAGAGCGGTACGTCAGCTGACCGAGGCCGGCAAGGAAGAGGTACGGGTGTACGCGAAGGGTCGAGTAGGGCCATAAACTTTAACTGTTTGTGTTGAGCGCGACCATTCGAATGTTTCGGGCTGCGTGCGGCGGGTATGTCGGGAGATGAGGCGGCCGAGCAACTGGGCGAGAGACTTAGCGAGGAGGCAGCAGCGTCGAGCAGCCGACCCGCTAGCCGAGGGCTGCAGGGATGCTGCGTAGACGTGCAGCGGCAATGCCGGGCAGGCGCATAACAACTGATCAGCTGATTGAGGATCGGGCTTGGCGTGGTGGACTCCGCGCGTCGCGGACGAGATGACGACGTGTGCGCGTCGTTGAGGACTCCGCGCGTTGCGGACAAGATGGCGACGCGTGCGCGTCGTTGAGGCGGCGTGGCGTGAGATGCACCCGAGATAACGCCGCACGTTTCATCTTATGCATGTCGGTACCTGCTGTCCGCGTACTTACTCCGAAAGAAAAAGGATCGATGATGAAGGTCTAGAAGTTTGATATCCGGTGATAACGGCTCGGCTCACGTCGCGTGCGGATTTACTGCCGGCGCTGAAGACTGTCAGTGTTGCCGGCGTAGAACTCATCCTCATTGTTGTATGCGTGTGGTGAATCCGGCTCGAAGGACCAGTGTTGGAGCGGAGGGCTCGAAATGAATGAGACGGGTGGATTGAGGTGGAGAATGGCGTTTATTGTGACACTGTATAGGCGTGAGACGTCCGTCTCCACAGGTAGCTGGAACTGTACTGATTTGAGGGGGTGGCGCGTGGGCCCGTGCAGAGGGAGAGCGGAAACGGTGATGGTGAGAGCCATCTAGTGGGCTGCCCAAGAGGCCTCTGGGCAGGGCGCGAATATTTGAATCCAACAAGATCATTTACTTTTTTAATAAAATCACCCGTGGCTATACTGTGTGGATTATTAAATTTGTCCTTAGTTACAAAAGAAGTAGTTAATATAGCAGATGAAACTGTGTTACTGAAAATTTGAGCCGCTAAGCTAACGCCCATTACTTCAAAAGCAGTAGGTTGCAGTAGGTTGCAGTAGAAATGCAATTTTCTTCTTTAGCGTACAATTCTTTTAAAACATCCCAAGATACTTTTTACCCTGAACGGTCAGTTGATGAAGCCTAAAATTATTACGGAGCCATTTAAGTAGGTGAGGAGCATCATAATTAAAGAAAATTTTACGTTCATATCGCTCAATGTAAGGTTTATCTTTCGTAATTTTTAAATTATTAAAAGCAGTTCAATTTGGAGAATTCCCATCGCAAACCATGGATTTTACTTTAAAACCGGTTTCTTCTAAATAATCTAAAATATCCAAAATAATTTTACTGAGTTGAGTACCGCAAACGGCGTTATGAGAAATATAGTAAGCGACAGGTTGTCTCCAATTATACTGTCTACCCCTTAACATTAAAACTAAAACATGATTACCCGCCTGCGCGCTTCGACGGTGTTCAGCTAAATCTGTGAATCCCTCGATATAATCTTTTTAGAATTGTAATCTAACCATTTTTTGATGCTCATCACATCCCATATTAAAAAACATTCGCGTTCTTTTGAAGAAATCGCGTCAGCTTTAGCTTTTAACAACTTAGACAAATTTTCAGATTTTCCCGGAGCTAAATCTATTTCATTAACCCATTTCCTAATATTTGTTATGCAAGGGAGAGCAAAATCCTGTTTATTAAGTAAAAAACAATAAGCTCTAGGAGATGAATAAAACAACTGTAAAGCAAATTGTTTTCCTCATCTGTCCATTTACGTTTTTTAGTATGATTAGTCTGCATTTTAAAGAAGATTAATTGTTTTTCATTTAATTTTTCAAATTGTTTAATAAAATCTGAAGTCATTATTTTTTCGATTTTTTGACTTAAATTAACGATATTTTTGTTTTTACGTTTCAAAACTTTTTGGCAATTTATGATTTTATATTTCTGCTTTTTAGTTGAGCTTTAGCGGCTATTTGTACTAATTTTATAGATTTCTTGCAGTTTTCATCTTTTTGAAGTAATTGTTTTTTTAAGATAGCGACTTCTTCTTCTAATTTTTGTTTTGAATTCATATACGCATTAGTTGAAGTTTTTGAGAAGATTTTGGAACAGTTCACTGCTGTTAATTATACTTGAATTTACTTCGCGTGCATTTGTCAAAGAAGAAGCGCGTACAGTTGAACATGTTGGCTCATTTAAGGATACCTAACCACCTTAAATTGTCAAAAAATGAAAAATGGGATTTTATTGTTATATTAACATTAAATTGTTTAATAAATGTATTCAACAAACATATAAACTTAAAAAAACTATAGAGAACAAGAAACAATTTTTATATGTAGCAAATACCAGGTTTGTTGTCTGACTGCTGCTTAGTCAAATCTACCAAACTTGAGTTGCCTGTTCGTAGAACCCATTCGGAACGTCTATAAAATTCGGATTTTATTGAAATAGCCTCTTATTTTCGGAAAAATGATTGATTAGTATTATTAATTAGTAATTCAAATAGGGCAGATTAAAAATATTGCGATAAAATGACGATATTGGTGTTCAAAATAATCGTATTTTATAAAATGAGCTAGTTAAAAACAAGATATATAGAGCTACAAGCGAAAAAATACGTGGCAATCCATGCTGGACGGCAATTCACGTTGGGTACATACATAATCTCTACCTTATTTTACGTTCGATTATAAAATAATCACGACTGTACAAAAAAATAATAAAAGTCGTTTCACTAACCATTTATTTGATAAATCTTACTTTAAAAAATTAACAAATTATATCTTTTGAAAACGAAAAAAAACCTTGTACGATAAAAGCATGCACCGTTTGCTTCCCAGATTTTATTTTAAAGTTTTCAATTTTCATAGTTGAAACGTAAGACTGCTTATTTAATTATTATTATTGACAAACAAAATTGAACAAATATGTAAGCATCTATATATTTTAACTTAAGTTAAAATTATTTTAAATTAAATTAGATTGTTCGTATTCAGTAAAAACAATATCCCGATTTTATTAACACAGTCGCCAACGAAAATGGTAAAATTACTACCAGGGTTGAAAAATAGTCATGTAATTTATTTAGTTTGAATGTACAAAAGGGTTGTATGGGACAAAATAATTTTTTTCGGTACTTCAATATTTTCCAATAAGTACTAATATATAAAGAGAATTCATTAATATGTAAATATTTATATGTATATATCAATAAACAATTGCACGCATGTACAACTTTGTGTTTTCACAGTTGTAGAATAGGATCATAAATATAGAATGTTGCTCAATATTTGCAAAGATCATGATTCATTAAAATAAGCCAATTGTGCAATTTTTTAATGATTAAAAATTATAAATGATTAATATAATAAAAATACAATTAATAATTCAGTAAAACGTGAAAAGACAAACAAGTATGAACTACTGATGAAAAAAAAAAATATTCTTACAAAAGTCATCGTCACATGCATCATACAAAACGTAAAACTAAATCAACTCAATGCAATCTCAATCACCTGCTTAATCAAACGCGATAATCAATAAAAAAATGTTATACAAAATCTCACTTGCTTATCAAAACTAAAAACTATTTAGTGGAAAATCGAAATCAGAAACCATCACCATTTTTGTCTAAAAATACAAAAAAAAAAGTGAAACTCGAAAAAAATATTTTCGCAGAATAGTAGGTGAACTAGGCCGGTTCTGGCGCCGTTGGCGCTACGCCGTCCTCAAACTGCGCTACGCCGTCCTCCAACTGCGCTACGCTAGATCCCAACTGCGCTACGCCAGATCCCAACTGCGCTACACCGATTTCCTTCTACCCCGATTTCCTTTTACCCCGATTTCTTTCTACCTCCGATTTCCTGCTACCCCGATTTCCTGATACCTCGATTTCCTACACTACCCGATTTCCAACAGCGCTACCCCCCTATTTTCTACTGCATTACCTTGATTTTCTGCTACCCCTATTTCCGGCTGCGCTACCTTGATTTCGCGCTAACCCTATTTCCTGCTACCCATGCCACCTCCAACTAGCCCATGCTACCCAGTTAAAAGCTGCGGTCCCCAGGCCCCTGCCAGCTGCCCCAGCCAACCGTCCTGCATCAATCTTCTCTGCTTTACCGACCTACAGATCTATTTTATCAATAATAAGGTATGTATATATATAATATTTGTTGCTGAATCTGTTAATTACGGGATCTGACACGATCTCTGCTGACGTGAGCAGTACAAAATTTTTGCACGCGATTGGCTTAAAATTCAATATGGCTGATCGATTTGTATTATTGATTGCGTCCCGAGCGAGATTCCAATTTCAACTATATAAAGATAAATTGCGAACGGGTAGGAATGTAAATAATAAGTCAAATATTGTTCATTTCAATTCTTTATATGAAAAAATTCTTATTATACGAGTATATAGATACATTGGATTATTTATATCAAAACACATAAATTTCTTGCATATACATACAACTCTAACCTGTCTGAAGAAATATAGAATACCATAATATATTTATACTAAAACTAATCATAATCATCTATACAATAAGACTTTACATATTTACTTAACCTACACAGCGACGCTACTACTACTACTACAATGCGATCATCTGAATGGAGTATATAAATATGTACCTCAAGCAGGGAACTGCACTCATCCATGAAAAACATTATTCGAATTCAATAATATTATTGCCTCATTATTTAAGCTAGACATAACTAATTTATATTCCTGCTTCAATTTCGTAGAAACACACAAAAACTCTTAATTATAATTACTAAACAATACAAACTGTTTTTAAATGGTTACCTTTCATAAATCAATAATTATTATTAGAATAATTTTGACGTTAACATATTACCATACTCATATAAGATGTATGTATCTTACAAACTAATGCATTCAACACTTCTTATAAAATATTCTTATTTATATAAATAATCTATTTAAGGAAAAAATATTTGCAACTTTAAATTTCTTATTTTGTGATAATCAGCGCATAATAAATATTTTAATATGAACAATAATCTAAAATTAAGGAGAAAACTCAGAGTGAGTTCCGACAAGGAAAGGGTTGAGTGAGTGAAGGGTTTTTTAATAAAACACACAATTTCGCGGTAAAACAAAAACGCACTTGCTATGGCGTAAAAACCCTCACGGAACAGAGAGAAAAGCCGTAGCAAGCGTATACTTGCTACTCTTCACTTCGCTCGCTTTTTAAGTGGGGGAGATTAGATTAGATTAGATTAGATTAAATTGTCTTTATTACTGTACATTATGTTGTACAAATTAAATATATCAAAATGATAATAAATAAGTATGTATGTGTAGCTATTTTATTTTGTTTTTGAGTGTGTGAGAGGTTATGTTGATGTTTAGTATGTTCTTGATGTGATTTGGTGAGATGAGGGATGAAGACTGAGTCAGAGGTGATGATTACTGCGGTGTGTTTTCGAGGTTGAAAAAATGTTGTTTTGCTAACTGTTTAAAGTGTGAGATGGATCGTATATTGCGTATATGTGATGGTAGAGAATTCCAGAGGTATGAGGCGCTTACATGGAATGAATTCCTCAGCGACTCCGTCGTGAAGGCCGGAATATCCAAGGGTGTCACCTCCCCCCTGACAGGCCTGAGTGCGACGTGGAAGTCAAAGAAGGCCATGATATAAGAGGGCACAGCTGTGTTAAATAATTTTCGTAAAAAGCAGGCCGCGAAGTACCTCCTACGTCCAGCGGTGGTAAGCCATTGCAACTCACGCCTGTAAGGAGAGATGCGCTCGTCCCTCCTTACACCATAGATGTAACGTATTCCAGTGTTCACTAGTCTCTGCAGTTTAGTGTCAAGTTCCTGTGTTAGGTCGCAGTATACGAGTGAGCAGTAGTCAATGATTGGAAATAGGAGCGTTTGCACAAGATGCTTGCGCAGCCAGAGATTGGTGCTCTTCCTGAAGAAATATAGCCTGTACATTAATGAGTGAGCACGCTTACATAGTTGTGTAACATGCTCTTTCCACGTTAGTTTGGAATCAAGCACCAATCCCAGATTGCGCACAGATGATTCAAAATCGACCCGGGCTCCCCCTATGTTGATAAAGGTGTTAGCTACAGTTGGTAAGATGTTGATATAGTAGGGTGAGCCCAAGACGATTGCCTTAGTTTTGAGGACATTAAGTTTGAGGTCATTTTGCGCAGCCCAGCCTATTATCCTGTCGGCGTTAGCACTCATCTTGGCAGAACAAGAATCCAGCTCCTCCAGGTGGCATTGGCTGTATATTTGCAAGTCATCCGCATAGATTAGATGGGATACATCAGAATCTAGGCAGAAGCCGATGTCATTGATGTACAACGCGAACAACAATGGACCTAGCACAGATCCTTGTGGTACACCGATGTTAAGAGGGCGAAAAGTGGAGGGTTCGTTGTTGTCACCAATGACGGCCTGCTCTCTTCCTGTGAGATAAGAGGCAAGCCAGCGAATGACTTGCTTGGAAAAGCCGAAGGAGGATAGCTTTCCGAGGAGCCTGACGTGACACACAGTATCAAACGCCTTGCTAAAGTCAAAGAGAAGAAGAAGCGTGACCTTTTTTCTGTTTATACCAAGCCTGATATCATCAGTCAGCTTAATCAAGCCAGACTGTGTGCTGTGGCCAGTGCGGAAGCCAGTTTGTAGATCGTCAAGGAAGAGTCTTGATTCGAGGTACTCAGTGACTTGCCTATGCACCAGCCACTCCAGTGCCTTGGATAAGAAACAGAGGAGGGAAATCGGTCGGTAGTCAGTCAGGGCTGTTGGTGAACTGACCTTATTTAGTGCTCGCACCAGCGACAGCTTCCAGGCAGAGGGAAAGCGAGCCTCGCTCAAGGACAGGTTGAAAATCCGACATAATAAGGGAGCGAGTGTAGGCAGTGCTTTGGAAATAACAACCTGTGGGATGCCATCGCTACCTCTAGCCTGGGTGCTGAAGTGATTTACAGCAGCTAATATATCCGATTCCGTTATAGTCCTAAAATTGAAATGCTCAGGAAAATCCATATTCCCAAGGGTACGCAGATAATCCTCAACAGCAGGAGTGTGAGGATCATTAGAAATCGAGCTAAAGTGCTTGTTGAGGTCCTCTGAGGAGAAGCGAGAAGGAGTGGGTGCCTTGGAAGTGGTTATTCCAAGGTTCTCAAGCTCTCTCCAAATCTCAGCGACATCAGTCAGGGTTGACAGACGTGAATAATAATAATTCAGCCTGGCTTCCTCGACCCGTCGATGAGCTTCGTCCCTTGCTAGTCGATAGAAATACAGATCCCAGGGTAGACGAGTTCTTCGAAAACGCCTGTAGAGTCTGTTACGTTCTGTCAAGAGGTCACGAAGAGCCGTGGTAAACCACGGGTGACGTTTTCGTCCTGGAGTCACAGTTCGTAATGGGGCGAGATGATTTATAGCGTCCGTTAAGTTAGCGTTAAGGATGGTGATGCATTCGTCGAGTGATGACGTTGCGAAAGATGACCAGTCACATGTGCTAAGGAAGTCCCTTAGCTTCTCAGCACAAATTCCTTTGTAGTTTCTGTAGGAGTATGTTTGAGGTACGTAGCGTGGAATCTGCACGTCGAGGGTGGCCGTGATGAGGTCATGTCCGTTGATGAATGGGGTCTCTGTCTTCCAGTGTGAGAGCAGGCGATCCTGCTCATCGATTAAGCAGAGGTCAAGCCAGGTGTCAGAATCCTTCTTATGGTGAGTAGCACCATAGGGAATCGATTTTAGGGAGTTTTCCTCAATGAGAGTCCTGATGAAGTTGGCATCTTCAGATGAGGAAAGTTGGTCGGAGTTGAAATCACCCATAATGACCTTCGTTGAATAATTGTGCATAAGGGTGGTGAGTTTTTCTACGAAATTAGAGCCTTGAATGAAAGGGGCATGTGGTGGACGGTACACAACTCCCACGAAGATGGGTGATACTCCCTTTGTAGATATCTCACAAAATAGATATTCCGGTTTACCTGGCTTGCCGGACCAGTCGCCGTCTGACGACGAAATAACATTAGCTGTCAATGAATGATGGATGTAGAGGGCCACTCCTCCACCGTTCCTGTTTCTGTCGCGTCTGTATAGTATGTAATTATCCAGTGAAGGGATGGATGTTATTTTGTCACAGAGCCAAGTTTCAGTTACAGCTATTACGTGGAAGGGAGAACGAGTGGACAGGAAGAGTCTGACCATCTCAATGTGACCCGTTAGTGAATTCGCATTGAAATGACAGACCCTTAGACCTTCCGACAGAGTTACCTGGGGGGTAGATGAAGATGTGGCGGACGATGTCGATGATGACGGTGGTTGAGGTGCGATTATGTGTGTGTGTTGGATTCTTCTTCTGGTGGCGTTCGGGCTAAAAAAGCATCCAGGTCAGCCTCGGAGTTGATGATGAAGGCCCTCTCCTCATCGTTACTGGAACGGATGAGGACCCTTCCATTCCTCACGTAGGCCTTGTGTCCCGGCCTCTTCTTGACCTCCGCCCAAGTCCTAGCTCGAAGCTTGTGCACATCTGGAGGAAGCAGCTCATTGATGTTAATGAGTCCCTGGTTGTCTAGGACTGGAGCTCTAGCTTCCTCCAGCAAAGCTGCGTCAAGCTCGGAGGTGCGCAGTTTGCGCCTCCTAGCCTTCGCCGAGATGGTAGATTTCACGAGCGCATGGGATGAGAGAGAGACAGCAATAGGTGGTAGTCTGCTGTCTGCAGTCAAGATGGTAGGGACTGCATTGCGTTTACCCATGACTCTGGCACCAGTGATGTCCCTCTTAAGGACCGTGGGGTCGAGCGTGGAGATCACTGTGTGTGCTAGGAGGCGCAGTGATGTTTCCTGCGTGTATTGTAGGCCGGAGATGACAATGTCCGTCGACGTGCTACCCTGGATCCTCTTTATTTCGGCCAGCTCGCTGCGGATGTTGGCAATGACAGCGGATTCGCTGGCCAAAGGAGCGGCATTATGCGATGGGTGTTCACCCGACAAAAGCCGCTCTAGCTGCGCCTTCAGCTCAGAGATGGAGGATTCAGCATTTTCCATGCGAGTCATGAGCTGAGGCAAAGCATCGAGGACTTTCAGGCGCTCTTCGATGGGGGCCAGCCTGGTCTCGATCTTTGAGACCCTTTCGGACATGGTATTTTGAGTCCTAAGGGCCTCGTCCTGCGTGCGGCGAATGTCAGCGAGCGTCTCCATAATACTCTTCAGCGAGCTCTCAATCGTCGTGGCACTCTTGGTCTTGGCTGGTGCATTTGATGTAGAACGAGACGGCGATTGATTGCGTGAAGAGGTTTGTGAGGCTGGTGCCGAGGTGCTCTTCTTCTTTGGGAGAGTGCTCCTGCTGGATGTGGTGTTGGCCGAGGGGCTGTCCGTGGTGGAGGGTGTTACTACCACGGTCCCAGCCTTCCTCTTGAGGAGACTCTCAACACATGTGCTACAGGCATAGATTTCCTCAGATTTCACTAGCATGGTGCGAAATTTGCCGCACCTAGAGTGAAAGTGGTGCTCGCATACCTCACACATCATCGGATCCCTGGTTTGTATAGGGCATTTGCAGGTTTTGCAGATGATGGTGTATTGCAATGATAATTCGCTGTTCTTCTCGCTATTTTTGCTCATTTTGCCGATAACTTACTGGCAGTCGGTAAAGTAGATGTCGTAGAAGGTATTATAAGTTACCAACAGAGCAAGGAGCTTATTGCTCAAAGATTAGATGGCGTAGCAGCAGAGAAGAAAGCGAAATTACCAACCTGGGCTAGACGGACTGAGAGGTGTAGTGATCCGTCGATCGATATCGATTGAGAGATGGCGCCACGTTGATGTTGGTGAGAGAAAGACCAAGCCGTGTCGGAGAAAGCGAAGCGGTGGAGAATTGCAGGTTATGTTGATGCCGGAAAGTTTGCAGAGAAAGATTCAGTAGAAAGAAGATGCAGCCTCCAGTGAATTATTATTCAGCTTGAAGGTTGCAATAGTGAGCGTGCAACAAGCTAGAACAAAAGCGCCCGAAGGCAGACAAGCGGCAGAAATAAGGTCCAGAAAGAAGAGCGACAGCAAAGCAGAACAGTACTCACCAGCAGAGATGAGAGAGAGAGCTCCGCGCGCGTGCCGCGTATCAGGGAGATTGGTTTCGACTCGCCTAGAGTGAGCATCGTGAGCGCGACTATTCCGAGAAGTCGAGAGAGTGTTTTGTGTGAGAGCGACGTGCGAGTGCTCGAGATTGAGGACGACCACCGAAAGGGTCCGTCAGCAACTGTGCTTCGTCCGAGGCTACTGTGCGACTTCGCTCCGTCCAGGGCTTCCTAGCTTCCTATCACTCGCCTTCGAAGGAGACGTCCTGGGGCTTGAGCCGACTTTCGTCAACCGTAAGTGTCAGCTCTACATCTCTCTCTCACCAGTGCCCTCCCGGTCTCTAACTACACCGTTCGTCTGCGTCTCGCACACCCGCGTGTGTGCTCGTATACTGACACTTTGATTCTATAATATACGTTACTCTTTCGACACTATCCAGTGTGTTTTGTTTGGATATTGATCCTGAACCTAAGATCGCCGCCGCCTCCGCGGGCACGCGTATCGCTTCTCGATACACGTGCAAATAAACTGCAGCTAGCCAAAATACGACCTTGGCCGGTCCACCTACGGTCTCGAAAACATCCGAGGAAACGAGACCCTGTCTCGATTATAGCGCGGTTGTCTCTCCGCTCTGGTAGCTGCATTGCACGCAGCTAACGTCTGCACGGCTATCGACACCGAGCGGAGCAGCCCCGTTACAGCTTTAAAGAAAGAGAAAGAGAAAGAGACTCTAGAAGAACAAAGAACAAAGAAAGCGCACGCAAACGCGAGGTTCACCCAACGGTAAAAATAACTTTGAATATTAAGACAGCCTGCCATGTCAGGTGACGTAAAGTAGACCGGGGTCAGGAAAGGTTAGGTGCACCACCCGTATACAAAGAAAGTCACCGTTCACCTAACCTTTCCTGACCCCGGTCAAATTTACGCCACCTGACATGGCGGGCTGTCTTAATATTCAAAGTTATTTTTACCGTTGGGTGCACCTTTATCGCACGCAGAGAGATCTCTCTTACCTAAAGGGCTGTCGTAGCCCGCGCAATCGCCGCAACCGCGAACGTCGTTGCCAGGAAGACGCTGAGTCGCCCGTTCGTCGCATGCTGCCGCAGCTTCTCGCCAAGTCCTGGGAGGATGGCAAGCCGGGCCTGGGGAGAAAGACTTGGTCTGCAACTTGCACCAAGCGCGCCTCGACGTCTCGAGAAACCAGACGCTTGGCACTCGGGCAACAAGAGGTGTTGCCGCTGCTCTCTCGCCCCAAAGATGTCACGTCCAGCACGTGAACACCTTCGCCAACAGCCCTTAACACTAAGGCCTTGAGGCACGCGCTCTATCACACACACACACACACAACCACACACACACGAACAACACACACACACAGACACACACACACACACACAGCACACACCCACACAAACACACACACCACACACACCAACACACACACACAACACCCACAAACACACAGACCCGAGCAACCGGTCAGCGGAAATTGCCGGAATAACACTACACCTCCAACTTAACACAGAACATACGAGGTGAACAGTACTCGCTCTGAAAAGAACGAAAGTACGATTCAACCTGTACAAATGCGCAAGAGAAATTACAATAATGAAGTTGAAGAAACTTGATGATAATGCTGCACGAGCTAGTCGCTCAGCGGCTCTGTCAAAACTGAACACGTGTGGAAAAAAAAGCGCACGGGCCCGCCGCCGGCCCGCGCCCCGAGTTTAGTGATTTGCTAGTATTCAATTGATGTTTAGCGTACAACTTACCAGTGTTGATAAAAAAATAAAAAATAAAAAAAAAATAAAAATAAAATGGGTGGCTTTTTCAAACTCGAAAGTTCATGGCCTCACAACGTATCGTGTTGTGTTTCTAGATGAATTTTAGCGTTCGAAAGTTTCCAGGGTAGGCTCATCACACCTACGCCTTTCTCAAACCCGGTGTCGTGAGTAAGATTTCCATCGGATCTGAAAAAACTGATCGCCCTGATGGGGGCTCGAGCCCACGACCCCTTGACCGGGAGGCAGGTGGTTTACCACGGAGCCATCGCCGGTCTACCAGTGTTGATATATTATGATAATTACTATATAAGAGAATTTTAAACAGAACTCGACACTTTTATTGCTTATTCAAATATTTCTTAAAACAATAACTTTAGAATGAGAAAAAGTATAAATAATATTTTGGATATCGGATATATACATATAATACATTGTTATACTTTTCACTTTATTTGTCTCACTGTTAACCCTCATTCAGATATGACATCGTTCTCTCTCTCTCTCTCTCTCTCTCTCTTATATGTTGCAGACTCTCTTGCATGACATCTCGCTCACTCTGATAGACATATTTCCGTCTTACCTCTAGTAGATATCTCTTTTTTTATACATCTCTTAAATATCTATTTTACAGGACAATTAAACTAAATCTATGCATAAAAAAGTATACGGTAGTCACTCTTTCATTGAAGAGGTAAATATTTAAATAGTAATAATGATAATAATAATAATAACAATGATAATAATTTAAATATGTTATAACATAATTTTTCAGAAAAATGCTCACGACTGAGCTTTATAGTATGCTGCTTAACAGAGAGGGGACCATAGCCGGGACGAAATGCCCCCTATAGCACCTGATATTTCGGCAACATTGCCTCAACATTACATTGCAAGACTAGCTAGATTCGGCAATATTGCCAGAGCTTAGAACAACATTGCTGCAACCATAAGGCAATGTTGCCACGCACCAAAATGTCCGCTTTTTCATTGCAAAGTTGGTTATCTCCCACATAGGTCCCAATATTTTGGGAACATTGCCTAAAGATTCCATTACCAGATTTTGCAATATTGCACGGAACCTTATTAATGTTGCTTCAACTATTCAGAGAACATTGCTACTAGATTGTACAATATTTAATTAATATTGCGATAACTTTAAATTATTTCCGCATTAGTATAACAATTTTTATAATGATGCAAAAATAATTTAAGTTTATCGCAATATTAATTAAATATTGTACAATCTAGTAGCAATGTTCCCTAAATAGTTGCACAATATTAATGAGGATTCGTGCAATATTGCGACAACTAGGAATGCAATCTTCAGGCAATGTTCCCAAAATATTGGGACCTGTGTAGGAGACAACCAACCTTGCAATGAAAAAGCGGACATTTTGGTGCGTGGCAACATTCCTTAATGGATGCGGCAATGTTATTCTAAGCTCTGGCAATATTCCCGAATCTAGCTAGTCTTGCAATGCAATGTTGAGGCAATGTTGCCAAAATATCAGGTGTTATAGGGGGCAGCACCCCGGACGTACCAATGGATGAGAACGGTTGGGCTTTAGAGGAGCAGCCTGCATCGCTGCAAGAAAGATCAGCTCCGCGGCCACAATATAATTACTGGGTAGCAATAGAAGAGGAGCCTGAATTCATTGATTTCAACGACCTCCCTCCACCATATAGACCTCCACCGCCAAAAGCTGCGACACCACCACCAGTCGTAGACCTGCACCAGTGGAACCGACAAGCCCAGATTCACCGCCGCCAACGTACTTGTCATCACCAGACGTAGTTATTCGAAGAACTGACCCAGCAAAACCGTTAAGCCCTGAGTCGCCGCCGCCGTCATCGGTCATCAGGAAACCTGCCCCCAGTCATCCAAAGGTCTATACTGATGAAACCCTTGAATTAACTGATTTAAAAATAATTTATGAATTTATTAATATTAAGTAATTTACAAAAATATATAAAATATGTACATATTAAAATAAACCTAAGTAGAAAAAATGAGATTTTTTTTTGTTAAAATTTCGTCCAAAGCAGCATTTAATCCATCTTCTAAATCCCTAATCAATTCTTTCTTCATCTTGACTTCCATATCCCACTCTAAGGAAATATCGATGTGACTCATTGCAATATTCGATGATTCTATTGTTTGCAGCGTATCTTTTAGCATTGTCTTTATATTATTGGCGAAATTGAATTGCTCATGTTGTTTTTTCAATTCCAATAATTTGTCTCTGTTTGACAAGAAATAAGAATTTAAATCTTTTTCGACTACATTTTTTCTAATACAATGGTCGCTTTCGTTTACGATGTAAAGAAACGTAACATCACTCATCTCTTCAAAATATCCAAGAATGGCCGACAGTTTAACTTTAAGGTCCAACCGTATATCATAATTAATGTCCAAAAATGTGGGAGCTTCGTTGAAAACCGTAAAATCACTAATCATATGTTTTGTTGCCCAAGCCATAAATGCAGCTTTACAGTTCATTGAGTCTGTCACTTCGATTAAAGTAATATATACTTTAATTACATCACTGTTTTTTATCCCGTCTGATGTCTTGAGTCCCGCATGATGCCTTGGTCATATGAACATACAAATTCACGTAACAGCAACAAACGAGCTGTAAAGGGCACGTCCTCTTCTGTCTTCTGTCCTCGTTCTCTCGACATAATATATTTAGCGATATTCATTTTGTTGTTGACACACTAGAGCACTCAGTTTTATATTGAAAATACTTGTTCCTCCAGTTTCAAACATATAGCGGTCTTGTTTTACGTATAAAACAAAATATCAAACACTTCTATAATAACTTTAGCTCTATTTTTCATATTTCGAGCAAAAATGCGTAAAATTTGTAATAATTTACGGTGTTGTCATTAAACAATGACTTTTTTCTAAATTAAAATAAAAATATTTTATTAAAGAAAAGTACGACGGCGATTATTATAACATTAATAAACAAGACAAAATATGTCAACGACTAATGTACAAAAAATGTGAGGAGTAGCATGCTGCTTCAATATACTCAAAGTTGCAACCTATCCACTACATTCAAAGCTTTTCCAGCTTTATGTAAAAAAAAGCGCTGCATGCGGTACATCAAAAGTTTTAAGTCGACAGCGATGCGCGTTCAATACACCTTACCTCAGTGCTTTCAATTTACCTATGCACACACCTTCCACGTTACCTGAGCCCTCACTCTCTTATATTCAAAGCAGCGATGCGTGTTCACTACACCTTACCTCAGCGCTTTCAATTTATCTATGCACACACCTTCCACGTTACCTGAGCCCTCACTCTCTTACATTCTCAGCAAGTATGTGGTACATCAAAAGTTTCAAGCCGCTAGCGACAGCCCTCACTCTTACACTTTCACATATGTTTCCATAGTCCCCACTCTACGTTAAAATGCAGCTAGACGTGATCCTCTGCAGGGCTAAAATGCTGCGGTCCGCATAAATTTCCATTCGTTGAAATCCTCAAAGCATCAATACAACAAGCTACCCTCTCTCTCGTACTTTTAAATACGTTTCCCATAGTCCCTACTCTGGCGCATTGCACCGATTCTCCAGAGCGCGTGCGGTGCAGCCAAAACAGCTAGATCCTCGGATTTTTCGACTACCCTCTCTATCGTACTTTTAAATGCGTTTCCCATAGTCCCCACTCAAGCGTATTTTCGGTGCATCGATTCTCTACAGCCCGCGCGGTGCAATTGAAACAGCTAGATCCTCGGATTTTTCTTTGAGCACACGCAGCTACCCTTTCTCTAGTACTTTTAAATGCGTTTTCCATATTCCCCACTAAGGCTCTACTTGCGATCTATCGTAGTCAAGAATGAAGCAAGTAATCAGAGTTGCTAGCTGTACATCAAAAGCACAGAATTTCCCTTACTCTTCGAAAGTCGTACTACACCCTAGTAGTAAATATATCCCCACTCTTCCAGATTTTATAATATTTAAGCCGTTTCACAGGGAGAATGCGCTTCAGTTGGTTTTTACGGATTATAAGTTTAGTCAGAATATTGCAAGTTAAAAAAAAATTTGAATAAGCAGAATATCAAGTAAAATATTTTGTTTACTTTCATAAATTTTCAAAACTATCCTACATTTCTCATTCTTTAAACTAGTTTACTTGATTACACGTATAGAGCTTGTTTGTTGCCAATGCAGTAACAGTGTGTGTATATATAAACAATAGAAGTTTAGATATTTTGAAAAAAATTTTAATACTTATTGTTAAATAAAGCATTAAGCACTATTGTCACGTGTGGACACACGTCACGGGTGTCTAATTACTATAAGAAGACGAGTAGAAGAGTGCAATATGGGTGGCGGCCGTGGCGCGACGACAGAGCTTCTGCCTCTGTCGCGAGCCATAAGATCTCGGTTCAAGCCCGGGGTCCGTCATTTTTTCATTGCACTTTGACTCGTAACACTATCATCATTAATAATAATTTATACTCCATTTTTCTCTCTCATTAGCAAAACTTGTATTCTTTCTCTCACTAGTAACACAACTCTCTTATGACATAATAGGAACCAGAATTGAATTTTATCAACCAATATCCGACAAAAGAATCAGACACAATGCTATAAGGATGAAAAGGATAGTCAAGAATAGTCAAGAAAGGTCAAGAATACTATAGGCGAGTTCAATACCAGTTTAACAGTGTCACGAGCACCGTCGCTACGTGCTCTAAATGCCGCAAGCCATATTTGCCCAAAAAAAGTATTCATAGATATTGCTGAATTATTACCTGTATTAAGACTAGCAAGAATGCCAGGGATACATGAATCGATAAGTTTGACAATCACCGAAGAAGCTGATTCGATATCTCTAATGGATTTGGGAAAGGGAGAAAACGATCTCACGATAAGTCTCACGATTATAATGGATATATAATGGAAGAAGAAGCAACTTCACAATTAGGGAAGAGAACAGGGAGGGAGCATCAAATTGAAGGGAAAAGAGTTAAACAGCTAAAACAAGATCATAAAAAAAATTAAAAAAAAAATAAATTATAACAGCGATCAATGAAAAAAGAAAGAGAGAGAAAAATGAATATATATATATATCCCCTAGTGGAAGTGATAAATGTGAAAAATTGTGATAAATCGTGTGAAAACGTGAAACATTGTACATGTAAATGTGTACAATTGTGAAAAACTAACAAAAAGCAATAACTTTTGGAACGAGAAGAAAAATTAATTTGCTGAATATATTACACTTTATTTCACATTATTACACATTTATAGAAACATTTTTCACGATTTTTCACGCGGCAGTTTCTCACAATTTTTTTGTGACTCAAAATAAAAAATTTCATGAGATTTTTGGACCATTTTTTACACTTTCTCACATTTTCTCACATTTTCTCACATATTCTTACATTTTTACACGCGCAGAATTAATTGAAAAAAAAATTTTAAAAAGTGATCTGAGGTGGGATCGAATCCGGGTCTCCAGCGTGCAAGTTAAACGTCTTACCGCCTGAGCTATTTTCTTATAATTCCTGTAGATATATTTTTTGCTTATAATGAGCATCGAATACAAGTCTGGAATTGAATTAAAGATTCTTAAGGAGGTTCATCTGATTTAGAAATAACAAACAGATTCGGGGGAAAAAATTCACACACGTAGACATGTCTAAATAAAAAGCTTGTGCAAAATTTTGAGTCATTTGGATACCTTTGAGACGAGATATTGATAAAAGTATTTTTTTCCATTTTTACATGGAGTCTTATGGAGAATCACATTTTCCTCGTTTTAATTTGTAAATAATTATTGAATCAACAAACAGTTTCTGTTGCTAATTTTTGTATGAGAAAACTAATATTTGATGAATTCAAATTGCTTTTGAAAACGATTGATGGGTACCTCTATGCATACTAATTAATTGAACTAATAAAAAATATGTGCACTTAACCTCAAAAACGGAGCCAAATGTCTGTATGAAATTTTTTTGTCACATAAAGTGTTCGATATCTTTATCTAAAATTATTCTTTGTTATAAATTAGCTTTTCATAAGTCCTAAATAAATTATGTCTCTTTTATCTATAACGGGGCTGCTCTGCTTGGTGTCGGTAGCCGCGCAGACGTTAGCTGCGTGCAGTGCAGCTACCGGAGCGGAGAGACAGCCGCGTAATAATCGAGACCAAGTCTCGTTTCCTCGGGTTTTATCGAGTTCGTAGGTGGACCTGCCAAGGTCGTATTTTGGCTAGCTGCAGTTTGTTCGCACGTGCACCGTGAAGCGATGCGCGTGCCCGCGGAGGCGGCGGGGAACTTAATAGGATTACGGACCGGTGTACAATCAAAACACGCTGAGTAGCGTAGAAAATGTAAAGTATATTGTTCAGTGAAAAAGTAGGTACACGAGCACACACGCGGGTGTGCGAGACGCAGACGAACGAAGCAGTTAGAGACCGGGAGGGCACTGGTGAGAGAGAGAGATGCAGAGCTGACACTTACAGTAGACGAGAGTCGGCTCAGCCCCAGGACGTCTCCTTCGCAGGCGAGTGGCTGGAATTGCTCGGAAGCCTCGGACGTAGCAGAGTCGCACGGAGACCTCGGCAAGGCGCAGTCGATGTCGGACCCTCTGGGTTGCAGTCGTGAACCAGGAGCCTTCGCACGTCGTTCTCACAAAGTTATTCGCCTTTACTAATCGAGGAGTAGCGCGCACGATGTTTACTCTCTGCGAGCCTAAACGAATCTGAATCTCTTTCCGCGAGACGCGGCACGCGCGCGAGGCTCTCTCTCTCTCTCTCTCTCTCTCCACTTACCGTGCTTACTCCCGTTTCACTCTCCGCCGTTCGCCTGTAACAGAGCTGTAATACATTATTATACATTATGGTATTTATGCTGGGGAGGTTATGACGAGTTAACATTGTTCCTCGTCATATATCAAAAGGAAATAAGAATTTATACAAATTATCCTCTTTTTGACTAGCAACGTACCAGATGAACCTCCGTAAGCCTCATAAACTTAAAATAAATTATACAGGTTATGATATTTATACAAAATTAACACAAAGTATATATAATAATACATAATATAATGTTTAAGATTAAATAAATTTATGCGAGATCGTCGGTCCGTATTAAGACTAGCACAACTGAAATTTTTTCGCGGAAAGGAGCACGACTCGCCATTTCCCGCGAAGAATATGACAACTTAAATTCTCGCGTCGAAAACTAGCACAACTCGGCGTGCTAAAATAAATAAACGACGTAATTTCAAACCCCCACAAAGTCAAATATCACATTTAAAAATTAAAAAAATATATATATTTAAAAATTTTAAGAATTTTTTAATAATTTAACGACATTTCAAAGTTTTATCGTATTAACATTTGATTGAATATTTAAAAAATTGTTGCATATATTTTAACCATTTCGCGGCAAATTCTGAGTTGTGCTACTATTCACGGCAAGTACGCGACTTGTGCTACTTTTTTTTGCGCGCTTGGATTGTGCTACTTTTTGCGGGAAATTCTGAATTGTGCTAGTCTTTGTAGGGACTATATTTGTTGACGAGCTACTTGTTGATACTTTGATCTAAAAACTTGCGTGTCTTGCCTTCCTCCGAAGTATGTACATGCCGACGTATTATAAAAAAATCAATTTAAACTCAAGTCGTGTGGGGTAAGTTTTAAGGGTATGTTGATCGTAAAAAAATTATATACTTTTATAAAAAATGGTGTAAAACGGGATTCCCGTTGCTCCCAAGAATAATGTATGTAAAATGTGAAACAATGTGTACTATTGTGAGGATCTGTGAAATACCGTGCATAAGTGTTACAATGAAAAAGCACTTTTTTGGTTAAAAACGCGTAAATGTGTAAAAATGTGTAACAATGTAAAAACCGCTGCCAAGTCTTTGGCACGAAGCTTCCTCCTTTTCCGATTTTTGATATTGTTTTAAATGTAATATTACGCACGCACGCGCGCACACACACACACACACACAGACAAAACCATCTGCACGGACATTTTATAAAACCATGAAAGCTCTCAAAATATACTAAGCTTTAATTATCAAATTATATGGTTTAACAAAAATAATAATGTTCAGTCACACAGAGTATACAGGGTGAGAGTTGAAGTATTTGAATCTTAATATCTTTTAAACTAAAAGGTTTCATAAGCTACAAAAAGAACCTAGCCGAAGTGATCAAAAGATCAATCTTTTCCTAAAATTTCAACTCAATTTAAACCTTTTTACTCCCGTAATCGTACGACATAAAAAAAACATTTTTTTTAGTTTTTGATTTTTATCTCAAAAACTAGTCCCAAAATTCGCTTAAAATTTTTACAACTAGTAGATATCGTTGATTTTTATTGTCATGAATTTTTCAAAACATTTAACTATTTATTTTGAGTCATATATGTTTACGAAAATTTACCTTTATAATCATAAAAAATGAACAGATCAGTCAATCTAGAAAATCGTGCGGGAAAAATTAGACTATTTTATGTTCTTTTAGATACACTATTGTTGAATATATTGTATAAATCATATCATTATTAAAAAGCTAAAAATATTTTTCAAAAAACTAGAAAAATGGCTTAATATGGCCATAAAATGTTCAGAATCATAAAACAAAAAATGACCTTAATTCAGAATTATAAAAATATATGCATGTCCAATTTTATTACGATCCGTCGCATGTTCCAAAATTATGGCGGTATAACGCACACACACAACAACCACACACACACACCAAACACACACACACACACACACACGAACACACACAGCCATCCGCATCGGACACTTGGACAAAAACGATGATTCGTACTCCAAACACCTCCAAATGCGTTTCCACGAAGTATTAGCAAAACTGAAAATTTTACTATTACAAGCTTCCTCTTGAGGAGGAAGCAAACTGTGAAAAAAATTTGAAAAATGATCATTTTCTTTTAGCGATGTTCCAAATTTAATATAAATTTTGATTTTTCGACATTCTTTCACATTTTCACAAATTTTCCACAGTTTTTCACATTATACATTTCAGCAGTGTATTTTTTTTTTTTTTAAGTGGCATTTCGAACTCGAAAGTTCATCGCCTCATCTATGCAAAGCCTTCCAGTATCCTATTTTTGCTAACCCTATCCATTTCGCGCCGTCCTGTCCGATTCAGTAAGTCCGCTTTTACATTGTCCTCCACCTGCGTCTAGGTCTACCTAGAGCGCGACGTATTTGGCTTTCCTTTCAATTACGTGCCCTGCCCATCTTAAGTCTTCGCGATTTAAATTATTCGGTTATATTCGTGACGCGTATAAGTTATTAGCTCTCGTTTGTGCATTTCCTCACTCCCACGGTTCCTCATCTTCTTTGGCCCGTATATTTCGCCAGAAACTCTTAATTTTGCGAGCACAGCCTAACAACGGTTTCCTCTGCTTACGTGAGCGCCCAAGTGTCGCATCCGTACAAGATTACCGCATTATTATAAGTCCTATATACGCTAATTTTTTAACCATTTTTAGACAGCAGTTTTGATTTTGTACGTGTTCACGTGTAGAAGCGGCATACCCGAATTTATCTTTATTAATCTCGCTTTGGATTTCGTTTCGATCATTTATAGTTGTTGCCTAAATATCTGAATTCGCTAACCTTTTCGAAGTAAAATTCGACTCTTACAGATCCCCTCTCCTTCGCAAAAGCCGCAGTTTATCCATAATACTATATTTCGTTTTTCGATTTCGCCTCACCTCTAACACCCGTTTCCTCGGCCGCATTATGATATTTCCGCGTTCCCGCTTACGTTTCGCCATTATCCCCCACATGGTCCAATATCGCATATCCTAGAATCTGCGTTTTTCCTTAGTGTTGCGCCCAGCTCCCTAGTCTTGCATTTGCTAACAACGCTACTCTACGTAAGTAATAGGCCGTGGAGACCCGTCCCTTGTTTCAAACCGTCGTGTATCATGACGATTCAGATACATTACCGCCTACTCGTACTTTTCCTGCTTCCGTTCAGACATATTTGTTATTAATTTCACAAGTTTTTTTTGGCACGCCGAGGAGCAACGAAGGATTTGATACATTTTGCTTCGCTTGATAGAATCATACGCTTTTTATAAATCTATGAATAACTGTGTATTTGTTTCGCGATTATCCCATTTTTTCTCTAACAGCTGTAACTTATAGTAAACATTTGATCGCACGTCGACCTGTTACGCCGGAATCCACACTGATAGTCTCCTATTATATCTTCCGCGAAGGGCGTGAGTCTGGCCTGTATTACGTTTGATAGAACTTTGTAGCAGGTAGCTAAAAGTGAGATTCCCCGGTAGTTATTGCAATCTGTCTTATCTCCCTTTTTGAAAATCGGTATAATGATAGATTCTTTCCAGTTTTCCGGTATCGTTTCATTTTTCCAAATAGCACATACTAGTTCAAAAATTTTGAATGTAAGCGCGGTGCCCCCATATTTAAGTAGTTCTGCTGGTATAGAATCGTTTCCCGCGGCCTTTTTGTTTTTTAGTTTTTTGATCGCGGCTTCTACTTCTTTGTAGGTCGGTTCTTCTAAATGGTGTTCAGCAGTGTGGATTTCGTCTCCCGTTTCCTCGCAGTTTTGATGTACGTTTAGCAGCTTATCAAAATAGCCCTTCCACAGCTTTAACAGTTCACCTTCGCTCGTGACGAGATTCCCGCTCTCATCTTTCATTAATTGTGATCTACTTTGGAAACCCTTCCTAATAGCGTTAATTCCTTTGTACATCTCGCGCGGCTTATTTTCCTTAGTATTAGTTTCTATTTTTCTAATCTGATTCTTTTGATACTCGCGTTTTTTGTTCCTGTAAATCGCCCCCACTTGCCTTCTTATTTCGTGGTACTCTTCTACGGCCCTATCGCCTCCATTGTGTACGCTGTCTAATTTGGCCTTTTTGCGCCTTTCAAACCAGAGTTCGCACTCTTCGTCAAACCATGGTTTGCTCTTTGGCTTTTTCTTTCTACCTAGCACTTTATTCGCGGCCTCTTTTATCGTTTTTTCGATATCCCCCCAAAGACTGTTCGGGTCGTCATCTACCTCCGTCGGTGCAGGAGAATTTTATGACTCTAATACCGTTATCGTTGCTGGTTTCGTGCAGACTTTCCTTGCCTATAGTGGGCCTAAACATTTCCTCTTTCCCTATTTTAGCGTTGAAATCCCCCACTACTATTTTGGTGTCGTAAGACGCGAATTGGTCGATTAATTGCTTCAAGGCTTCGTAATAAAGATCCTTCACTTCTTTCTCTTTGTCCTCCGTAGGACAATGCACGTTAATAACCACGTAATTGTACCACGCTCCTTCGATGACGATATACGAGAGTCTGTCGTTTACGAATTTGAAACTTTTAACCGCGTGTATAATTCTTTTGTTAAATCTAGAATCGCGGTACCTAGAATGCCGCTCCGCCACCCCGTACATAAAGGTGAATTTTCGTTCCTAACATACCGCTATCTTGCCACCCGAGTTTCTTGTATAGCTACTAAGTCTAGATTGTACCCTCAGCCTCGTTTAAGATTTGCCTGGTACGCCCTGCTCGTATACACGCGCAACATTCCACGGTTCTACCTTTAGTCCCCTATGATTTGGTTTTGTTTTTTGGTTTTTTTTGAGCATGATAGTAAGGAACCCACGCGTTTGGATCCTGTTTTCTGATCGCAGGTGAATCATTCCTGTTCTAGAGGTGATAGATCCCCATACCTCCTAGAACAAGTATGAGAGCTTTCCGACTTTGATAAGGACGGAGTCAGCTCATCGTCGGACACACTACGGAATCACGCTCGTATCCTAACGCCCCCCTGCAAGGCAGCGCGCCTACGCTGGCTTCGTTGCCGTGTAAGACCAGGTGGCGAATCATTCTACACATCCCCTTTCGGGGCAGTTGTCATCGCTCCCGCATTCTCCACGACAGCAGGATTTTTGTAATGTGTGCTAAGAGAGATAGATTATAGACATAGTTAGGTATGAAGAGAAAGTGAAATAAGAAATGGGGAAATTGTTATTCCTCTCCATATTTCAAAACATATAGTTTTTGGGAAAACAAAGGTGGGAGGATAACCCAGGTTTTTTAATAATTTGGACTGTGTTTATTATTAAAAAACCTGGGTTATCCTTCCACCTTTGTTTTCCCAAAAACTATATGTTTTGAAATAAGAAATATTGTTGAGTGTTCGTTGTTGTGGTGCTTGCGTAGTGTTTCTAGATGAATGCGTTCGATCGCCAGTGCGGGCTCATCACACCCACGCCCGGGCCTATCGGCTGTCCGCGGCTGCTTATTCGATTTATTCGCAGCTAACCTCTTTCTCAGGGGCCGTTCCTCTACGCGCAACATGAGGACGCGCTGTGTAGTGGTGATAGGCACCCACCCGTCCGCTCTGGACGCACAGTTCCGCTAGGGTATTAATGCAATAATTAATTATAATTTAACATTCTAGAAAAAAAAGAGAATAATGAATTCAGACACAACATCATTGGAAAACCCACTTTTCTCGGAAGACGACTTCGAATTATTATCAGAAATATTACACGAAGATCTAACGTATATGGATATGCCCATAGTCATACATATAGAAAATTTACAACCCATTGATTTTGACATCGAGGAACACATGGACGAAATATTGTCCTTCCTAGACACAGTTAACAATCAAGAAAAATCTCAAAATATCTTGAGACAATCTCGACAAATTAGGACAGTATGTTATCCAAACAATTATCCAGAGAAGAAATCAGAGAATTTGAAAGATATGTCGAAGTAACAGTAGACAACGATCCACTCGGACTCGAACGATTATTTCAGAACCAGGAGATAACAATCATAAGGAGGAGGTATTTTTGAAGACCCACCGCAAGTAGAAATTATCGAAAGGAAACAAATTTAATAAAGAGAAAAAGAGGTTAATTATAAAAAAAGAGAGAGAAAGAAAACTAGTATAACCAACTAACTCAACTACTTTCAGAATAAAAATGAAGCTGCCATTAGAGATCAATCAAGAAAAAATTGACGGAGAGATTTTAACATCAAACTCCAAATTTTATTTTGATTTAAACGAGAACAGTTGTGTTACACAACTAGAATCCAAAAAGACAGTATACATTGACACGTCACGCTTCAGATGGATCGCACTCTGTGAAGACTGTTATAAGACAAAGAATTATGCACATATAGAAGCAATAATACCCTGCAGAAACTGGCATCATCACGAAGAGAATCGCCACCCTATTAATTGTGCAGATTGCAGAGAACCACTATTCTTCACTCAACCTATAATGATTGTCCTACGTGTCGAAACGAATACATAGAAATACGATTAGATGATAACATTATGGATGTGAGAAGAAGAATCAGATATTGAGTATCACCACAGAGTAAAAGTATAAAATTCTTGCTCCCATATTCCGAAGACTAGACAACAAACGAGAAACTGATCAAATAAGCATCATCGAGGAAGCAATCACGAGGGTATTCCTGAGCCTGCCACACCTCACTACAGCGTTCCAGACTAAGACTTCAGTCATAAGTGAATAGATAAGTAAATAGAGATTGAATATAACAAAAATATATATTTTATAGGGAGATCTGGATCCTTTCCACAACATGTTATGTTCCAATTAAGTACAACACCATAATTTATAAAAAGAGAAAAACGTATATATTGAAATTCTAGTAGAGCAAGGAACATAACACGGATAAAGGGACTACGATCATGCATGAATATTACTTTGAAGAATAATCAAATAATTATCCTAAAGGAATAAAGACCATTATATTGTCAAATATATCGTTACTAAGGTGAAAGGATCCTTATATCACGTATATAAAATCAAAATTTATAATATATTAAAAGTAAGAAGTTAAAATATCTTATGTTATAATCATTAAATATAGTGCATGGCAATTATTAAGGATTAAATAAAAATAAAACACAATAAAAAATAAAATCAAGTGAAAAACCGCTGCCAATTCATTGGCACGTAGCATCCTTCAACTAAATTTATAGGTCCAATAAATAAAATATTGTTTTATTATACAGTATAATTATGCTTTTTTCGACGTGAAACGACGCCTCTATAAGAGGAAGCAAGATTTTTGAGAAAAATCGGTTTTTACATTTCAGCTCTTTACTTGAGAACCACTCAACAAAATCGTTTAAAATTTTAACAACATGTTATGTGACAACTTTTACGTAGCTATATCGGAGATTTTATTTCGAATATAGTTTCGAGAAAGTTCCACATACAAAAAGCATAGCGAGCATTCAAGGCCACTAAAATATCAAGTGACCAAGAATCTCGATAAGCTAAACACCTTCCCCGCCGACGACTACTTGCGTGCGTGCGATGCTGCGCTTGCAGTTTAGGCGCTTGACCTTTGCCAGGCCCCGTAAGGCCTAATGAGTGCAACAAGCGCCAACGCTGTGACGTAGCGGCGGGGAAGTAAAGCTTGGGACAGCGTGGGAGGTCCGGAAGACTTCCGAGCGTCCCCAAGCCAAACTACCCGGCACTCCGTGTCGTGCCAGGCCGCCGAACGGACGATAGATTTTTCAGAGTTTGTTCCGATAGATTTTTATTGTTCAGAGATAGATACTTATAGAAAGATTACATTTAAAGTTAGTTTCAAAGAGCAGATTCATTATAAATACAGATTATCAATAAATAATTGGACCAGAGAATCGCAAAAATTACTTGACAACGAGCATTACTCCAGAAGGAAACCTCATCATTCGTATTGGGAAAGTTCATTGATAGCTGTCTACAATAATTACAAGGTAAGATTTTGATTAATAATTTGACAGTGAAATAATTTAAAGAGAGAGAGAGAGAGTTGAGTTTGGTCGCGGAGAGATAATTCTAACTGAATTTCATTCTCTCGATGCTGTATAGTGTCTGACACGCAAGCTCAAACAAAAAATAAAACAATTGTTCGCGGTTAAGAAAACCACGTAACACAACAGATAGCTATCTTTATTAAATCACCAAATAAAATTTTGAACCATTTGACTACATTGTTTTAGAGATATAAGAAATCAAAAAATTTTCAAAAAAAAAATTCAAACCTTGATATCTTAAGAGCCATAGGGGTTTTAAAGCTGCGCAACGTCCTTAGCTAAAACACATAAAATATCTACCTTTTCCTAAAATCTCAAGTGTAATAAAGCCTTTTTATGCCCGTAATCGTGGCACAAAAAAACTCATTTTTTTCAGTTTTCGATTTATTACTGGAAAAATAAGTGGTCAAATCACTTAAAATTTTATTGGGAGATAGTTTGACACGTGACCCACCAACTTGATTTTTTTCACAAGGTTATGATGTTTAGTTTCAGATATATAAATTTAAAAAAAAAAACACCTTTTTTATTTTATCTGCCGAATGGAGTGGTCGATCCCGAGGACCAAACGGTAAAAAGTAGATAATTTTATTATCTTTTAAATGCATTTCAGCTAAATTGTTTGTAACAGTCGGATGATTAAAAAAACCGCAAAATAGTGTTTTTCAAAAATCAAAAAATAGCCGTAAAAAGAAAAATAGATAAGAAAATAAAAAAATAACTGTTTTTCCCGAATTCAGAATCCAAAAATAGATAAGCATGTCTAATTTAATTGATAATTACGGAGTAGTTTCAGAAATATTAGGGTATACATACACACACACACACCCACACACACGCATCCACACACACACACACACACACACACACACACACACACAACCATCCATACGGACATTTTCTAAAAACACGTAATTCGAACTTCAAACACCTCAAAACATGTTTCTATGAAGTTTTAGCGAAACTGAAAATTTTGCTATCACAAAGCTTCCTCTAGGAGGAAGCAAAGAAAGTATTAATTAAGCGCTGTAATCAAAATCTAATTTAGTATTAATATTTACTATCGAGCAATAGAATCGTAAATAACATCAGTACCTGTACGAGTATCTACGGAACAAATAATAACTACCTCACCTCTGCAAATAGCAGAAAATGTGGGACAGAATCAGACAATGTACCTGTACAGTAGAAAAGAAGTCTATAAAACTTGCTAATAGTGCTAGAGTTGTTATACCCGAAACTGGCTGTGGGATACCCGAGATAAAACTTTTTCAAGAATACTACGCGTGTTTAGACGTTGCAATAGCAGTTTATTTATTTCAAGGGTTTGCTCGAGGTGAAAAGCCTATATACGATGGATCGGAATATGTTCATAATGTCGGTAATACTGCTAGGTATACTCTTCGTATTATGTATGACGAGAGTAGCCGACATTATAAGCCTATTTTGAACTTGGTAGCTGCGGCCGGTAGTAGGAGATATTGCATACCTTGCAATAAGAAAGTAACAAACGAGAAGAGTCATAGGTGCCCGAACAAGTGTCGCAGTTGTCTAAAGAAACCACCTTGTGAACGTGACCAAGCTGCCAGACATGTAGTGTGTCCACACTGTAATAAACCCTTTTTTCAGTCAGATGTGTCTTTCGAATCATCTGAAACCAGGGTCATTTGATAAGAATCATACAGTATGCGCGAGTTTAAAAATTTGTACGAGGTGTAGAACGATTAGAGGTAACACCAGCAATAATACACCCCCACATATTTGCGATAGAGTCTTTTGTAAGGTTTGTAAGCTTATGCAACCAATTGACCATCTTTGTTTTATGCGGCCTATAGCTGAAACGCGTCAGCAGGCGACTAGTAGCAACACGAAAAAACAGACTTTATACTTATTTTACGATTTCGAGACACAACAGTCGGAAGCTATATTGGGTGATGATAAGACACATATACACGTTGTCAATTTGTGTGTAGTGCAGCAGGTATGTAGTGCTTGCCTGGATAACGAAAATATTTCTGAATCATGTAATTTTTGCGGGGTGCGAGAGCATGTGTTTAAGGACGATCCGGTAAAAGAGTTAGTAGACTTAGCCTTGAATCGTAGAAAAAATATTGCAGACGTGATCTGTATCGCACACAATGCTCAAGGATTTGACGCGCAGTTCGTGCTAAAATATTTGGTAGGATGCAAAGATTTCCGTGAAATGCCTTCCGTAATTCTAAACGGGTCAAAAATAATTATGATGAAGTTTGCACACATAAAATTTCTCGATAGTTTAAATTATTTATATATGGCTTTGAGTGCTTTACCGAAAGCTTATGGACTTGGTGGTGGTATTGAGAAGGGAACATTCCCTCACTTATTCAATAGACCGGAAAATCAGAACTATGTGGGCGAGATGCCACCTGTAGAGAGCTACTCACCCGACTCGATGGGTGTCGAGGAGCGAAAAACATTCTCAGATTGGTACGCCGATAGAAAAGAACAAAATTACATTTTTGATTTTCCAAACGAGATCATCAAGTATTGCAAGCAAGACGTTAAGATATTGATACTTGCATGCCTTGCCTTCAGAAAGACTTTTATCGAATGCGGCGCGACAGATCCGTTCTTAGAGTGTGCCACTATTGCGTTGTCGTGTATGCGTGTGTACCGTAAGCAATTTTTTTTAAAATATACAATTGGCATTATACCGTCGGGTGGCTATCGTCGAGCCAATAAACTTAAAGCAGCGCCATGGCTCACGTGGATGGAGCATGAGACTGGCTGGTCGATACAGCATTCTGTAAATTCGCGTGAAAAGAGACTGCCCGAAGGCCCTCTGGTGGATGGATTTTGCGTGTTAGAAAACAATGAGAAAGTCGTACTGCAGTTCCACAGGTGTTATTGGCATGGCTGTGTTCGCTGCTACACTGATGGTCGTGATTTGTCAATCGTGAATGGCGAGAGTATGGACGAGCGGTACGAGAGAACGCTTAGAGTTTCGGGAAAAATTAAAAGACACGGATATCGTCTCATTGAGAAGTGGGAGTGTGATTTTGATCGCGAGTACAGCGAGAACGAGCAGATGATGACGTATATAAAAGAGGTCACAAAAGACTGGCATAAACCACTTACTCCGCGAGATGCATTTTTCGGTGGCCGTACGGTAACACGATAAAATCATACGATATTCGCGAGAATGAAAAAATTAAATATGTTGATGTATGTTCATTATACCCGTACATTTGTAAATACGGTCGCTACCCCGTTGGTCATCCGAAACTTTATGTGGGTGAGGTTGAGTGGGCGCGTGTAGTTGGCTTCGATAACAACATCAGCCAGATTGACGGTCTGATGATGTGCGAGGTGTTACCACCGAGAAATATTTACCACCCTATTCTACCCGTAAAAATGCGTAATAAGCTACTATTTCCGCTGTGTATATCGTGTCCATGTGTCAGGAAGACTGTAAACACGAAGACGTGAACGCATGCGTTTTTGTCGGTACCTGGGTGGCCGACGAGCGTAAAAAAGCCGTGGAATTTGGTTACGTAATTATTAAGGTATTTGAAATATGGTCGTATAAAATGACACAGTTCGACAAACGGTCACGTAAAGGTGGCCTCTTTCACGAGTACATTGATAAATTCTTTGCGGAAAAGACCTATGCATCGGGATACCCATCAGAGTGTAGAAATGATGATGAGCAAGCAATAGATCGCTATATTCAGAACTTTGAGCAAGAGGAGGGTATAAAACTCGACAAAAGTCGGATAAAATTCAATGCTGGTCTACGCTCCGTGGCAAAGCTATGTCTCAACTCGTTAGTGGGGCAAGTTTGGGCAGCGCGAAAACATGACAAAAACTGAGATAGTAAGAGACCCACAGAGATTGTTCGAGCTATTAACTAGCCCCGATAAAGTTGTGAATTCTATACTGCCGACCAGCGATGAAATCCTCTACGTTAGTTGGGTAAATAATGACGAGGATGCCGAGATTGAGCCGTCACCACTATGCAACGTGGTTATCGCTGCTTACACTACTGCTCTGGCGCGACTCAAACTTTTCTCCGAGCTCGAGCTACTGGGAGAACACGTGCTGTACTATGACACAGATTCCATAGTGTATCTGAGCCGAGAGAACGGATGTAAATATGAGCCGTCAACGGGACCATTTTTAGGGCAACTCACTGATGAGTTGGCGGCATATGAGCTAGGCACATACATTACATCCTTTGTCTCCGGCGGACCAAAATTTTATGCTTATAAGTATCTAACACCTGACGGTTGTGAATCGTGTGTATGTAAGATCAAAGGTATTCGATTGAATGCATCAACATCAGAAAAGATTAATTTTGAAAGTCTGCGTAAACTTGTGAATGGTGAAATACCACCGACATTTGTCACTTTTAATGCGATTAGACGTACAGCGTTGCATGATGTGGTCACACGTTTGGAATGTAAAGTCTATGAACCTGTCTACTCTAAACGTCGCTTTGTTGCCAACGATAAGAGTTACCGTATGGATATGTAACTCTAAAGTGACTAATAAAAACTTAATACAATTTTTCTATATTTAATAATAACTTACCCAGCTCTCTCTCTCTCTCTCTCTCTCTCTCTCTCTCTCTCTCTCTCACTCTCTCTCTCTCTCTCTCTATCAATCAATCGAGTGTCTTTCGAGATGCATGTACCGGGATACCAGTTTCTCGGGCCGGGCACTAATCTTGAGGAGAGACTGGCACGCGGTGAAACCGGCAGAAATCCTCTAGATAGAGCCTGTCTCGAGCACGATATCGCATATTCGCACAATAATGGTAGTGGTGATGGTGGTGGTGGGGGACATACTCAAGCCGATCGCCGACTGGCTGAGCGTGCTTTTTCACGTATGCTATCTGAGTCGTCGGGTAGTGAGGAGAAAAACGTTGCTTTATTAACTGTTTTGTGTATGGTCGGTAAAATCACTTTTGATAGGGTTTATCGACGATTCAGACAGACTATAAAATGTACAAGGAGAAAGAGATCGAGATTAGTCGGTGGGAGACAGTCAACGAATGGAGAGCAAGCTTGAAAAACTGTACTATGGCTTGCCAGCTCCATCAGCATACGCTGGTTGAGACAGACTTGTACGAGCCATGCGCAAAAAATTTCGCTCGAACGAGGTGCGGGAGTGGCTCGAGAGTCAAGATGCGCACACAATGCATAAAATGGTGCGATATCGTTTTCCTCGTCGCTCTTACCGGGTTTTCAGCCCGTACGAATTGTGGGAGGCTGATTTAGCAGACTTTCGCTCTCTAAAAACGTATAATGATCAATACAGCTACTTACTGGTGGTCATTGATGTGCTCTCAAAGTATGCGTGGGTTGAGCCACTTCGTGATAAAAAGACTAAAAGTGTGGTCAGTGGTCTGGAGCAGATTTTACAGCGAAACGATGGTAGACAGCATATATACTTTCAAACGGACAAGGGCAAGAAATTCATTGGACGCGAAGTGCAGAATTTGCTGAAAAAAAGAAACATTATTTATCGTGCTGTGCGAGACCCCGATGATAAGGCAGCAGTCGCCGAGCGTTTTATCAGAACTCTTAAAGAGCGAATATGGCGCTACTTCCCACATCTCAACACAAGACGCTACATTGACGTGCTGGACGGTATTGTACAGTCGTACAATAATTCGTGGCATAGTGCAATAAGAATGACGCCATCTAGTATGAATATGTATAATGCAGCTAAAGCTCGTGAAAATTCAGCGCGGCGCTACTGTGTCAAACGACAGTCACGCTGTACCCATAAATACAATGTTCAAGACTTGGTTCGAGTTAGTCGTGCTCGGACAGCCTTTCGAAAAGCATACGAGGGTGGCTGGACTCTAGAATTATTTAGGATTACAAAGGTCGATACGACGAGACAGCCGCCCGTCTACACGCTCGAGGATCTGGAGGGAGAAAAAATTGACGGCTATTTTTACGAACAGCAGTTGAGTAGAGTGCGCAAAGATTTATTTGGTGACGTTATTCATATTGACCAGGTATTACGCAGTAGGGTCAAAGGAAAGAGGAAGGAGTATTTTGTGAGTTGGAAGGGTTACCCTGAAAAATTTAATTCTTGGGTGTCTGCTAAAGATCTCGTGAATCTACAAAACAATGATGATGATGATGACGGATAAATTTTACATGGTTCTGTCCAGTTGTAGTAGTAGATATGTTTTCCCCGAGAACACTACAAATCACTTTACCACACAACTCCCCCAAAATTTTTGTCTACACGGCAATTGGTGTGTCGGTCTCACTGAAATTCAGATACCTCTCACCTTTCAGCACATATCAATGAAGGAGAAAGGAGAGGGGGTTGTTTGTGTGAGAAAAAAATCTACGCGCGCCGCTCACACCAGCAATAGGTTACGCGATAGAGTTGATGATGATGATGATGGTGATGATTATGAGGAGACTTTTAGTCAAATAAAATGTGGCGTTTATGACGACCTTTGTCCAAAACGTTGTGTGAAATATTGGGTTTTAAAAGTGGTGAATTATTAACTTGTGATGGTAAAAAAGACTGCTTCATTATCGGTAATAGACCAGCAAATCTTGTAAATGGTTTACCGAGTGTTCTGATGGTTTATAGTAGTATTTGCCAACCTTACGTGACAGGCGATGTTTTCTCACGATTGCTACGTGCTGTGCCTCTTCAATTATATGACTATACTTACGGTCGAACACAAATTCAGAACTTTGCCCCTCCAATGTATTTACCTCTGCTATCATCGCCTTTTCAGTCCATCGAGGTAGATATAAGGGGCGACCAAATTGGCTGTGGCGATGGTGGTGGGGATAATTACGTTAACGAGAATAGACCTTTCAGAGAGGTTTTAAGTAACCGCATGCGCGAGAGTGGGGGTAATCTCAAGCGCAAAGCTAAACAAGTACTGAATAAAATGATGGCACCAGATGAGCAGGAGGCAGAGGTGGGGGGTGGTGGTAGTGGTGGAAAGAAGAAAGCTAAATATAAGAAGGCGCAGATGACGCAAAAAACGCAGTCAGGCTTTAGTCGTGGAGCTGGTAGGAGCGTGTGAACTACTCAGAAAAAGAAGAAAAAGAGGAAGAAATCTACAACTAAAACAGCATCGTCAGCAGCAGCTAAAGATATCTTTGTCAGCTAAAAAGTCTCTCTCTTCAAACAATATACCTACTTACTCTATACCAGGCAAAAACATGGCTTTTTTACACACTGACTCTTGTGACTTGTTGAAGTCGGAGTTGTAACTCTTTGAATTACCGCCAACACAGACGGTCATTGAGGGCTCTCATTGGGTGCAGTATAAACCAATCTCGTCACTCACTGATCAAGCGCCAATAGAATTTACGATCCCTGGCAACTGTGAATATCTAGATTTAGCGCATACAATGCTGAGTCTACGTGTAAATATAACGCCAATGACACCAATAGAGAAAGATGCGACAGCACCACCCGTCGGCCCTGTAAATAATTTTATGCATTCACTGTTCAATCAAGTGGATGTATTTTTTAATCAGAAACCTGTATCACCACCAAATAATGCCTACGCATACAGATCGTACATTGAGACGTTATTAAATTACGGACCAGCGGCAAAAAATTCACACTTGAGCAGNAACCTGTAAAATGGATAACGCTGATGCCGGCAATGCGGGTTTCGTTAGACGACAAGCAGTTATGACTGACAATGAAATTGATTTACTGGGTTACTTACACGTAGACGTGTTAAATATGGATAGACTGCTACTTGGTGGTGTTGAGGTACGTGTGCGTCTTGTACGCACTCGTGAAAGCTTTTGTCTAATCGATCCCAATTCTGCATATATAGTACACTTAACCGAGGCGACACTGCTTGTTCGTCGCGTAAAGATTGACCCAGGCATTGCAATGGCTCATGAAAAAATGCTTTCTAAAACCATGGCCAGTCGATAGATAATGTCATACTAGGTCAATTACCGAAAAGAATAATCATTGGATTCATTGAGAATAAGGCTTACAACGGCGATACAAAACTCAATCCGTTCAATTTTAAAAATTTCAATATTAATTTTTTGTGTTTGTTTGTGGACGGTGTACAAGTCCCCTCGAAACCACTACAGCCTGACTTCAAAAAAACAAAGATGTATGTGGATGCGTATCACATACTCTTCTCGGGTACGGGTGTACATTTTTCAAATGCCGGTAGTTCGATATCACGCGATGCATACCCAAATGGATACTGTCTTTTCGCATTCGATTTGACGCCTGACTCATCCGCCAACAACGACACCCATTGGAATTTAATTAGAAGAGGTAGTGTGAGGATTGCTGTGAGATTTGATGACGCATTAGACAGTGTTGTGAATTGCATAATTTATGCTGAGTACGACAATCTATTGGAAATTGACTCGTCTCGACAAGTTTTGGTCGACTACAGTGGTTGAGGTTAGATGGCGCTCCTTGAAAACCCAAATAAAACCGCTCACCAACACGGGGGCTCGTGTCAGTCGATATTTGTTTCTTGAGCTGTGCAGACAAGCGAAAATCTAGTTATTGATTTGCAGTTTTTCAAGGACAACACAGGCCGTAATGTACCGAAAGAAGTGGGCTTGGTAGTGTTAGATGGAGATATTACAGCACATTGGATTATCGCACCTACTTGTAATACGAGATTCTTAAAGAAAGATATTTCAAGAGAGAATAATTGGCTGACTCTGTATCATCATGGTCTGAATTGGTATGATGGGGATGTATCGCAGAAAAAATTTTATAAAAGTTTACACGATATTTGCAAGAGAGCGGATAAAATTTATGTGCGAGGAGAGGAGAAGGCAGAACTGCTGAATAAGATCACCACACAAGAAATCATCAATTTGGAGAGTGAGCACGAGTGTCCGACTTTTCATAGATTACCTTACAGTGAGAGGTATTGTATGCAGCACTCTATTAAACACTGCTCACTCAAGTATACCTGTGCACTCAACAACGCCTATAAGTTAAAACTTTGGTTAAACACCCGTGGTAGTGGAAGTGATATTGTTACATCAGCAGAAAGCCCCTTCTCACCACCCTTCTACCTCTGTAAAAATAAATTCGCTGGATATTCTTTAGAAGTTGCGAAAAATGAGCTTTCATGCGGTTGGAGTGTATCCGGCAGATCGAATTCCGATAACATGGGTAAAACGAAGTGGCTTTGTGTTTAACACGGAGAGTCACAAGAGACGTGGTTCGCATTGGGTGGCAATATATGCGTCCGAGAGTGGCGTTGGATGGTATTTTGATAGTTTTGGTAGATCGCCATACATTCCCGATCACATAAGTCGAATCCAGAGAAATTGTAAGAGTATACGGTGGAATAATATTCGATTACAAAGCAGTTTTTCTGATACTTGTGGTAAATATTGCATCATGTTTCTATATTGTATGATTAATGGCTTGGGTATGCAACGATTCCTCCAAAATTTCTCATCAAACTTGAGAAAAAATAATCAGATAGCTGAAAAATTTGCTGACAAGTTGTAATGTAATATTGTGAAAATGTTATGTGAAACGACGGTGTAACAAGATATTTTAGTTAGCATTGGCTTTCATAAATGTCACCACAGCAGATTTCTATTGGCTCCCCACTATAGAATCAGTGATTCTATTGGTCCCCCACCACCAGATAGGTTGGTTTTAATTGGCCTCACTAACCCCACCAAAACCACCAATTTTGAATATAAGCTGGAGACGTTGCAGCACAGAGACCACAGTTCTCTCTTGCCCGTAAAAACTAGTAAGGAAGTTTGCTCTCAGAGGAAGAAGAAGAAGATGGCTGGACAGAAGAGACAGCACGCTGATAGTCAGGCCCAGGAGACTCAGGTCAGTAAGTATCGCTGCCATCAAATCCTACCAATGGTGTTTGGCTTGAACAACTCCTACGGGAAAATTATTCACGTAGGACTTGAAAATACCTCCGTCGGCTCTGGCGACTTTAACCCTGTTGTCCGACTGAGTAGTCAGGAGTTCTACGGTCTATCCTTACCGCTCGCCACCTGGATACAGTTCCGGGAGCAGTTTGACGAGATTGACCGATACTTCCAGGCATACAGTGAGGAAGAAATGCTGGATCAACGAATCACCATTACTGGGTTTACCATAAGATTCATGATCAGCTACTCGGATCGGGCGTTTGAATTGGTGATGGAGGAGGCCGAGGACAGTAAGGAGCCTAAAGTAAAACGACAACGTAAGCCTTCGCTTGTATTTAAAAGAGTGACCTTCGACAGATTGAAGGCATTGTCTAAAATAATAGATCATAGAATTAAGTATTTATTGAAGGTTAAAGAAGCTATAGAGATTATTGTGAGAGAGGTGGGTGACTATAGCAAGGAAAAATTGATGAATAGCAAAAATTCTCAGTACACATACTTTACCGCATATAATGTTGAGTTTGCAATGAGAAATTTTGATCAATCGCTTGTAGATAAGATAGATAAATTGTTAAACGATAAAAATATACATTTAGCTATAGAAGATATTTATATTATTATTTATGAATTTATTAATCTACATTTATATAATATAGTTAGTAGTAAAACTAAAATTTTCGAAGTGCGAATTCTGTAAAATCACTTCCTATCCTCTCTTTCCTCGCTTATTCACGCCTGAATTATATATCATAGCTCGAAGCTACTGCTAAAAATTAACTGCGCGTGCGCGTGTGTTTTGGATTTTCCTTTTTGAAGAAGATAACCGCTTTTTAACATTGAACGCTTTTCAACGCGTTTTAGATTTTATATAGCAGTCGCCACCGCCGATTACACATTGATAATTTTGCTCGATACGCTCGATACGCAACGCCAGCCCGAGCAGTTTTTTTCGCTTTACTCGTGCATAATCATTTACAAATTGACGGTATAAAGGTCGTTGGAAAACGCACCCATTGCTGTGTATGCATCAGCTTTTTGAAGTGAATACTTCTATAGGCTCGTTAGGTACACATTTTTGCCGGGGAGTGAATCAAGAAAAAACCAACCGTCACGCGAACGCTAGGAGGGGAAATAAGCGTACGACCGCAGGGGAAGAGCTCTCTCCCCCCTCCACCGCACTCTCTTTGCCGCATAAGACGTACAGACTATACGCGCACCTCTCCCTTCGCCGCGCTCTCCTTCTCACTATCTCTCTCTCTCTCGCTCTCTCTCTCTCTCTCTCTCCCCCTCCACCGCGCTCTCGTCGCCGCGCAACACGTACGCGCACCTCTTGACTCTTCCTTCACCGCTCTCTCCTTCTGTATCTTTCCGCTGGCTTTCGGGCGCCTCGGCGCTCTCGGCGTTCTCTACCTAGCATAAACTGAAATGATGCTATCCCGCGTCTACGCGTCAGTTGTACGTAAACATGTATCACGTCAGTTATACGTAAAAATGTATATTGTTATTATTATTATTGAAGTGAATCCTTATATTTAACTACAAGTGTATTAATAAAATTACATTGATCATCACTATCACTACTTGCATACACTGAAGTAGGAGCACGGGAACTCGATACAAATGACCATGAAATGCCACTAATTTTGGCAGGAGATTTTAATGTTAACTTTGCAGACGAACGTGCACAACCATTAATTGCATTCCTCAAAAATAAATTTCAATTAGAAATGAATAATGATGCTCAACAATCAACTACTAAGTATGGCACAACATTAGATGCAGTATTTTCAAGATTTTTATATAAAATAGATTCTAAAACATTTATATCATACTTTAGTTACCACAAACCGATTGTTTCTTTAATTGAATTAAAAAATGAAGATACCTGTNCGCCACCGATTTGATTGATTTTAGCTTCCTGGAATGTAAAATACAAGATTAAATACTATTTATCTATTAAAAAAAAAACCGCTGCCAAGTCATTGACACTTAGCTTCCTCCTATTCTGCTAGTGGAAGATAATTACATGGGACAATCAACTCATTCTTTGATTTAAATATTCGCTACTATTCGATACTAAAAGGATAGGTTTACTCGAATTCAAACTGAAACATATATCACGTCAATTCTTAGTTACGATCGATCACGTAGTTCCAGAATTAAACAGTATTACTACGCACACATGGCACGCACGCACGCACGCACGCACACACACACACACAGACAAAACCATCTGCACGGACATTTTATAACAGCATGAAAACTCTCAAAATAATACTAAACTTTAATTATCAAATAACGGTTAACAAAATTAATAATGTTCAGTCACACAAAAACAGGGAAGTTTAAGAATTTGATCTTACTATCTTTTAAACTAAAGTTTCATATAGCTACAAAAAAACCTAGCCGAAGTGATAAAAAGATCAATCTTTCCTCAAATTTCAACTCAATTGAAACTATTACTCCCGTAAATCGTACGACTAAAAAAACATTTTTTTAGTTTTTGATTTTTATCTCAAAACATGCCCAAAATTTGTTTAAATTTTCAACTAGTAGATATTGTTGTTTTTTATGTCATGAATTTTTTCAAAACATTTAACTATTTATTTTTTGAGTTAATATATTTTATCGAAAATTACCTTTTAATCATAAAAAATGAACAGATCAGTCAATCTAGAGAAATCTGCGAAAAAGTAGACAAATTTATGTTCTTAGATACACTATTGAATATATTGGTAAAAATCAATATCATTATAAAAAGCAAAAATTTTTTCAAAATATAATGCTATAATATGGCCATAAAATGGTCAGAATCATAAACAAAAAATGACCTAATTCAGAATTACAACAAATATCATTGTCAAATTTTATTACGATCCGTCGCATGGTTCCAAAATTATGGCGGTATAACGTACATACACACACACACACACACACACACACAGCACACACACACACACACAGCATCCGCACGGACTTTCAAAACGTAGATATCGTTACTCCAAACACTTCCAAATGCGTTCCCCGAAGTAGTAGCAAAACTGAAAATTTTACTATTACAAAGCTCCTCTTGAGAGAAGCAAAAACAAGATAGTTGGGTAGTTTGTAGAATCCAAGAGGTACAAGTGAGACACGGCCATGTAGGTGTGATAAATGCTATGCTTTGTATATTTGCCAAGAATGCCAGCAGCACAGGAATCGAGTAAGTTCTGCTACAGGTGTACATGAACATAAAGTCAAGACTGCAACACGCGCCAAGGTGGTATACTACGCCAGGTGATGACCACTCCCCGAGGTCCCAGGCAACTGCGAAGCCAAGTGTTATCAAAAGAGGTGTGAACTAGGAGGCTGTTCCGCCGATCATGATTGAGGATCTGTTTAGCCGCCTGCAGAAGGATAAGAAACAACAAGGATCCAGGGCTGGATGCATTCCCAATATTGCATTGGACTTATCCAGAGATCTCCGTGACTTGTCAATGCATGCCTAGAAGAGGGAATATTTCCCGCAAACTGGAAGAAACAGCGACCGTACTTTTGTTGAAAAGGAAAATGTCACCCCAGGCGGCCTATCATACAGACCAGCTCTGCATGTTGGATTTACTTCGGGCAACGATCTTGGGAAGCATAATTTGCGTTAGAATAGACATTTATAGAGAAAGTGTGATAGCAAACAATCATACGGCTTAGGAAGATTGTTTCAAACCCTTGACGTTGCGTATGTGACCCTAAGTACGCGCAACAGCGATAGATGGGAAATAAGATGCGGGTAAAAAGGAAATACCTGCAGTGCCATATTGACATTTGTAATGTCTTGTAGAATGCATTCAATTGCCAAAGGACAGAAATACACGAACGGTATCTGAAAGCTAGAATGTGCCCTTATAGTATTATTAAAGAGAGTCCGACTACGTGATAGACAATATAGTTATATAAGCAGTGAGGGGTACGCGGGACGATTGTATATAAGTTAGAGAGCTGTTCCCCGCAATGGTGTGAAGGACTTGTGTACCAGGCATATGTAAACATCTATCTAGGTTACGTGTACTGTGGAAGCTACAATTATCATAAAGGATACAGTCGTAGATTGCTGACGATATAATGTTATTAGGTTAGCAAATACATAAAGATGTGTAGGGAGCTAGCTAAGATGGTGCCATGTTCTCTATTATACGTGAATGCTAACAAAGATGGTCTGGAATTCTAGATTAGTACGTCATAAATACGTTAAAGTTATTTCGTTATTCCTAGTATGAAAAAGATAGAGCAATTATACGGGGACTTAAGTTAAACAATCAATGAATAGTCCGATGATAAAGCCAGCAGAAGTATTGTCCGTCTTTCTTAGATCACGATAAATTCTGCAAAGTTATGGGCTAACTTTAAAATACAAAGTAGCTTGCTAGCGCATGGTGACCTTGACTTCAATCATTTGCTATGTGGAGCCGGGCAATGGTAAACTTTGATTCCTACGAAATCTCGAGATACCGTGTGCAGGTCAGTAGGCACTAAGAGTGGGCGTCCCGCTTCCCGAATCGAGCGACGATCGGTCCTGCATTAATAGCAGCAGGCCGCCATTGACTTCTACACTGAAAGAAGACCTTCGAATCTAGGAACGAACAATGACAAAAGCCAGCAAAGAATGGGGATGCCTTTTAATAATGAAGACAATTTTGCTGAATGAAGCAAAACAAGATGAAAGCATGCCAAGCGGCGATAGACTCATCGCCCTCTATACAAAGTAGACGACTGATATGGAAACGACATAGAGAAGTTACCTTACTACTCACGCAGTGTCTTACCGGCATGGAGATTACCCTGGGCGTACTACACATGGTTTAAATAGACAACACCGTAACTGCCCAGTTTGCTTAGAAATAGCAAAATGCAGCGTCATGTTTCTGTGACTGAGTTCGTGATATGAAATGAGTCGATGACAGCTAGTTAACATAAACTACACACTCCACCACACAAACAAAACCTATCTGACGACATTTTATAAACAACCATGAAAACCTCAAAATATACTAACTTAATTTATAATAATATGGTTTAACACAAACATCATGTCATCACACAGAGTATACAGCGTGAGAAGTTGAAGAATTTGAAAATGCTTAATATCGTTTAAACAAAAGGTTTCCATCAGTACAAAAAGAACCTAGCCGAAGTGATCAAAAGATCAATCTTTTTCCTACAAGTTTAATCATTAAACCTATTACTACTGCCCGGTAATCGACGACATTAAAAAAAAAACAATTTTTTTTAGTTTCTGATTACTCAAAAACTATCCGCAAAAATTGCTAAAATTTTACAAACTAGTTAGATATCTGCTTTTTATTGTCATGATTTTTCAAACATTTGACTATTGATTTTGAGTTAATATATGTTTATCTGAAAATACCTTTTAATCAATAAAAAAGAATCAGATCAGTCAATCTGACAATTCTTGCGGGAAAAAAGTAGACAACATTTTATGTCTTTTAGATACACACTTGTGAATATAATTATAAATCATGATTTTATAAAAAACAAAAAATATTTTCAAAGATAATAGATAAAATGGCTATAATCTGCCATAAAATGTCAGAATCATAAAACAAAAAATTGCGCTATAATTCAGAATTATAAAAAATATATGCCATGTCAATATTTTAATTACGACCGTCGCATGGTTCCAAAATTATGCGTACTACGTACACTACACACTACACACACACACACTGACCAGACCCACAATCCCACTCCGCACGAATTTTCTAAAACAACGTATGATTCGTACCAAACACCTCCAAAGCGCGTTTCCACGAAGTATTACGCCAAAACTAAATTTTATATAGTGCACCAAAGCTTCCTCATGAAGAAGGAAAGCAAAAATAAAAATCTACACCACTCCTATTTCAGTATTCACTACTATCGGGTGTCCCCAAGACGCCATTCTTTTAACGAATCATAGACTGCCTAGACGATAATACTTATCCGCTATTTGCTGTGGCTGAGCTAACGCGCTAAACGTATACGGGATTGTATATCGCATTTGGTAAACTTACCGGTACAAGAAAAGAAAAATTATTATTCTATATTGATTACGAGCTACTGCTGAATTTAGTGTAATCTAAACGCTTGTATAATGTCCAGATTTCTAGTTGATATATGACTGTTTCGGCGCATGTGTTTTGGATTTTCCTTTCCAAGGAGTTAAAATGATAGGGCACGTATAAACAATACATTTCTTTCTGTCTGTTTATGTGGAGAAAAGATTTTGCCTACAATAGCTCAAATACCTCTTAATTGTTCAGTATTGATTTGTCGCAATAAATCGGTCGTTGCAAAAGTTACGCCGTTTCGAATTTTACAACAACGTGCGTGCACGCACCTATTGTCGTATAGTTTGCGAGTCTACCGATAGGTAATGTAAGAGGCAGAACTGTTACCCACGTTAGAAACTAAACCTTAAAACTACTTAAAAAACATCTTAAGGGAATATTTCGAGATCAAACCAATGCGTCTCTTAATAAATTTAAATACATTATAGATCTTTCAGTGTAGACGAATCTTAGCAACTCAAAATATATATAATAATCAAAAATCGGTTGTTCCCTTTGAATTAATGAGATCGCTTTCTTGTCGAAAGGAGTCTTATTACAACACGCAAATCCCTTGACTTCTTCTTATAAAAGGTATTCAGTATGTAACACCCCACACCAGCTCCGCAGGGTTTTCAATTTAAAATTACAAAAAACTAAAGTTTTTTGACTTTATTTTAGCAAATATTCGCGCCTGTAACTCTGCCTCACTCTTTACACCGTCACTCCGGGCCACAGCTGATCAGGCAGCAGCAGCAGAACATCAGCAGCGCCAATAGCCAGCGATGGCAGCAGCAAGAACTAAGGAGCAGCAGAGGCGGCGAGAGACGCGAGCGCGCGTGTATATATCTGTAACTATCGTGCGGCGTGCACAGCGTGCGAAGGTGGGGATGATGACGTAGCGGCGGCGCGGCGCGCGCATCTCCGTATGCTTGTATGAATGGTTTTTGTAATAGGTGTGAATGTGCGTGTATATATTTGTATGCAAGCGTTTTTTCGGCGGCTCGAGTCCCGCTCTCTCCGCAGCCTATATAAGGACAATAGAGCAGAGAAGCAGAATGTAGGAAGACCAAAGAGGCACACCGATACGCACGCATACACTACGGCGCTGTAGCAGAGACCCACTACCAAAAGAGCACACAGATACGCACACGCACACAACAGCAGTACAGCAGTGGCACGCGACCAAAGAGAGACACAGATACGCACGCACACATTACGACCCGAAAGCAAAGATGCGAGCGAAATCGGCACATCAAGCACCGCTCAGCAGCATCGATAAAAGAGATAACCCGAGCATCACGCTAAGGATCATTATGCACACAAAAATAAACACACGCATTAAATATCTAGAACTAGATCATTGTTCGCAAATCTCGACAAGAGAGCACAACTCGGCAACAGAAGAAAAAAAGAAAGAATCGAAGGTAGTAGTTATCCTAGCACTATGGCGAACCCAAACATCGCCATAGTGCTGGGGGGGGGGTCGTCGGAGCGTTAGTGATGTCATCCTCGAGGAATGCTTATGAGTAATTGATACCCGTGTTTCAACGGAGAGTATGGGAGATCCTCAGTCGCTAGAGTGGCTAAGAGGGGGTAGGGGAAGTGGTAGGGGAAGGGGCGGTAACAAAAGAAGTAGAGGTGTTGAATGTGGTATCACACTTTTTTTGATAAGAGATTTTAAATAATTATTAAAATTTTGATGAAAAAATATTATATATGAACGATTAAATGGAAATTGAAAAAAAAGGAGAATGGTTTTTTCGTATAGATGGTAAGTAAATACGAATAAAAAATCAGGCTTCAATTTTTTTTTTATTTAGATAATCTATGAAATTATACATATGTAATGAAGTAATTTCGTACAATATATATTGAATCTCGTCTTTAATAAGCGTGGTTTGATTCTCAAACTGTTCAGAGCGTGTATCAACACTGTTGACAATGCGGGTCAACACCACGTCATCGAATAAATTTACATACTGTTTAACAATATAAGGTGTATAATGTGTGGCTCGCGCCTCAGCCATGTCAAGTCTACTTTTATTTACAATGTGTTCTACAATTTTTTGTATCGCAAAGCTTACATTACCCGATATAGCTAATAAACATTCAAGACGTATATCAATACACTTCGATATATATTCATTTAAACAGTCAAATGCCACCTTCTTCAACACAATATTTTGCCGACATCTTCTTCTTCTTGGTCTTTTCGCCTGATTGGGTGTACTCTCCTCCCCGATTATAATGGCTTTACCGTGATGACCTCGTGTAAACTTTATCGACCATCCAGTACCACGAATTTTCTGCTTATCTGAATACTCTGAGACTTCAGAAAAATAACTGGAGATTTCCGCGAAATTGGACTTCAGTTCTTGCCAACCGTCGTATGAGAAAGCGATACCAGTGAAGTCCGAATTTAATAATCGCACCACTGGTTTGAAGTATGGATCGTCCAAGAAATCGTATTCCTGACCGACGATAACCTTTTTCGAATAAGACTTGTTGAGTAGGTAGAAGGCGCAAAACAACTAGTGTGATTGATGGTTAATGGATGCATCTTCATGCTCCATTTTTTATGTCTTTTTTAGCTTCTGATCTCACTGGTTTACTCGACTGTTCTTGAATGAATGCTGTGCAGAGCTCCGGAGTCGAGTCTTAATATACTCTTGGTCAATGTAAAACGGGGAGGTGGAAAGCACAAACGTTTCATAAACAAAGTGAACATTACCAACGCATGACAAGTATCAAATTATTAGGAATGCAAGAAGAAAAATACTGGCAGGGTTGTGTTACAACAATGACATTTTAGAGCTGCAGCTTTGTAAACATCTGACTATGCACCCGCCATTCCCAACGAAATCTCTGTCAGCATTTTTCTCACATTTCACAAACTTTCTAACTATTTTATCATTGTTATTCAAGTTATCGTTGAAATTATCTAAAAACTTTTTGAAACCTAATCCACTACACATATAATGTAAAAACATAATACAATATTGTCCGCAAACATCAGATGATGTATCCTGCAAGCGCACCGCATTCCAACGAAACTGTTTACAATTTTTTCGCAAGCGATTGATGTGAGCCGGTACAAACGGTGGCATACCAAAACTATCAAAATACATTGCATTACCCGATTTGTTCACGTGTACAGCAACCCAATGCATTCCTGGTTTAGTATGATCGTCAGTGTTTACAACAAACGCAACCGGTTTAGTCCACACACGAGGTATCTGGTCCGCAGGAAATACACCCACAGTGTGCGATTGTATGCATGATAGAATTTTTAATATTTGAAGACTATCCATTACAAATTTGCTCCGCCGGGTGGAAGTATCGATGTTCTTGTAAGCACAACCAATTTTTCAAACGATGAGCGTTATTCAATGCACATCTATATCTTTGGTAGAAGGGTTTAACAACGTGGTGTATACAATATGCATCGGAGGATAAACGATCAAAAGCAGGACAGGTGCTATCGTTTTCTAAATTAATAATTTCTCGAGCAATAATTTTATATAAAATACACCGTTTCACGCTACCTCTCACATAAATTTTCCTCACACTTTTTGTAATGTCTTTCAGTCTTCGATAAAGCATTTTCAAATTTACTTCACCTTCGAAATAGTCCAATCCGTGTTTCTCTCTAGTCAACCATTCATTTTGCTGCCGAATATCTTCATTTAAATCTTGTATACTAAACGGTGATGCGACTACCCAATGAGCACTGAAATTATTATAAAGACCAACTATTGCAATTTCTTTTGGTACATTACGGAGTTTCGGACCTTTGAAAAACTGAATATCAATGATGATGTCCATCTTTTCTTTTAAAGATTTTTCACAGCATTCGAGAGACAAGACACCACTGACTCACGAGCTATACTATCATCCGGTATATATAATATAAGAGAGCGACATCTACATGTAAAAATTTTAACCGCTAAAGTCAATGATCGTTTGACGTGATGCATCTATTTCCAAGATATTGTCGTATTCTGCGTAAACGATACAATTTACAGTATCAGCCAAAGGATCATCGAACCGTACATCTAATCGAACACTGCCATGTTTAATTAAATTCCAATGAGTGTTATCATTAGCAGACAAATCGGGTGTTAAATCAAATGCGAATAGACAATACCCATCAGGATATGATTCTCGTGTGATTTGATTACCTTCATTAAGAAAATGTATACCCGTGCCTGAATATAAGGTGTGATACGCATCAACGTATAATTTATTTGTTTTAAAATCTGGTTGTAAAGGTTTCGATGGTATCTGTACACCGTCAACATATAAACATAAAAAATTTATATTGAAGTGTTCAAAATTAAAAGGATTGTGTTCTCGATCACCATTGAAAGCTATGTTATTTACAAAACCTATTATAATCCGTTTTGGCAGCTGTCCTAATATGATATTATCCAAAGTTTCACCATGAATTCCACTGTGCATTGTTATAGCTTTAACCTCTACCCTTGTGATAGGGTATTTAGCAGTTGTTTTTGAAAGTGCTTGAGCATGTGCCAGTAATATACTAGGATTAACTTTGACGCGTCTGACTAATAAATTTGCTTCTTCTATGTGTACAGAGAAACAGCCCAGCACATCCATCAAACAAAAACTATCTCGAGATTTTACAAGNACTTGAGCATGTGCCAGTAATATACTAGGATTAACTTTGTCGCGTCTGACTAATAAATTTGCTTCTTCTATGTGTACAGAGAAACAGCCCAGCACATCCATCAAACAAAAACTATCTCGAGATTTTACAAGTCGCACTCTTACCTCAACACCGTTTAACAACAGTTTTTCTTGATTAAATACGTCGCAATGAAGGTGGCCTTTCAAGTCAATTGTCCGTTTTGCTAATAAAAATTTTCGACGTTCCACGAGTCCGGTATTATTATCCATACTGTCCATATGACCGGCTTTATCGTCACACCACAAGACACTTGTCAAATGTGAAGTTTTAGCAGCAGGTCCATAGTTTAGTAAAGTTTCGATGTATGCTCTATAAGCGTAGGCGTTAGTGGATGGTGATACTGGTTTTTGATTAAAAAATACGTCCACTTGGTTGAACATAGAGTGCATGAAATTATTAACTGGACCAACTTTCGTTACATTAGATCTAAAAGTTGCAACTTGAGCTTCAGCTACATCATCTTCCGTCATACTGCTTTTTAATTTTACCCGAAGGCTGAGCATTGTGTGAGCGAGATCGATGTATTCCTCGCTATTCCCTGGTAGCACAAATTCTATAGGTGAATCATCGGTCAATGATGATATTGGTTTGTAGGTCATCCAGTGCGAACCTTCGATCGTCGTTTGGGTAGGTGGTATTTCAAATAAGAGCAACTCCGATTTTAAACACTCACAAGAGTGGGTGTGTAAAAACGCCATCTTTTCTTTCAGTTATCAAAAATGTCTCTTGTTGTCCTTTTCTTCTTTTTTTTTTATTGTCTTTTCTTATTCTTCTTTTTCTTCTGCTTCCTAGCGCTTTTCGATTTATCTCTTCTAGCTCTTGTACGCCTTTTAGAAACCTTCCTTTTTTTTGTAGGCTTATTACATTTCACGATGCTACCAGGTCCACCAAGCATTGGCAACTGAAACGATTGACCGTGACGCAGGCGTTTATATCCTGACCCCTCCATCAACTTATCCAATTTCTCTTCAGCCTTCCTCTTGAGAGTTTCACCGGATTCTCTAATACGTTTGCGAAACGACTCCTTGATGGGTGTATTATTCATTGTTACGTCAGACATTATGTTCATCCCAGAACGCAGTGCTTCCTTACCAACAGCTTTGGCGCCACGTGTCAAGAGCGGTAGTACACGTCGAAATATACCAGCCAAAAAAGAGCCAATACCACCATGACCTCTCTGATAAGGGGCACCAATGTATACCCGTCCGACACCGCCGTTGTAACCGTACCCAGCTTGTGTGTTGAAGTATGCTTCGTATCTATCCATTCTGCAGTTCTCAATCGCCAATTTTTTTAAAATGAAGTGTCACTGTCAGAGTTCCATTGTCAAATGGTATCGGTTGCCCACATTGATCCCTTATATCAATTTCAACGGTCTGAAATGAGCCGAATAATAGAGGTAGGTACATGGGTGGGGAGAAACTTTTAATTTTCGTACAGCCATAGGTGTAGCTATCCATATTAATCGAAACCGATCTTAAAAGCCGTGATTGGATATCCCCCGTCACGTAAGGTTCACAAATGTCGGTATAGATCATAAGCATGGATGGTAAGGCATTGGAGAGGTGGGCTGGTCTATTGGCCTCGATCGAGTCGTTCCTCTCAAAGACAAGATTTCTGGCTTCAAATCCTAAGATTTTTCGTAATTTTTCAGCTAAATATACCTCATGTTGCAAACCTGGACATGTACTCTCAGCACAGACTCTATTGATTGATACATAACCTCCATGCTCAATTTTGAATTCCAGGTGATTCTTTGTAGAAACTAAATTGTTCAATTCGCTCACCAAGGACTCTATATCTTTATAAACTCCTGGATGAATTAAAGATGCACCTCCACTTAGAGTGTCCAGTATTATTTTATTTTGATCAGTAAAATCATATTCTATATTTTCTATCAAAGCAATATTCTCCACGGGATTATACGGCATATTTTTCACCAGTACGTATCTTTCGTTTCTCTCTGATGACACGTGCTGAAACGTCAGCGGAATTTGAACCTCTGTGAGAGCAACGCACCATTGACCTTGAAGTCGTATTTGCTGAGGCAACTGCGTAATAAAATGTGTGGTAGTATTTTCAGAGAAATAACTCATGCTGCTATTGCTAGGCAGAACAACGTAGAATTGATCTTTCATTTTTATATTCTCTCAATGTCACGTGCTTTCACCCACGAGTTGAATTTATCTGGATAACCCTTCCAACTAATGTAATATTCCTTTTTACGTCCTTTACCTCTGGTTTTTAAAATTTTCTCAACCTCGAAAATTGCTGTATTCAAATTTTTTCGAACTCTGCTTAATTCTTCGGCGTAGAAAAATCCATCAATATCTTCACCCGCTAAATCTTGTAGATAGTACACCGGTGGTTGACGTGTCTCCGAAACTCGAGTAATCTTGAATATCTCTAGTGTCCAACCACTCTCGTATCCTTTCGCGAAAACGTTCTGCGCACGACTGACTCGTACCAGCTGTCCGGGTTTATATTTAACCGATCTGCTACCATGATTCTCATATCGTTGTTTTAGATTTTTACGAGCTTTGGCAGCATTGAACAGAGTCACAGATGCAGGTGTCATCTTCGTCGCTGAATGTTTGGCGTTATTATACGATTCTAATATTTTTGGCAAGATATCGATGTATCGACGTGTATTTTGGTGTGTAAAGTATCTCCAAATTCTCTCTTTTATAGTTCTTATGAATCTTTCAACAATGGCCGCCTTAATATCAGGACTTCGTGCCATACTCTGTATGTTATACCATGCTCTTTTCAAATTTCTTGCATCTCACGACTGACAAATTCTTTACCCTTATCCGTTTGGAGACAAATAGGTTGACGATTTTTGCTTCTTGACAAGATACGCTGGAAAGCATGAGCAACATTTTTTGAAGTTTTATCCTTGACAAGCTCGAGCCAACTGTATTTACTAATCACATCGATGACTGCTAAAACGTAGGTATAACCATCATTATAAGTTTTTATTGATTTCATATCCATTAAATCAGCTTCCCATAAATCATCCATGTTTCGAACATTGTAATTGCGTCTAATAAAACGGTGTGTGACAGGTTTGTGTAAATTGTATGCGTCTTGACTCTCTAACCATTCAACGACACTCTGTCGCTTGTGTTTCTTGCCTGTAGCTTGTGAAAGCTTGTCAACACCAGCATACGCGGAAGGATGCGGGGGGTTATAGTACAGATTTTCAAAAGATTCATTCATTTTTATTTTTCTTTATGCACTCTCTTTTTCAACTGCTTAAGTACCTTCTTATCTTTCAATTTTTTCTTCGATTCATTTTTTGGCTTACTCTTTGTTTTTTTAAACGCTTTCTTAACGCGCGAAAAAAACTTTTCAAACGTAATTTTGCTCACCATACAACACGCCGTCATCATAGCTAAAGTTCTTTCGTCGGGTTCTGTGTCCTCCGCTAGCATACGAGAAAAGAGATACTCCGCCAAAACTCTATCAGCTTGACGTCGATTCCCTTGCTTGTCAGCGTAAGTTAAATCATGCTGTCGGCATGCCTCATCCAATGGATTTATTCCAACTTCACCTCTCTCAATGCGCTCGGCCAATTTAGTACCGGGTCCACAAAACCTGTAACCAGGTACATGCATCTCGAACGGTAGTAAATCGATCAAGGCATCTAAGGCGCTATTCTTGTCTTGGGAACTCACGACTATATCTTCTTCTTGACACTCCCGCTCAACCGTTGCCATCTTTGAATTTGATCAGGAGTTGCTAAAATTTTCCTTCTTGTTTGTCTCGGTGTTTGTGTGCTAGATTCTTCCCCGTCCGCTTCGCTGAGATCTTCGACACTGGTAGTTTCAGCGATATTTCTTCCGTTTTGTTGTGGCGATGCGTACTCCTCAGCGCCCTCTGAACTGGATGTCTCGGATGATACTCGAGCGGCATTTTTTAATACACGTCGGTTACCAATGTATTCTTGAGGAACGCATGACTCACGAATCACACGCGCAAATTGTAAATGTCCAGGCGGTGTCGTCGCAGTTTTCCTCTCACGCATTGCATCATTCACCAGGTCAATAATGTTGGCATTACGAACTCGCACACCATCAATCTTAACAGCACCATTATGATCCCACGTAATTTTATCGCTATCGTGTAATCGTCGTAAAAGTTTTGTTGCATTAGATCTATAACGAGCTGGTACAGATTCGGTGATGGCAGTATCAGATAGATGTTGCTTCTCCCTTATTTCAACAGGTGCTACCTCTCCATTCATATCATCATCAAGTTCTCTTACATTCGCACCACTCGAGTTTTTAAAATGTAAATAGCGCTGTAAGACCTGACGATACAACGACCATTTTTCTCGCTCATCTTTACACGTAGAAGAATTCAGTATTTCGTTCATCTCGGCATCGAGTCTACTCAGCGCCGAACCTGGTGTTTGCACAGTGTTTAGCATTTGGCATTGCTGTTGTTGGCCACTGGCAAGCGTACATTGAAGGCGTTCTAAATTTTCTTGAGGTAGAAGAACCATTTTTCGAGTGTGCTCCATTTTCACTTGCTAATAAGACTTGCCAAAACTGTGCCAATGATAGGTGCGAGTAGTGCAGGTAAGAAACCACCACGTTGGACGATAAGTTTTTTCTTCTTACATAAACTCACACGAGGTTCAGCCAATGTGCGTAGTATATTAGCGTGTTTGCGGAGTTTTGATTTGTGCCTCTTATCGAGAGGCACGTTCCCAACTAGTATATTTAAAGCGCACTCGCAGATATGTCTTACTAGTTTATTATCTGCTTTTTGTAAAAGAGCTTTTCTTTGTTTACTGTTGAGATGATAAAGAGCTTGAAGAACAACACCTTCTTTATGATGAAAAGGTTGTCGATGACGAGGAGCCATTACAGAGAAACTATTGGTACTACACCAGATGTGTCACTACCTTTGCATTTCTTTTTCGGTATGTAGACGTAGTGGAACTCGTCGTCCGGAAATATACAAGTGCGAAAACGACAATTGTCTGGTGTTTCTTGTTTTAAATCCAACAGCAGATATCCGTAAGGTCTCGCTGTGGCGTCCCAGTAAGCTTCTTGCAAAAATCGAGGGGTATCTGGGCACACTTGGCGAGACAGATGTAATATTTGCGATCGATCACGCAAGTTTCTAAACGTAACTATGTATTGAGCATTCAATGATATGTCACGCTGTCCTTTACCTTGATGAAATATGTTCTGACTGATGTAGAATACCGACAACGAATGATGATGGGACCCTTTTGAAAAAATATCAACGATTGTTCCACCTGACGATGACGATTCCCGCATCAAATCGTCAATGATCACTAGTTTTGGTCTTGGATCGTTGGCGTAGTCTGAACTCTGTGGTAAACCCTCGCGAAATTCCACGTTTCTACCACTAAAAGTCTTGTACCCCGCTTGCCATTCAGCGTAATATACAATTATACGCTCGATTCGTGCATCGCACATACGATCAATATTTTTGATAAACTTTTTCACAAACTCGGTTTTACCACATCCTGTGGGTCCACATAGAATCGAGGTGAATGGATGCTTCCATCGTGTATCCATTTCACATACTGATGTCTTTTTTCTCTCTCGAGAGAGTTATTATTGATAGTAGTGAGCAACGGTGTGGTGGGAGAAGGGGGACTAGACTACCTACGTACTTGTAGTTGCTGTGGTGGGGGGTCTTTCTTCACCAATAACCTCGAGGCTGATACACTGATCGGCCAATCAACGGTGTGCAAACTTTACCCTGATTTATTGTAGCGTCATATATGGGTTAATGATTAAATAAACTTTCACATATAAATTTGTTTGTTTGTTTTTTTTTTTTTTTTTTTTTTGTTTTTTATTTCAGTTTTTACAATATTTCTAAGCAGTATTAAACTCAATAACATTACCCCCCTTATGATTTAAGAACAGTTTTAATTTGTTGGCTTGATTACTCATGCTTTCATACAATTTCGTATCCTTCGTCAGTGCGGTAGATACCCGAGTAGGGAGGAAAATTTGAAACTCGTCATCCAGGATAGCCACTATTTTTGATCCATAACGTGTCTTCGCTTCTTTGAATGATGTTACCATGTGCTGGTGGTCGACCTTCAGTTCGGAAACCTTCTTTGTGGGTAAAAACCCCCCACTAGCAATCTTGTTAAGAGCTTCCAAATCCATCTTAAAACAAAAAATAACAGTATTGTTATTTATAAATAATTATAGAAAAATTAATAACATAACATAAATTATACATACTTTTTACTGAAATACAAAATTTTATGAGAGTAAGACTCGTAAGTTTCTTCTCCACCTCGTCAAGAGCTCTTCCTTATACTGTTCGTAAAATAAGGATAATTTCTCAAGCTCGCCGTCACTCCTTAAATATAGATCTGGTCACCGCCACCGCCACGTTACATCATAATGAAAAACTCCCCACCAACAAAACCGTCCAATCATCCTAGTGCTGGCTCAACGATCAACCAATTAACTAGCAGGAAATTCCTGCGGTGTGTATAAGGAGAGGGGGTTGTCAACCAATCAGATCGCTAGTTCTCCATTAATTCATCTTGAATTGTGTCAGTCGCTGGAGCGCTTTCTTTGTATCCATATGGGTAACTCTTATCCGCTGCAATGAATCGCCGCTTTCCGTAAACAGGTTTACATGTTTTTGTTTCTTTTTGTGATATAACATCATGAAAAACAGTTCGGCGGATGACAGAATTTAATAGAACTATTTCGGTGTTTGGTGTAGTGATCAACTGACGAATCGTTTCGAAATTTATTTGTTGACTATTTGTATAGTTTAACCGAATTCCTTTAACTTTACACACATACCCTTCACTCCCATCTGGGGTTTTATATTTGTAGGCGTAAAACTTAGGACCTCCAGATAAAAATGTTGTTATGTACGTACCAATGCCTTTGTCAGCCAACTCATCCGTTAGACTACCTAGCTGTGACCCAATCGGTAAGTCATCGTCACCGTCTCTACTGATGTAAAAAACAGAATCTGTGTCGTAGTACAGTGCACGAGATCCCAAAGCGTTGAGATAGTCAAATAACTTGAGACGCGCTTGTGCTGTGGTAAATGCAGCAATAACAACGTTTGTTGTTGGTGATGGTGTAAGAGCCTCAGCTTTGTAACACCAGTTGGCGTACAGTGTGTCATCATTGACCGGCAAGATCCCATTAACCTCTATCTCTGCACACGTGAGTAATTCCATTAACCTTTCTGGTGTTGTCACGATCTCTGTTTTCGTCATATTTTCACGTTGACCGAACTTACCCCATAATGAATTGAGACATAGTTTTGCAACCGATCTCAGTCCAGCGTTAAAACATATTGTATCCTTGTCTAAACTTATACCCTCAGTCGTTTTTACTTCTTGCACATATCTTTCTTTATCTTCATCAGAGACACAGTCTGGTGGATACCCGGAAGCCATAATCTTTTGCGCAAAAAATTCGTTAATATATTCGGCAAAAACTCCTCCCTTTTTCTCGTGTTGATCGTACTGTGTCGTTTCGTACTGCCAAATTTCGTACACATCTTTAACGATGTACCCTATTTTGACAGCTACTTTGACCTCCTCAGAAACCCACGTACCACGTAATACACGTTCCTCTGGATCATCGTGAGGACAATCTTCTTGAATCGTTTGCTCGCAACATGTACGACACAGTGGAAATATCAGCTTTTCGTGCATCCTCATGGGTAATACAGGGTGATACAAATCTCGCGGTGCTAATATGTCACAAACAATTAAACCATCCACTTTAGAAATGTCATTATTTGGACCTATGAGTGTCTGACACTCTTCCTGCCCAACGTATATTTTTGGGTGGCCTATAGGATATTTACCACGTTTACAAATGTACGGATATAGCGAGCATACATCTACATATTTGATCTTTTCCGATCCTCGACAATCATATACCTTGACAGTGTTTCCAGTACGCCCACCAAAAAACGCATCCCGTGGATCCAATGGTTTTCGTTTCATACTTGCAGTGTTCTCTCTTATAAAATGTTGAAGTTCTTCGCTTTCCGAAATTTCGACGTTAAATTCGCATTCCCACTTTTCAATGAGTCTGTAATTGTATGATCTTATCCTGGTACTAATAGCACGTGTTCTTTCATATCTATCGTCCATTGTCTCACCACTTATTAAAGGTGCATCTCTATTTATTCTGTAACATCGTGGACAACCATGCCAAAAACAACCATGAAATTGAAGTACTACACCTCTATGATCTTCGTTGTCTTGAGGCTCACTATAACCATCTACAAGCATACCTTCAACAAGTCTCCTCTCTCTGCATCGCCCTGCATGTTCAATGAAACGATTAAGGACACATCGCTCCATCCAACATAGCCATTGTATAGCTTTTTCAGACTGATTATCACATTTACGATAACCCTGTGGTGGTACGATACCTATTTGATTTTTTTTCAAAAACTTTTTTCGGAATACACGCATACAAGACGATGCAATTGTTATACACTCTACAAACGTGTCCACACCAAATTTGATAAAAGTTTTTCGAAAAGCCAGACATGCTAATCGTAAAATTTTTACATCTTGTTTGCAATATTTTATAATTTCTTGTTGAAAGTTAAATATGTGTCCTTCTGATATTTTTTCGTTATACCACTCAAAAAATCGTTCTCTATCCTTTGTATGCATTGTGTCTGGTGAGTATGTATCTGACGGTGGAAGTGGACCCACGTACGATTGATTTTCAAGTGTATTGAATAAATGTGGAAACATACCTTTTTCAATTTCTGGTAAACCATAAGCTTTTGGTAAACTACTTAAAGGCATGTGAAAATAGTTCAAACTGTCTATGAATCTTACATTTAAGATTTCTATTATAATTATTTTTGAACCATTCATCACCACGGATGGCGTGACACGTTGTTCGTAGTATTTTTCCACAATATCTTTGAATACGAATTGGGCATCGAACCCTTGCGAGTTGTGAGCGATACAGATGACTTTCTTAAATTGTTCTCTTGGTGCTAATGCAAGATCAATAAATTGTTTAACAGGGTTATTTTTGAACACATGTTCACGAATACCACATTGATCACACCTGATAGATATGTCGTCAATCTCTAAACAATACGTACACGATTGTTGCACAATGCATAAATTTGGTACATGGATTTTTTTATTCTCGTCTCCAAGTACCTCGGATGTTTGTTGAGTCTCAAAATCATAGAACAGAAATAACACTTTTTCTAAAGTTTCGTTTGATTTTAAAGGCCGTACGTAGCACATGTGATTCACTGGTAGGTTTAATTTACATGTCGAGCAAAAAGATACACCACATTCGTGCTCTCTACCTTTGTTTAGACGTATCGTTTTAAAACAAGATTGACAAAATTTTATTTTCTCACAGACACTGCTATTTTTGTTAAATGATCCTTTTCTTAGATGATTTTGAAAACAAGAATTGCCGAAAAATGATCTGTTGCAAGCCATGCATGCCCTCGAATTTTCGGTCATATCGCATGATGGTATCGCCATACATTTGTAACATTTATTAGAACATCTATGATCTTCAGCAAGCCAATAACTTCTATTACAGGGTATGCAATAGCCATTACTCCCACAAACTCCGATCAAATTAAGGATTGGCTGATAATGCTTAGATCGCTCATAATACATTATTCTTAATGTATGTACAATACGACCGTGTGTTTCTATGACGTATCGACTACCATTGTAAAGAGGTGGATGTCCTCGCCCAAAGGTTGAAAAATTGTAGACAACTATACTTGTGCCAAGTGTAGCGAAAAATATTTGAAATTTATGAATTTCTTCGATCCCACTTCCTTCGGCTGGTATCTGCACACTCGATAATTTCTTCTGCAGCTCTTTTTTGAACTCTTCCACGACTTTGACGTATTGAGTTCCAGTAATCGTGCAAGCTACCTGTACGTATTTGACCTCTTACCGCATAAGCATAACCAGCAGCCAAACTACGTGGTAGGCATAGATTGTCATCATTTCTTATACAGAGGATCGATCTTTTATTCACACTTTCCTCCGTCAGCTTTACACGACCACTTCCTGCCACACTCTCAACTACCGCACAGTTGATTGATAATCTATCGGTTATATTGAAATCGTTTGTACTTTGCACAGTATTAAATAACATTTCCCAAAGATCATCAACGTGAAAATTTTGTATAGGTCTGAATGAAAGCCACAGTGGTCCATGTTTGAAATGTTCTGAATTTAACGTTATACCTATAAAATCAGAAGGTCTGCCTCTATCGCAAAGCTGACGATGAAGATTACGCATACATCTCTCCAACCAATCATAAACATTTGTGTCTGGTGGTGGTTGCGAAATAGTACCTTGAATCTCCCTTCCTTCGTAGCCGAATCGACGATAATGACGAACTGATTCTCTTTCTACAATAAATCGGGGGTCCGATCCTTCACCATGCTGTAATAGACGACCTGTAGGATTAACAACATTTTTGGATCCTCGAGTATTATATTTGTAAATATATATAATTTATGACTGTAATCCTACCGTCAGAACCATGTTCGAGAGATGTATCCGTATCGCTAAACTCGTCCCCATTCACTTCTTCCTCTAGGGCTACATCATTGTTTGGTAT
>CM053170.1:23104210-23118075 GCA_012977825.3 Pteromalus puparum
ACTTTGCGCATCACCTGGCTGTACGGCGACTCAGGCGTCCAGGCGAAGCCCAGATTAAGAGTCAGTACTGACCATACCTTCGACATGTGATAACTCCAGGCTGTGCGCCTGTCATATTGACAATGTTTTTTTGATTAAGTTAACTGTTTATTCTTCGGGCCTTGCCGTCTCGCTGGCCAAACTCTGGGCCACGCTGCTCGCCTTCGTCGTCTACAAAACGCACTCGGTCGTCACCTAGAGTATTACCTAGAGAGCCGGCCCACCGCTCGCTCAGCTCACTGGCCTACATGATAGTAGAAAGAGCAAGAGAGAGAAAGAGAGAGAGAGAGAGAGAGAGAGAGAGAGAGAGAGAGAGAGAGAGAGAGAGAGAGAGAGAGAGAGAGAGAGAGAGAGAGAGAGAGCGAGAGAGAGACATAGACGATCTTGCAGATCTCGTATTGTGTACCTCGCAGTAACATTCCTGTGTGCTTGCGGAGCTTTTTTTTTAATTAGTGCAATGAATAGTATTGCATACTATAGTAGACATTTTTGAATGTTATTAGTGTTGAGCGGAAAATTTTCTCTCGAGTTTGTTTTGGTAGCTTTTAGGATTCGTTTTTTGAAACGAATTTTGAATGAGCTTTTATTAAAGGTAGCGGATTTTCCGATAAACAGGAATCATTAGGTATAGTTTATTTTTGGCACACACCAGCTGTGAAAAAGGGAAAGGACGTCGCAAAAGTGCGGATCGTCTCGCGTACTGAAAATAGAAGACGCAGTCGTCGTTTCTGCGGTCTTTTAGGCAAGGGCAAAGTTTCATAGCCGATGAATTACGCTGAAGAATGTCGGAGATTTTAATGACTATCTGGGCAGACAAAGTGGCACACTTTAAATGAACGTATGAATAGAAAATGAAGTTTTACTACCTTAATTATATTTTATTATTGCATTTTAAAGTTGTATCTTAATTTTGATGCCAAATTTTACTTACGTTACTAAATCTAAATGATATTCAGAGTTAGAAATTAATATTACTTTGTGAATCTCAAATGTGAAAATCCCTTTTTCACGAATGATAGCGCATTACTTATGTTTTCATATTTATCTAATACATATGTATCAACCTGTAGAATAATTTTATGGATTATTCTAATGATTTTATCTGATAAATTGTTAGAGACATCAATAGTGAGAATTTTGTAAGATCATTTATGCCGACTACAATAGATCAGGTTTTTCACACCTCACTTTTACGATTGCTTCATAGAACTCGAATACTTCAACGTACTTTCTAGCAAAATTATTCTAATAACTGTAATACAATGAAGTTCCTAATGCACACTAGCACCAGCCCTGGCCGTCATCCTGCTGAGAGTGCTGCAGCTCGAGGCGAGCCTCGGCGCGGTGGTGCTGGTCGAGTACATTAGCTGGCAGTCGCTTCTCGTCTGTACGACGTTCCTCGCGGGCCTGGCCCTTAGTGACATTTCTTCTTGCTAAAGCTGCGCCTCAGGCTGAACACGCCAAAAGGCATGTAGAAGGACGGACATCTTAGGCACAATTTTGCGCGAGATCTGTCTGAAAACTGTGACTAATGAGCTTTTCCGACTGGCTCTCGCTTCTTTAATAAAAAATCAGATGTTATGTAGATGCACACCTCGAAACCATCGGGCAGAGCTGATTACCAGCACCGTAGGCACAATTTTGCGTGAGATCTTTCCGGAAATCGCGGCGAATGAGCTTTCTCGACAGGCTGTCGTTCCTTTTATAACAAATCTAATTTTATTTAGCCGCACGCCTTGACACCATCGGGCAGAGCTGATTACCAGCACAATAGGCACAATTTTGCGTGAAATCTTTCCGGAAACTGTGGCGAATGAGCTTTTCCGTCTGGCTTTCGTTTCTTTTATGAAAAATCTGATGTTATGTAGACGCACACCTCGACACTATCAGGCAGAGCTAATTACCAGCGTCAAAGCCACAGCTGTCCGCGTGATCCTTCCGAAAACAGCAGCGAATGAAGTATCCGGCTGGCGCACGGTTCTCCAATAAAGACACCATCGGACAGAGCATGCAGGGCAACACGTTCAAGAGAAACTTCGGCTTCACGTACTTCACACCTCGCTTTCTTCAGTAGTCGTTATTCCTCATGACGCACAGGTAGAGTCCCAGCAGCAGAGCGGACGCGCCAATCGCGGCGTCCAGGCTCTAGTCCGACGTCAGCAGGTCCATCGTCAGGAAATAATCGCTTATTGATTATTTAATCCTCGATCTGTTTTCTACATAATCGCTCGGAATGGCTGCAGCATCGGCGCCGTGGCCTGGCCCTCAGTGACAGCGAGCTTTTCTACCTGCTGAAGCTGAGCCTCGGGCTGGATACGCGCGGCTACGGCTTCGTCCTCGTTGCCTCGATCATCGGATACGAGCTCGTATTCTTTCTCGGGCTCGACGGCCCTCTGGCCTACATGATGCTTGGCGAGCTTTTTTCCACCAACTTCAAAGGTCTGACCGTCTCGCTGACCAACCTCTGGACTTTGCTGCTCACCTTCGTCATCTCCAAGATGCACCCGTTCGTCGTCGAGAGTAGCACCTGGAGAGCCCGTCCCTGCACTCGCTCAAAGCCAGTTATCGTGGTCCATCGATTATTGTGTTGCATAAAACTTTATTAGCGCTTGTCCCAATCGATATATGGAAAAATACTTAAGATTTTTTAAGGCGTTTTTCGTAAAGCGTCGTTATATTGAGTTATTATTACACGCAGGTAAACGGCGTATGAGTGAAGTTTAATGGAACTGGTTCAAATGCATAAAGTTCTAAAGCGTTCCTTGAAAGCTTCGCGATCTCACGATTTAGGTATACCTCCAGCAGCGATCCAAAGCTAGCTTTTAATACGTCGAGCTGCTCTCTTTAAAACCGCAATAAAATAAGAAAGAGATAAAGGCAGATATCGCATCTTCAATACACTTCATTGTTTTCCTAATTCTTTTTAAATATGAAACGTCACATTGTTTTTAATTGTACTGTAGACACTTTGCAAATTTTTTACAAAGTTACATATTTATTAAAGGTAAGTAATATACATGTTCTTTAAATAGCAGGTACACCTCTGTCATTGTAAACGCAGACATTACGTTATACGTGTGATTTCCATTTTAAGTTTAAATTAATATTTTTTATCCTTGGCCCCGCTACTCGCCTACGTCGTCTCCAAGATGCATCAGGTCATCGCCGATAGTAGCATCTGGAGAGCTCCCTGCGCTCGATCAACTCACTAGTCCTTTTTGATTCCGCTTCGGTTGCACTTAGAGCTTGCATGCTCTTCGATACAGTATGAGCTAGATGCCGCACTTACTAGATATATCACTCTCGATACTCGGATATCGGGCACGTATAATCGCCGCTGAAAAGGCCTATATCCAATCGGCACTTTCTCGCTTTGACGCACGAGTGGAAAAATTTTCATCGAGTTGTCGCTCGAAGCATCACCTTGAGCTCTTCTCACCACATAGCAGTGGAACTTTCGGCGCACGTACGAGCTCCTTTTCAGAGTAGAGACACTGTGCTCTGCGCATCCAGCCCGATTACGCAAAGCCGCAAAATTTTGACTTTCAGAAAATCCTTTACCGCGTACAAACTGATCGAGGCTCCCTGTTATAACCACTGGCATTTGATTCCTTGCGAGAAACACAATTTACTAGGCCTAGTGTGTTACTCGAATCGAGCGCAAAGTGATCTATCCAGTCCGATTACGTGAAGCTGCAATATTTTGATTTTCAAAAAATCTTTTACATTATGTTTGTCGGGCTCGTTTCCCGTATCGAAAGTGTCGACGATTGTTTTCTTCGCCCAGGGGGTTGCTCGCTGTGCCGGGTAGTGCTAGCTTCCGGTCAGAGGGCGAAACAGGAGAGTTATTATTACACGCAGGTAAACGGCGTATGAGTGAAGTTTAATGGAACTGGTTCAAATGCATAAAGTTCTAAAGCGTTCCTTGAAAGCTTCGCGATCTCACGATTTAGGTATACCTCCAGCAGCGATCCAAAGCTAGCTTTTAATACGTCGAGCTGCTCTCTTTAAAACCGCAATAAAATAAGAAAGAGATAAAGGCAGATATCGCATCTTCAATACACTTCATTGTTTTCCTAATTCTTTTTAAATATGAAACGTCACATTGTTTTTAATTGTACTGTAGACACTTTGCAAATTTTTTACAAAGTTACATATTTATTAAAGGTAAGTAATATACATGTTCTTTAAATAGCAGGTACACCTCTGTCATTGTAAACGCAGACATTACGTTATACGTGTGATTTCCATTTTAAGTTTAAATTAATATTTTTTATCCTTGGCCCCGCTACTCGCCTACGTCGTCTCCAAGATGCATCAGGTCATCGCCGATAGTAGCATCTGGAGAGCTCCCTGCGCTCGATCAACTCACTAGTCCTTTTTGATTCCGCTTCGGTTGCACTTAGAGCTTGCATGCTCTTCGATACAGTATGAGCTAGATGCCGCACTTACTAGATATATCACTCTCGATACTCGGATATCGGGCACGTATAATCGCCGCTGAAAAGGCCTATATCTAATCGGCACTTTCTCGCTTTGACGCACGAGTGGAAAAATTTTCATCGAGTTGTCGCTCGAAGCATCACCTTGAGCTCTCCTCACCACATAGCAGTGAAACTTTCGGCGCACGTACGAGCTCCTTTTCAGAGTAGAGACACTGTGCTCTGCGCATCCAGCCCGATTACGCAAAGCCGCAAAATTTTGACTTTCAGAAAATCCTTTACCGCGTACAAACTGATCGAGGCTCCCTGTTATAACCACTGGCATTTGATTCCTTGCGAGAAACACAATTTACTAGGCCTAGTGTGTTACTCGAATCGAGCGCAAAGTGATCTATCCAGTCCGATTACGTGAAGCTGCAATATTTTGATTTTCAAAAAATCTTTTACATTATGTTTGTCGGGCTCGTTTCCCGTATCGAAGGTGTCGACGATTGTTTTCTTCGCCCAGGGGGTTGCTCGCTGTGCCGGGTAGTGCTAGCTTCCGGTCAGAGGGCGAAACAGGTTTGGCTTTTGATTTTCGCCGATGCCTCCTTCGATAACTTTGAGTGCGTGTAATGTAAGGCTTGACTCATTATTACCATTATTGTGTTTCGAAATCGGTATAATAGTAAAGCTTTACCGAGTTTACCCTTGAGACCAACCGTGTTTTCACATAGAACAAAAATTCGCACGTTTCCGTTAAAACACATAAGAGAAGATCTCTAACGACATAAGTGGAGTAGTGGCACAAACGCGAGCTTTAGAGCTTGCGCGCCTTGTGCCGCGTGTCCCTGTTCTAACCATTGGCATTCGATTCCTTGCAAAAAAGGTCGTTAATTAAACGTGGGTATACGCGCGCGCAAGCTTCTATCACCGCAAGCTCTCACACAGATGCAAGAGCTAGTATCTTTGATTTTAAAGAATTATGTACTTTAGAATATGTAGCGACTACACGTACCGATGCATCTATTCTCCGAACGTTCGATTGTGTTTTTCTTTTTTTTTGTTGGTTACTATACAATTAATTAGCGCACTTCGTACTCAACTTCTTTGAAACGCTAATCAGTCTTGTCTTGAGAATGTCAATAATTTTTTGCTTCTAATAATTGTATTTTGTTGAGAATTGTGTTAATTGCGTTAATCCAAGACCAACGAGAAACACGATTCGTCATGAATCGTGAACAAATTCACACAGCAATGTTACGTTGCCTAAGTGCGAACAATGATAATGTCATTAGGGCTCGCGATTTGTTCGAAGAACGATATCCAGATGTTCAACCTCAGCCAGCTCGAGCTTCCTACTATAGGTGGGTAACAATAATTTTTAAACGTATCACTTGTAACTGTTCTATCCCTATTTAAAGAATTGGGTTATGTTGTCGCTTTTAACGATAAATCTCGCGACGAAAAATAACAATTTCGGCACTTTTGTGACGATGACTAGTACATTTCACCCTTGACGCGACGACTATAGCAGAGTTTTCACACGATATTTCCGTAAAAGCGACGATGTAATATGTGTTATGTTTTTAGTGTAGAGTTAATTTTCAATGATATTGCAGACTTCTTCAGAGAGTACGTCAACATGGTTTGATCAAGGTAGAACGTCGTGCCCGTGTACGACCTGTTCAGGACGGTAATCTCAGAGATCAGATTACCCGGGCTTCAAGAGCTAATCCACGTTTGAGTTTGAGAATCTTGGCACGACGATTTAGTATGTTATTGCAATATGAATTAATGAATACAGCAATTATAGTTACACTATCTATGGGGATTATTTATTACTTTTAGCCGGAAATAACTTGTTATGTCGCAACGCTCTTTTAAAGATTTTTTAAAAATGTAGACACTTCAAAGGATTCGGTACGAAGGATTTTGAGAGCTTCAACTCGCCCGTACAAGCCCACAAAGGTCCACAAGATCATCAGGACCGATTTTGAAAGGCGCAGGGAATTCTGCGAATGGGGTTTACAACAGTTGGCAAGGAACCCACATTTCTTCCGAAGTGTCTGCTTTACAGACGAATCTACTTTCACCAATAACGGGCCCATAAATAAGCAGACAACGAGAATGTGGGCCGAAGAAAATCCTCATTGGTTTATAGAGAATGATAGGCAACACAGGTTAATAATCTTTTGTTCATTATTGAATTGCAATATTTACAATTATTCGTATATTTATCAAGGTGGAAAGTGAACGTCTGGGTCGGGATTGTCGGAGATCGAATTGTTGGCCCGATTTTTTACAATCAGAATTTGACAGCCAGAGGATACCGAAACCTTTTGCGGAATATTAATCGCCGCTTCGATAATAATCCAGTTCCCCTTGATAGAATGTGGTGGCAAATGGATGGAGCTCCAGCGCACAATGCTGCCATGGTCGCTGACCATTTAGAAGAACTATTTCCAGAAAGGTGGATTGGATTAAACTCACCACACGTAAGGTTTCCACCACGTTCTCCTGACTTAACAATTCTAGATTATTACCTTTTCGGTAATTTAAAGAGAATCTGCTACAGGGAGGTAAGGTTTCTCGCAGTTATCGGCTATAATAAGCTTTTCATTATTTTCATAATGGTTTTGTTTATATTATATCACATAATTTATTTACTTTTTAGCCAACTACAACGGCAGATGATATGAGGCGACGCATACGGAATGCATGTGCTGGAATTCGTCCTGGCGAATTAAGAAGAGCACGATTGCAATTGCGCCAGAGATTTCGCATGTGCATTCGACAAGAGGGTGGCCACTTCCAGCATCGTATGAAATATAGGAATGGCTAATAAAGGGTGAATGAATGGAATTTTTCGCTCGCTTGCAAGGATTGAATTTTGGACCTTAATTCATTGTATTTGGTTAGCGCGGTGACTGAATCCCTTTAAACTGCCAATGAAGTGCCCGCGGACCGCAGTTTTCAATGCTCTCAGCGACAGCGATTTAGTTCATTTTTACTTAATTTTTGTACATAATACTATCATTAATTACGAATTATTATTTTTGGTATTGGTTTCAAGTATGTACATACGTAGTTTTAAGTATTGTACTTGTTTTGCTTAGAGTACGAAGTACTCATCTGCCTAACGCTGTTACATTCAAATAAATTGTATGCAAAGCTTCCGAGCTTGCGTTTACGCTCTCGAAACACTGTGTTTTTCTCTCTATGCTCCATTACTACTACTACTACTACTACTACTACTCTCTCTCTCTCTCTCTCTCTCTCTCTCTCGCGCGCGCGCGCGCGCGCAAACATGTACCTAGAGTTACAGCGCTGGCAGAGATTTTTTTTCTATACGAAGGAATTGCAGCCTCTCATTATGGGTGATGCAAGCGCAAAGCTTACCTATAGCTGCAGATTTCAGAGTAGACTCGCGACGCGACGTAATTAATCGACTCTTCCGAGGTCTACGCGTGTCCGGTTGCATCGAGACTCATTCAACTTGCAAGCACTCTCATGAGTCATTAGCTGCAACGAGCAACCTTCTCTACTTCTCGCAATAAATATAATACGAAAGCAGGTTAAATAAATAACGCAATGATATTGCACGTTACACGCGGGTGCGTATTCATTTACAGTCACCGGACAAAATAACTCGTGTGACTGGGATGTGCGTTCAGTGTACCTAATGTGTATTGTGGTTTACTTTCCGAGGAGGATTTTGCGGGAGGCGCCTATGTTCTCGCCGCTCTGCGTAGCTCCTTTTGTTTTTGGCTAAAGAACCGAGAAACCGCCGGGGACGTTTATATTCGGGGCACTACTTTAAAAGATCTTGCGTCCAGCTGAGGATATGCTCGCGTGCGCATATATTATACAGTCGCCGTTATGAAATTAATGTGATGTAAAGACTGCGGGATGGTTATTATGGCACGAGCGAACCCGTCGCTGAACCGTGAGAAAAAGCTCGTCCCTTCCGAGAAATAAGCTTTTTCTTCTCTCTCTCCCTCGCCCCGTTCGTAAAAATTTTCCTGCTCGACGTCCAGTCTGCTACACGCGAGATTTCACCCCTGTCGCTCAAATATTCCGGCTTCGCGAGCAGCCTTTCATTTTCAGTGCCATCGAGACCGAGATAAATGATTTACATTTCTCCGGGAATGCTTCGTTCGATCGAGCCGCAGGGGTTCGATCGAACCTGACGATATCTCGCAAAAACAAAATGATTACGTTCGAGCAGAAATCAGTTAACTTCAATCAGATCTCTGGGTTTTTGACAACTTCGAAACTTTTTTCATCTTGCGTGAGACGATTTTAAACTCTTCTTGTAAACTCAAGAGCAAAGACGAAGTTGCTTGCTTTGACGACTGCTGCTGTGACGGAAACCGAAAATGGAGTTCCTTTTTAGAAGAGTCAATTGGGCGAAGCTTTATTTGGAGGAGCATACCGAAAATCAAAAATTGATTATTGACGACATGGCGTCTATTCTCAGCGATGTCTACTATCTCGATGACTTGCAGCCACTTGATACAATTCCCAGTCGCACGTTTAGGCTGAACGCTTGGCTTTGTAGCGAGAGGTTGAAAAAACATCACAATTTGATAGTAGCGCGTAAGTAAATTTTCTATATTTATTCTGTGGCTGACAGGCAAATTGACATAAGTCCTTTTTTTCGTGTTTTTGAAAAAAAGCGGTTTCAATGTTTAGACATATATGTAAGATCTGAGCAAACGAGACGGGGCGCGATACGGTACAGGTTAGATCACAAATTTAGTGTACACTCGGTGGTAGTGGATTCTGAAAGAACGTTTTTGAAATGGCGCAGCCTTATTGGTTAGTTTCTTTCAGTCGAGTGCTCTGATTGGAGCATTTCAAAAAACGTTCTTTCAGAATCCACTACTACCGAGTGTACATATTCACGTGCCAGTATGACCAGGTTAAACGTTTAATGCTTCGTGCGATGTCAAAAAAGAATCGAGTAACCTATGTCTTTATGTCGGAAGCTCTAGACCTATTCACACTTCGGTTCTCGCCCGCAAAACGCGCATTACAATACTTATTGCGAGGCAATCGGCACACCAGAACACAAAGTAACGCGGATAAGTTTTTTAAAAAATTCCACAATTCTACTTCAGTTTACAAGTTCATAACTGTAAAATTAAAGGACATAAGACCATTTTTTGTTTTCTTCCCTTAGTATTTACCAAATTTAGATCCATTATTTGTTGTTTTTGGAACAGTGGACTTATTTCGTTTTGCCTGTAGGCCACAGTAAAGGATTAGTTAATGAACTCTATAAACAAGTAAATCATAATTTAAAAATCAAATAATTATTTATTTTATTTATAGCGAAAAAAATTGAAGTACTTTTCGGCAATGCTGTTATTTTGCACAATGCAAAGGAATTGGAAATTGAATGTTTTAGGAATCAGTATGTATTTATGTAAGTATTTAATAAACAAAAAATTTTATGATGATTTGAAAAAGTATTTATTCTCGTATCTATCTTTCATTTTAGAGAAGGTGTAAATGCAGAATGAATTTAGTAAGGCAAACGCGTCAAGGAATCACATCTGGAATCTCGGAGCTCACGGTCTTTTTAAAATTTCTGGTGTCCAGCTTCTCCTTCGAATTAACAATATAAAAATGGATATTCTAATCACATGTGTTTTGAGACTGCGTCCTTCACCCCTCTAAAACTAAGCGCGAGTGTTCAATCATCGACTTTGCATGCATATATTAAAAATTACTACATCTACGCTTGATTGACAGTATTCTAAAAATTATGCGTGTATTTTCAAGAGCGATATAACATACATTCTCCCCAGCTAAGCACAAAAGCATAATATTCGAGACATAAAAGCATAAGATTCCGTAGACGAGCATTATAAACTAAAATTATTAGAAACACAAATGAAAAAATTTATATTTGTCCAACATTTATTTAAACAACACTCTTAATAACTAAGTAGTTTGATCACATTCACATTAAAATTAAATTTTTGATAGAAGAAACGAAAGCCAGCCGGGAAAGCTCATTAGCCTGAATTTCCGGAAAGATCTCACGCAAAATTGTGCCTACGGTGCTGGTAATCAGCTCTGCCCGATGGTGTCAAGGTGTGCGTCTACAAAACATCAGATTTTTTGTAAATTAAACGAGAGCCAGCTGGGAAAGCTCATTAGCCTATATTTCCGGAATGGTCGGACTCAATATGGTGCCAATTGTGCTGGTAATCAGCTCTGCCCGATGGGGTCAAGGTGTGCGTTTACATAACATCTGATTTTTTATAAAAGAATCGAGAGCCAGCCGGGAAAGCTCATTAGCCTGAATTTCCGGAATGATCTCACGCAAAATGGTGCCTACTGTGCTGGTAATCAGCTCTGCCCGATTGTGTCAAGGTGTGCGCCTACATAACATCAGATTTTTTATAAAAGAATCGAGAGCCAGCCGGGAAATCTCATAAGCCTGAATTTCCGGAATGATCTCACGCAAAATGGTGCCTATTTTGCTGGTAATCAGCTCTGCCCAATGGGGTCAAGGTGTGCGTCTACATAACATCAGCTTTTTTATAAAAGAATCGAGAGCCAGCCGGGAAAGCTCATTAGCCTGAATTTCCGGAATGATCTCACGCAAAATGGTGCCTAATTTGCTGGTAATCAGCTCTGCCCGATTGTGTCAAGGTGTGCGTTTACATAACATCTGATTTCTTATAAAAGAATCGAGAGCCAGCCGGGAAAGCTCATTAGCCTGAATTTCCGGAATGATCTCACGCAAAACGGTGCCTATTTTCCTGGTAATCAGCTCTGCCTGATGGGGTCAAGGTGTGCGTCTACATAACATCAGATTTTTTGTGAAAGAAACGAGAGCCAGCTGGGAAAGCTCATTAGCCTGAATTTCCGGAATGATCGCACTCAATATGGTGCCAATTGTGCTGGTAATCAGCTCTGCCCAATGGGGTCAAGGTGTGCGTCTACATAACATCAGATTTTTTATAATAGAATCGAGAGCCGCCGGGAAATCTCATAAGCCTGAATTTTCGGAATGATCTCACGCAAAATTGTGCTTACGGTGCGTGTAATCAGCTCCGCTCGATGGTGTCAATGTGTGCGTCTACAAAACATCAGATTTTTTGTAAATTAAACGAGAGCCAGCCGGGAAAGCTCATTAGCCTGAATTTCCGGAATGATCTCACGCAAAATGGTGCCTACTGTGCTGGTAATCAGCTCTGCCCGATTGTGTCAAGGTGTGCGTCTACATAACATCAGATTTTTTGTGAAAGAAACGAGAGCCAGCTGGAAAAGCTCATTAGCCTGAATTTCCGGAATGATCTCACGCAAAATGGTGCCTATTGTGCTGGTAATCAGCTCTGCCCAATGGGGTCAAGGTGTGCGTCTACATAACATCAGCTTTTTTATAAAAGAATCGAGAGCCAGCCGGGAAAGCTCATTAGCCTGAATTTCCGGAATGATCGCACTCAATATGGTGCCAATTGTGCTGGTAATCAGCTCTGCCCGATTGTGTCAAGGTGTGCGTTTACATAACATCTGATTTTTTATAAAAGAATCGAGAGCCAGCCGGGAAAGCTCATTAGCCTGAATTTCCGGAATGATCTCACGCAAAATTGTGCCTACGGTGCTGGTAATCAGCTCCGCTCGATGGTGTCAATGTGTGCGTCTAAAAAACATCAGATTTTTTGCAAATTAAACGAGAGCCAGCCGGGAAAGCTCATTAGCCTGAATTTCCGGAATGATCTCACGCAAAATGGTGCCTATTTTGCTGGTAATCAGCTCTGCCCGATTGTGTCAAGGTGTGCGTCTACATAACATCAGATTTTTTATAAAAGAATCGAGAGCCAGCCGGGAAAGCTCATTCGCTTATGTTTTCGGAAGAATCTCGCGGACAGTTGTGGCTTTGGCGCTGGTAATCAGCTCTGCCCGATGGGCTCAAGGTGTGCGTCTACATAACATCAGATTTTTTATAATAGAATCGAGAGCCGCCGGGAAATCTCATAAGCCTGAATTTTCGGAATGATCTCACGCAAAATGGTGCCTACTGTGCTGGTAATCAGCTCTGCCCGATGGTGTCAAGGTGTGCGTCTACATAACATCAGATTTTTTATAAAAGAATCGAGAGCCAGCCGGGAAAGCTCATTCGCTTATGTTTTCGGAAGAATCTCGCGGACAGTTGTGGCTTTGGCGCTGGTAATCAGCTCTGCCCGATGGGCTCAAGGTGTGCGTCTACATAACATCAGATTTTTTATAATAGAATCGAGAGCCGCCGGGAAATCTCATAAGCCTGAATTTTCGGAATGATCTCACGCAAAATGGTGCCTACTGTGCTGGTAATCAGCTCTGCCCGATGGTGTCAAGGTGTGCGTCTACATAACATCAGATTTTTTATAAAAGAATCGAGAGCCAGCCGGGAAAGCTCATTAGCCTGAATTTCCGGAATGATCTCACGCAAAATGGTGCCTACTGTGCTGGTAATCAGCTCTGCCCGATGGGGTCAAGGTGTGCGTCTACATAACATCAGATTTTTTATAAAAGAATCGAGAGCCAGCCGGGAAAGCTCATTAGCCTGAATTTCCGGAATGATCTCACGCAAAATGGTGCCTACTGTGCTGGTAATCAGCTCTGCCCGATGGTGTCAAGGTGTGCGTCTACATAACATCAGATTTTTTATAAAAGAATCGAGAGCCAGCCGGGAAAGCTCATTAGCCTGAATTTCCGGAATGATCTCACGCAAAATGGTGCCTACTGTGCTGGTAATCAGCTCTGCCCGATGGTGTCAAGGTGTGCGTCTACATAACATCAGATTTTTTATAATAGAATCGAGAGCCGCCGGGAAATCTCATAAGCCTGAATTTTCGGAATGATCTCACGCAAAATGGTGCCTATTGTGCTGGTAATCAGTTCTGCCCGATGGGGTCAAGGTGTGCGTCTACATAACATCAGATTTTTTGTAAAAGAAACGAGAGCTAGTTGGGAAAGCTCATTAGCCTGAATTTCCGGAATGATCTCACGCAAAATGGTGCCTACGGTGCTGGTAATCAGCTCTGCCCGATGGTGTCAAGGTGTGCGTCTACATAACAACAGATTTTTTGTAAAAGAAACGAGAGCCAGTTGGGAAAGCTCATTAGCCTGAATTTCCGGAATGATCTCACGCAAAATGGTGCCTACGGTGCTGGTAATCAGCTCTGCCCGATGGTGTCACGGTGAGCGGCTAAATAAAATTATATTTTTTATAAAAGAAACGAGAGCCGCCGGGAAATCTCATAAGCCTGAATTTCCGGAATGATCTCACGCAAAATGGTGCCTACTGTGCTGGTAATCAGCTCTGCCCGATTGTGTCAAGGTGTGCGTCTACATAACATCAGATTTTTTATAAAAGAATCGAGAGCCAGCCGGGAGAGC
>CM053170.1:23118175-23210895 GCA_012977825.3 Pteromalus puparum
GCTGGTAATCAGCTCTGCCCGATGGTGTCACGGTGAGCGGCTAAATAAAAGTAGATTTTTTATAAAAGAAACGAGAGCTAGCCGGGAAAGCTCATTCGCCGCGATTTGCGGAAAGATCTCACGCAAAATTGTGCTTACGGTGCTGGTAATCAGCTTTGCCTGATGGTGTCGAGGTGTGCGTCTACATAAAATTAGATGTTCGGCAAAAGTAACGGGAGCCAGCCGGGAAAGCTTATTGTGTATGAAATTCGACTCCGTAGACGTTCATTATTAACTAAAATCATTAGAAACAAAAATGAGAACATTTATATTTGTTCAATATTTATTTAAACTATATTCTTAATATCTCAGTAGTTTAAGCACACTCAGCACAGTACCAATCTATATCTTCGAACGTTGATCCCTTTTTAGGAGATTTCAAATTTACACATGAATAGTGAAACCACAATAAACATCCATCACATCGAATGCAGCCTGTTAGTACAGCATTTTCGCATTTGTTGCATGTAAAATTTTGATCTACTTTTCTCTCCTGTAATTTATCTAAAAGTTGTTCGAAAGCTCCTTTTTTGAAGAAAAATTTCAAAATATCTATGTCCACTTCAGCGTCCAAAAACGAATCAGCTAGATAGATATTCTGAATATGTTCAATATCTAATATGAGTTCACCTACTATCAAATTCTGAATGATTTCGTCTGGAAGTCTCATCCAATTTAGCATCGTTTTGGCCTGATACTGCAGATTCATATTTCTGTATTTTTTGCTTGAGCATTGACTAGTTTCTTCAAAGAAGATTAGTTCGTTCTGGAAAGAACAATAACAATGTAAAAGAAAGCTACTAATCGGTTTAAAATGTCGGTCTCGTAACAATATAGATTCGAAGTAACACTCAAAGACAAAATAGTATATTACGATACTAGTGAGCGAAGTAGGTGATTTTCGCACGAGCGCATTTTGTCGCCCGAGCGTAGCGAGGGTAATAAAAAAGCTAGTGTGATGATCACCTACGCCCACGAGTACCATATACTAGTTTTTGACACGAGTGTGCAAATCTATGTTCTTAGCAGATGAGCGTGCGCGAAATTTAGAGTTTCGCACACGCTGTTCGTGAAATTTAGAATTTCGCGCACGGATTGTGCGAAATCTGAATTTCGCGCACTAGTGTTAAAATCAGGCATTTCGCGCACGCTACGCCGCTAGGAGAAATCAAATTTCGCACACAGAGTGTCAAAAAGCAATTATTTATAATACGCTGTGGCATGAAGCTCGACGTACCGTACGCCCGCGTAAAACTGCGACGTACCAAAATAGTATATTACACGACGATTGTATACAATTGTTTGATACGAGAATGCGAATCCACTTTCTCAAATGCACATGCTATGCGTAAAATTCAGAATTACAATCTTATTTTTTAATGAAGAAACGAGAGCAAGCCGGATAAGCTCATTCACCACAGTTCTAAGAAAGATCTCGCGCAAAATTGTGCATATGATGTTGATAATCAGCTCTGCCCGATGGTGTCGAGGCGTTCGTCTAAAAAACATCCGATTTTTTATAAAAGAAACGACAGCCAACCGGGAAAGCTAGTTTGCCGCAGTTTTTGGAAGGATCTCGCGGACAGCTGTGGCTTTGACGCTGGTAATAGCTCTGCCCGATGGTTTCGATGTGTGCGTTTAAATAAAATTCGATTTTGGATAAAAGAAACGAGAGCCAGCCGGGAAAGCTCATTCGTCGCGATTTCCGGAAAGCTCTCACGCAAAATTATGCCTATGATGCTGGGAATCAGCTCTGCCCGATGGTGTGGAGGTGTGAGTCTACATAACATCTGATTCTTTATTTAAAAAACTGAGAGCCAGCTGGGAAAGCTCATTAGCCTAAATTTCCGGAAAGATCTCACGCAAAATTGTGCCTACGGTGCTGGTAATCAGCTTTGCCCGATAGTGTCGAGGTGTGCGTCTAAATAAAATTAGATTTTTTTATTGGAGAACCGTGCGCCAGTCGGGTAAGCTGATTCCCTGCAGTTTTCGGAAGGACCTCGCGGACCGCTGTGGCTTTGACGCTGGTAATCAGTCCTGCTCGTTATCGTCGAAGTGTGCATCGAAAACAGAATTTAAATCTGTATCGTTCAATAAATGAATATGTGAAAGCATTAAGAAAACCTAGTATTTTAAAATTTTTGTTTGTAGCTTGTACACGTTTGACACCTAAAGACAACGAAAGCCTCACTGCGTCCTGGACTTGCGTTCCAATGATTTTATTTTTGGGCCTTAAAACTTTCACTTTGGTCGTAAAGTTGCACATATTTAATTTCAATAGATCTGGGTGGCATAAATCCCCACGCTTAGGCTCTAACTGCACGGTGCAAAAAATGGTCTGTGTAGGCCACGGATAGGCGTGACAGCAGATGCCACTCAGTGCTTTAAAATAGCGTACGTTACTTGTAGTATAAATAGTCTGATATGGCATTGCGTTTAGCTTAATCTTTATGCTATGGCGCTAATACACGCCGTGCCGTAATGGACTATTTATACTACATGTATCGTAGTATACTGCTGTAAGCTTACCTTTACAATTTTGTATTTCTTGCATTTTTCTGGAATAGGTATACATCTACCGTCTTTTAGAGCCTCATTATGTTTCCGGATATAGTTTTTTGCCAAAATAAAACCATTTTTTGGTGGTGTAGATTGCCAAGCTTCTTCAACTACTTTTCTAATCAAATCTGATCCAATATGGGAAACACTTGACATGTTTGAAACAACATAATGCAGCCTTAGTTTATTAAAAATCTCGGATTCTTGCTCTGCAATTAAAAGCTTAGGATTCTCTTCAATTTTGCATAGGCTACAAAAATATCACACGTTAGCATATCATGAAAATCCTAATAGCTCTTTTCCATACTAGCGTTAATGGACTACTTCTTACACGAGAAGGGAATTATTTGTATGTGCCGTAAAAGACGACTTATTCCACTAGTATTTTTATGGACTATTTATACACATATGAATAATGTAGTATTGTATTTGCAAAGGCCACATACATTAAAATGTATCTGCGTGGTATAACGGAAACGCGATATGCACAACCGAACGCGCGTCAGCGAGCGACATAACCGTTGTTAGTGAAATTATTATACTTACTTTACATGTAGACGAATACTTGCTTTGCGAGATTCAATAAAATTCCTTAATTGTAAAACCTCTTCAAAAGATGGTCTATTTAAGAAAACTTTCTTGAAAACCGATCTTAGAAATTCGGATGACAGAAAGTCCGGGATTTCACTCTGTTCTGATAATACACTTATCAATTTTTGATATTTTGTTGGATTATCTATAAACTTGAAAGTTATAGTTTTGTTCGGCATTTCGTTAGCTTGCAGTGCTCGAAATTAACAATACCAAAATACTTTAGGAATCTGAAAGGTTAATCCGTCAAATTACAAGCATGAAACTAGATAGCTGTTCTCGATTGTTCCAACAGACATTCTATTCGTTCTAATTCCTGTGAAAAATTTAAACTTGGTATGAACCTTTATGAGCTGAAAAGTTTGATTCAATTTGATATTGTGTCATAAAATCAAACGTGTATCAAGCTGAATTTAGAGCTTCAAAATGAGATTTTTCTAGGGAGTTAAAAAAAAATCCAGCCTGATTAAAGCTTGATTTCAGAGTTTGAAATCAAGTGAATCAAGAATGTTTTCTAGTTCGGGATGCTACATTTCAAGATTCAATTTTTCAACAAAGAAAAAAGTAAATTGGTGACTTAAAATTTGAAGCTGCCTCTGACTATACTGGCTTATTTTTATATCATAACATATTTATTTATTTTATATTTAAGTTATACAATAAAACTTGTTACAAAGACATATTAAAATCACAAATTATTGATTCATGATTGACAATGCGAGGAAAATAATCATCATCGCATAAATTTATGGTCTAATGATGATTGTGCATTCAGCCTCATCGTCCTCCAAGTCCACTAGATCTTCCCAGATGTTAACCGGGCATCCGAACGTCACTAACTTGCCAGCTCAGACCGTCAAAGCGTAGGACCCCTTACACGCTGATGATTGATGCATAATTGCTGGTTTATTGGCTCTGCCAGCAGCAGCAAAAGCAGAATCTCAGTTTTTGCTGGCACCTTTTCGACGAGACCAGTAAGTGCGCATCAGAGTTTGAACGCCACTAAATAAACCATCGATGAAACAAAACGAGTCCATCAGTTTAAGCGAGATGACGAGGAGGCATGACTGCAGAAAAGACGCGACATAAATGACGACCTGATCAAGCAGCTTCGTGGCGGCAAGACTAGGCCTTTTCCGCGTCCCGTTACGACAACGACATCAGACATCAGACTGCTCTCCAAGTGTCGACTTGTGCCGACCAGAAGCACGACAGCTGCATTCAGCTGGATCAGTAGCATGACATCGAGCAGCAAAAGTATCTAGAGATCAAGGCATGATATGACGCATTTCCCTTCTTTGTTGCATTGATACCTTCCTCTGCAGCGTGAGTACAGGGAACACGCGACAGTGCTAGAGAGCTTCCTGGCCCAGGATCACGAGAAGAATATGCAAGCTCTGAGTGCAGTCCAAGCGAAATCAAAATGGACGAGTGAGATGAGCGAGCGGTAGGACGGGCTCTCCAGATGCTACTCTCGGTGACAACCAGGTGCGTCTTGGAGATGAGGAAGGCGAGCAGCAAAGCCAAGAGGTTGGCCAGGGAGACCGCCAGGCCCTTGACGTTGGTGGAAAAAAGCTCGTATTTTTTCGGCTCGCCGAGCATCACGTATGCCAGGGGGCCGTTGAGCCCCGAGGGCGACCACGAGCTCGTAGCCGATGATCGAGGCGACGAGAACGAAGCCGTATCCGCGCTTGTCCAGCCTGAGGCGCAGCTTCAGCAGGTAGAAAAGCTCTCTGTCGTTGAGAGTTAAGTCCTCGAGGAGCATCGTACCGACGAGAAACGGCTGCAAGCGAATGCGGTGAACCAGCATCAGGGCGCCGAGGCCCGCCTCGCAGCCCCTTCCGCCCACGACCCCCCCCCACCCCGCATCCACCACGAGCGACCGCCACCCGCCCCATGGCTCGCCCCCCCCCCCCCCCAGGCCCCTCTCCCACCGTGCCCCACGCCGCCGCCCCACGCCTCGCCCCTCGCTCTCCCCGTCCCCCGCGCCGCACCTCCTCCTGCCCACCACCGCTCGTCCGCTCCCGGCACTCCCCCGCACCCTCGCCACTCGCCCGCCGCCCGCCCCGCCCCACCACCCCCCAGCACCCCCAATCCACCCCACTCGCCCCCCCCCGCTCCCATGGGCCAGCACGCGCCAGACGCGGCGCCCGCGGACTACCCCGAACCACGGACGCGGCCAGGCCCCTCCGGTCCACTCACTCCGCCGGACAGAGCGCTTCCGTATCTGCTGCACGCTGGTCGACTCCCTGCTGCCTCGCGAGTTCTCCGCGGTCCCGGAGCCACGCGAGCCGCGCAGGCTGCGCGCCAGCCGGCCTCAGTGCATGTTATTGCGCATCACCAGCAGTAGCGGGACCCAGGCGTCAGCGACCAGGATTAAGAGCCGCCGAGCAGTGCCATCGCCGGGCATTCTTTCGACGCGAGCTACTTGGCGCATTCTACCAGGGCAGGTACTGGCTGACTCAAGTCGTCAGGCGACAGCCGCATGGATAAGAGTTTCTCTCTCTCTCTCTCTGTGTGTTAGCTTTCTCACGCCGCCCTTCGTGACGCAGCTGACTTTGCGGGGATCAACCTGCGCTTGTACGGGGCGGACTCAGTTCGTCCAGGCGAGCCCAGGATAAGAGGCGCGCAGCAGGCCTGCACCTGGCCTCGACGCACTACTTGCGGCATCAACCTGGGACTAGTACGGGGCGACTTAGGCATCCAGCGCGAAGCCAGGGAAGAGAGGCGAGTAGAGCAGGCAGCTGTAGCGACGCGCGGTGCAGGGCTTGGACGAACGGGTCACTCGCGATGGGCGTTAAAGCTCGGCGAGGTCACCCATGAGCTTGATGATAGTGCAACAGCTGCTCCAGTAGCAGTAGGCATGCCGTTCGGGGTGAGTTTAAGGCTCTGCCTTACACGCGAACTAACTAGCGACGTGAGCTTGGTATAGCTTGATTTCCCACGGAAGATTCAGGCCCATGATCGACTTCCCTCGGGAAACGCTACCGATGCGCGTATATAAGCGCCGACGAGCCTTCGATTGTCCCATTGTACTTACGGAATAGGGATAATCTGCAATAGCCGAAATTCGTATTAAAACACATTTATATAAGACAAGGTGAGTTTTTGCTCACGTTTTTAGAAGAGACTTGAGAAACAACTTACTCGATGGGAAACCAGTCTTGACTCGTAGTTGCAAACTGTGATCTCCTCGCTATGTGTCGGTGGGCAGAGTGATGCGATATATGTCTTGCATCCTCGCCCTGAGGACGCAGAGTGGGAATCGTGGGTGGGAGCCTTGGCGTTGCCTCGGACTGGCGACGTGCCTCGTTGTCGGTGCGGGAAGGTATCCGCTCTGCGTCCGTTTGGTCTTGTCTCGCGAACTCTGAGTCTCATCGTCCCTCGGGCCCGACGGCGCGTTCTCGTTCCGCCTTCAGCCAGCTTGTGATCGTGAACCCAGTCAAATGAGACCGGCGATTCATCCGCGACCTCTCTTTTTCGCATCTATACCATATCCTAATGCCTGCGCGTCTGAGCTCTCCAAAACGAGGCGACTGCCGGCACGTCTCCGCGGCTACCGTGCTGCTGCTTTATGCATGCCGAGTGCTATCCGTATCATCGAATCTTCTGCCAGTGTCTTCCGCTCATCTGTGATTGCGGCTATCCGGAGACATCCGAGCTGCATCAGAACCCCAACGCGCTCGCTCACTTTGAATTCGCTGGGAGCCCCACGACGGACACGATCGCCAGAATCGAAATTTATAATTATCGTGATAAAATAATTTAAGCTATAATTATTCATAAGAATCAGATTTGCATTTTTAAATAACAAAGCGATTTTAATAAACTTCGCGTCGAGTAAAATTGCGGCGAGCCATCAGTTCACACGTTGTATGTACACATAGCAGACGAACTAACCTCAGATGACAACATAAACAAATAGGCTAGGGAGAAACTCAGTATACAATTCCGCTCCGTTCCGCGTTCCGCTGTGGTCCGCCATTTATAGCCTCCGCGACTAATTCATTTCATTACAAAATCAATATTCTTGATTTTTTTATACGTGATAAAAAATTAAATTCACAATAAAGATATCGTTTTATCGGCGGGTTAACAATTATTGGCCATGGCCTACTCAATGGAAGAGCCAACGACATTCTGCCAAACTTTTTTTCCAACATCATTTCATCCAGCCCTCTCGCCACTTTTAACATATATCCTATCAAAATAGCAAACGCTAAAAAGATTAGAGCTCAGTTTACTCTATCAGCCCAAAAAAAAATTTTGTTTGCTCCTCAAATATTTTTTCGCAAATTGCGAATAAAGATTATGCCGCTTTATCTGCGACATACTGTAATATATATATATATATATATATGCTTACAATATCTGATACATTAGGAGAAGAAGGCGCGGTACAGTCATAGAAACCGTTTACGACAAATAGCGCACATTGTCATACTCGGAGCACACTTCACATCAGCAATATATGAAACACATGGTAGAAGTACCCACGGAGCCCTTCGTTGTAGCGATCTGCATACGTATGCATTGTCAATAGACTTTCTCTGAACAGTTGAGACTTATCTCCTTGTGATTCTGCATTCATTCGTAGCATCGAAACCGAGCATCCCAAGCTGCTAGTCTGTATTTCTACTTGTGTAATATAACTTGGAAGTGTTATATTTTCCTGAAACAATTGAAAGAATAAGATTAATTATTTTGATATAACTATCTTGATGCATTCAACAAAAAAAAATTAACCAATTCTTACCTCTTCTGATAATAATGTCATATGCTTTGCAGTCACATTGTTAATGAACTCCTGACCCTTGACCATTGCCTGTCTGCTACCCCCATATAGTCCGCAAACGTCACGGCTACGTGGACAAGGTGTAGGGATCATGCTTGCATCGGCGCCAATGGGCACGTTACCGCAGGGTAATTTCCTTATGAAACGACACCGACCACCCCAACGTTGGTGCTCAAGTATAGGATCATCTCCCTGCTCCCAGCGACAGATCTCTGTGGATCATTCAAAGCAACGCACTCTGTCTATTTGCTTGATGAAGTAGAAGCCTGCAACTGCCAAGTCCGCTGGTCGCACGTGTTCTGAGGGCCAGTCCTTAAAGCTTTGCAATCTTACTTCTTCAAACCTGTTTGATTAACAGAAAAAATATAGAGTTAGTTATGATATAATTTTATTGCAATTGATTGTTGTAATCATTTAGAGATTTCCGTTTAAATTACCTATAGTCCATGTTGTCAGTATCATCAACCTCGTTGGATACAGGCTGGGAGACGGTGTTAGTGTACTAGAGGGTTGAACTTGATATAAATTCCCGTTAAAGACAAGAAGTAGAAATTGATATTGATAAACAAGAGTAAAAGAAGTGGATAATCGTAGTAGAGATTATAGAATTGGATATATCGAATACCGATATAGATGCTCGACACGGCTCACGTATATAGTGGTGAGAAGAGAAGAGAGTACAGCTATATAGATATAACCAGTGCGCGTAGAGAGAGGGAGAAAAAATATTTAGGGATCTATAGGGAGAGGCTATATTTATCAAGATAGACGTTATGATATTGGCTTATGTAGTGCGTATGCGTCTAAGTTCAGAACGTCGAATCTACAATTTTACTAGGTTAGGGCACGCTCAGCACGCAGTTCAAAGTCTAATATTATTAAAACGAGGGGCTCACTTTTTGTTTATCACTTTGTGAGAAAATTTTGAGTACTACACTTTTGATACTCAAAACCGTCCTATTTCATTATTGAGCGCCACCTACTGGCGGATTCTCAAACTATACGTTATGTTATACCAAAAGCATCTGATTGGAGCTTCCGAAATTTTTAAATTTCCAAATGCGAGCTGCTCTGTTTTTCCAAAGCTTAAGAAAAAGCACAACAAGACAGTTCCGTACCTCTACTGAACTACTGTTTAGAGATACTATATATGAAGATAAAATGAGATTTTATCGAGTAAATAGTAAGCACATTGAAATCTATAAACGGAAAAATTGTATACATAATTTGATTAGGCTGTACGAGCGAATAATCACTCAAATGCCAGTTCCGCAACCAAACATGTAAATTATACATGGGTTAGATATGCAAATTTTAAAAATTATTTAATTGAGCTTTTCGGTTTAGTTACTTGTTTTATATATTTATTTTTATATAATATATTTATTTTAGTTAAGAAAACCGATCCAGTAGTTGTAAATAATTGATTTTGTTATATGAAAATTTTGAGGTCAGTTTTGAAAAAGTTACGGCGAAATCACCTATATGTTTATGTTAAATCATACTATTATAATAATTTGTTTAAGTCTTAACTGAATAAAAATTATTTATAAAATAATGACTTCTATATCTGTTTGATTTTAAACAATCAGTCAATGAGTATACATTATTTACTAGTTTAATAAAAACAGCACCAACGTAAACTTTTTATACAAGAATATAAAATAACATATAATAATTTATATGTCACTACAATCACAAATGTTTAGTTGAAGATATAAGCACTCATAGTAAAAATCAGGCTGGAAAGTGAATGTAAGTCTTTTATATATGTATGGACTATATAGTTTTTTTGTAATACGTTTTTAATAAAGATTGACTCTTACAACAATAGCTTATTACTTGCATAGAAATAGACATATGTAGATTTTGTTTATGGTTAATGAATTGTAGGACAGGAAGCTACCACGCGTAGATTCCCGTTGATTGGATTTCGCGAGGGAAAAAGGAAATGGATGGAAAAGAAAATAGATCGATTGAGCGGAAATAAGTAGGTGTTTATTCGCTCAGAGAGGGGAAAGCCTTTCGGCATAAAACCCCTCTCGATAATGTTTACAAGCTGCGTGTGGATATAAATCGGTGATGCTGTGTGTGTGTGGTGTATGTATGTGCGTGTGTGTGTGATTGGAATGAGAGATTTTCGAGAGATGTCAACAGGTAGTGGCACGGCCACACGCGAATTAACGCGCCTCACAGTGACCGCGGTCACACGAATTCACGAGTGACTCCGCCTCGCGTCCGATCGCGTTTGCGGAACACGTGCAAACGTTGTGGAATTGGCTCGTTCAAGACTTTACACTATAAACAAACCCAGAAGAAAAACAAAACTACGGTTAATTGAACACGTGAAGAACTGAGACTTTATGAATCGGTGACGATGCGGTACGATAGCGGCAATGTTTGAGTGGTAAGCTCTGGTTAGTTGGACTCTTAAGGTGCGTTCAAGACGGCTAATCAAGAGCAACTAACTCGCCAGTGTCGCGCGGGGAGACGCCTGGGTCGTGGCACTGGCGCGCTAGCTACGGGCCTGCGCGCGCATGTTTTCTCGCGAGATGGAGCCACGCGTATCGCGGCAGGGTCTCGACGGAACAGTTAAGTATAGCATTGTTTTAACTATCTAATGAAATATAATGTTTACGTGATCAGTCAATTCTGTATTGATAGAATATATATTTTTTAAGATTTCTAAGGTTGTGATATATAAATAATTTATAAATTTTGAGAGAGAATGAAATGTAAGATGACTCGGACCTATGAATTATATAGCGTTAATTGCACATCGTACAGTTGTTATTAGGTCGAATCCACAATTATTGCATATATAATTGGATGGAGTTAATTTGATAATAAAGCGAGTTATGTGTCTCATTTCCCCCGGATTTTTTAATTGTTTGGTTTGATGACATTCTGGACATAATTTGGGGACGGTTTTGTTTTGATAATAGTCCAGTATATAAAGATCATGGAATGATCATTAACTGAATGCATCTGCAAGGATAATATTAAAATTACTACTTTTGTATTATATTCCATCGTTATTTTGTTTTTTATTCTCTCCTTCTCTATTTCGTAATTTTTGAAATTGTCTGTTAAATTTGATTTCTGGGTTTTCTATATTTAAGTGTTCGTCCTCCTCTTATATATTAGGCAGTTCGATTATTCGAGCGTGTCTCGCGGCATCTACTAGATTCTTATACTCGCAGGGTGAATGTAAGTATTTTTAATCTCCATTGTTGTTCCTAGGATAAATCCAATAACAGTGAAGTCTTCCGTACTTAAATTAGTTTCAAATAATTCCTTAAAGTCTTTGCGTGCTCTAATTAATTTGGACCGGTATTCATCGCGAAGATTTGCCCGAGCACTTTCTCCTTTATATTGTTTGCTGCATATTATCTCTTTCTTTTTCTTAGAACTTCTTCGTACGACATTCTCTTAGATTGTTCTGCGAGCTGCTTGTTCGTCTTCGAAATCGATTGATCTTCCCTCTACGTCGTGTCATAAATTGGACTATTATTCTGAGGAACAGTGCTCTGGATTTTGCCCTTCTGGTTAATTTGTTGTGTATACGGCTGAGGTTTCTCTGGTTCCTTTTTCCCAAGGTATAGCAGTAGTTGAGTCACTGAATTCCACAGCGATCCTAAAAGACGAATAGACCAGCCGTATACACTATAGAAAGCATAACCATATAATATAGTGTCAATTAACATTTTGATTATTCTAGCTATTAGTATTATCCCAAAGATTCCGGCACTAGATCCAAAAGTGAGAAATTTCCCGCAAAAATGATTCCATGTATTATTTGCAAGTGACTCTAGTACTTCGGGATCTAAGAACTGAGTAATAAATATTCCCTGGAAAGGCCTGAATTGGCCTGGAAGATTTTCAAACGCAATTTCTGCCAATTAAACGCGGTGAAAAATTCTGAAAAAATATGGAGTCGACCTTGGAGTCGACTATAAGCTGTCACTCGTCTTATCATTATGTTAAACAATATATGGTGTTGCATTATCATTATCAACTATAGAATCTCGCTAAATTATTGTCATCAACATTAAATGATTAAATCATTCGTAACCTCGTCACACCTTTATATTTCAAAAGCGCAAGTACAACAAGGCGGGCAGTAGGCTATTTAAAAATATCCTCCGCATCCAGGTTCGGGCTGAATTTCTGATTTTTGCTCAAAGAAATTAGGTTTGGATTTCATTTTTATTTAGTGTTTTTATAATGATGTAAAAATTTTCATCTTATATCTCAAGGTTTTCATTTAAAAATTAGTTATAATAAAAATTACAACTATTTGTTGCTTTTGGCGTAAAAAAATAAACTTAAGGGGATATGGGAGCTAAAACAACTACATACAACTTTTCAAATAATGCTTGCAATGAAAAACCGCTGCCAAGTCATTGGCACTTAGCTTCCTCCTATTCTGCTAGTGGAAGATAATTACATGGGAAAACCAACTCATTCTTTGATTTAAATATTCGCTACTATTCGATACTAAAAGGATAGGTTTACTCGAATTCAAAAGCAGAAAACATATATGCACGTCCAACCTTATTACGATCGATCACGTAGTTCCAGAATTATAACAGTATACGTACGCACGCATGCACGCACGCACGCACGCACGCACGCACACACACACACACACACACACAGACAAAACCATCTGTACGGACATTTTATAAAACCATGAAAACTCTCAAAACATACTCAGCTTTAATTATCAAATTATATGGTTTAACAAAAATAATAATGTTCAGTCACACAGAGTATACAGGGTGAGAGTTGAAGAATTTGAATCTTAATATCTTTTAAACTAAAAGGTTTCATAAGCTACAAAAAGAACCTAGCCGAAGTGATCAAAAGATCAATCTTTTCCTAAAATTTCAACTCAATTTAAACCTTTTTACTCCCGTAATCGTACGACATAAAAAAACCATTTTTTTTAGTTTTTGATTTTTATCTCAAAAACTAGTCGCCAAAATTGCTTAAAATTTTTACAACTAGTAGATATCGTTGTTTTTTATTGTCATGAATTTTTTCAAAACATTTAACTATTTATTTTTTGAGTTATATATGTTTATCGAAAAATTACCTTTTATATCATAAAAAATGAACAGATCAGTCAATCTAGAAAATCTTGCGGGAAAAAGTAGACAAATTTATGTTCTTTTAGATACACTATTGTTGAATATATTGTATAAATCATATCATTATAAAAAAGCAAAAATATTTTTTCAAAAATAGAAAAATGGCTATAATATGGCCATAAAATGGTCAGAATCATAAAACAAAAAATGACCTAAATTCAGAATTAGAAAAAATATATGCATGTCAAATTTTATTACGATCCGTCGCATGGTTCCAAAATTATGGCGGTATACGTACATACACACACACACACACACACACACACACACACACACACACACACACACAGCCATCCGCACGGACATTTTCTAAAAACGTATGATTCGTACTCCAAACACCTCCAAATCCGTTTCCACGAAGTATTAGCAAAACTGAAAATTTTACTATCACAAAGCTTCCTCTTGAGGAGGAAGCAAAACAAGTCTGTAGTGCCATAGTGTTCACAAAAATTTAGCGCGATCCTATAGTTTGTGCAAATTTTGAAAAAGCACATAATGATAATGCAACACCATTAGTTGTTCAATATAATGATAAGACGAGTGACAGCTTATAGTCAACTCCGAGGTCGACCCCAAATTTTTTCAGAATTTTTCACCGCGTTTAATTGGCAGAAATCGGGTTTTAAAATCTTGCAGGCTTTCCACTACAAAATTTAAGAAAAAAATAGGCTCTCGAGATAGGACGTTCTCGAAGCGGCTTCCGAGATAGGACGTTCCCGAAGCTGCCTCCGGGATAGGACGTTCTTGAAGTGGCCTCCGAGATAGGGCGTTATTCCCCTCAGGCTTCGAAATGCCGCTTACAGCTATAGCTTTCAGTGCGGTATATTTCCACGTGCTTTTCGTTTGTGGATGTAAAGTTTCTGGTGTTACAACAGTCGAAGGTGCGGGTAAGAATTGTAGCTAGTAATTTCCCACGTTAAACATCGGTGGCATCGCGCCACTGCAACTTATCTGTATTCCTGCTCGAGTCAATATTCTGGTTCTAGGGGATAAGAAAAAGTGATTTTCTCCTTGAGAAACGGGTATTCGATTGAAGCACCCTTGTAATGGAATCCTCAATTCCATTACGCACACAAAAATTATAGAATAAAAAAACCAAGTAATTACACGCGTACACACAAAAATACACATCTATACTTATGACACGCCGCCATCGGAGCAACCACCCGCTGAGAAAGGAGGTCGCACCCAACCAAAATAGACCAAAAAGAAGCAGCCAGTACACATCTAAGCCGACTCCCGTAAAAATGGCAGATAGAGACCAGAACACGGAACAAACAAGCCAAAGAACAAACCTCATAAATAACACGTAACCCTGCAACGTTGTCATACGGAAATTAAAATACGCCGGAAATTAAAGAATTCGGGCGGACGATATTAGATTATCTACGACTATGCCAATACAAAGAATTCTGGGAAGTCACACATGTGCGCTCTTCAAAGAGAGCGCAGACGACAGGAAGCAGCGGGAGAGCTAAACTATGAGCTCGATTCTCCAAACTAGAAGCGATAAAACGCAGTATTTATGAATTGACCTGTCATAATTCCATTAGAGCAAGAGGCGCGAGAAAAATGTCACATCAGCCTCTCCAAAAAAGGGAATGAGGAAAAATGCTAGAAGCCAGCATATAAAGCCCTGGAGAAAGGGGTGTGGAGCTCCAGTCGGTATCCGAACGTCAATCGAGACCGAATCGCTGCCAGTCGCCAGACCAACAACAAGTACTAGTCAGCAGTGCACAAGTTAAAGTTCACAAACTCGTAAGAATATCGAGGGACTTAGCCCAAGTCGACAGTCCATAGCGAACAGCAGATACACATGTTCCATCTGTCCACACCTGCTTGCCATTGCGGAGAGAAGCTGAGAGCTGACGGCCCATCAACAGCCTGACCGTACTGAACCACCGACGCAAGGACCAGGCGCCAAGGATCCACAGCTGCAACCTCCTGCTGGCGCGCATCTTCCGACACACACACACACACACACTCATACATTTATCCCATAATAAGGTACTTTTCTCTATTTTAATTCCATAAATATAGAAGTGTGGTAGAAATTCTAACCCCGTGTGAATAAGTGATTTCGTTATCCGGCTCCCTTTCCCGGAAGGCAGTGACCGCGTCTGCGGTAGCCAAAAGGGATTTCCTTCATTTTCAATCCGAATAAAATAATACTAATTAAGATAGGAACTCGTATAGAGTAAGTATATTGGTGGGTTGCGCTCATTCGGACGTAACACCCTTTTGTATATCTGCGTTGTACTTCCACTTGCAAACATTTAACTAAATGAATTACTTCTCCAGCTATAACTGCCATGTGATACGGTTCGTTCATTAATCGGAAAGCAAATTCATTTGGCGTTTGAATGGCAATGGATAATGCGTTAATTAAGACTTGTCTTTCGAGTTCACATTTATGTGTCAATAGGTTGTAGTACATTTGATTAATTTGATTTTTGAAATGTCGCTTTACATATACAAATTTAGAATTTACATACGTGAATATGTCTAGATTCTCTACAGGTGAATTTTTCTAGGATAGAAATGTTTTTTCATCTAACTCTTCTAATACAAATAATTTAGGATGTTCTGTACGGATTAGTGTGTGACCACAGAATTTTAACTCCCCTGTGCTTGTTAGAGGGTTTGTATAGTATGTGAGAATTTGATGATAGCTGATTAGTTCCCAGCAATGACCTTGCATCCTTGTTTTATTACTAAAATTCCTGTCCCATTTATCATTAGATACTCTTGCCGCTTTTTGCAATTAATTTGCAATTCTATCGGTTCGTATAATGAATATATCTATCTCGGTTTTTTCCCAAAAGGGTAAGTTCTTATCTAAATATCCGACGTCGCATTTTCTATAATCTATTGCATCAGGCTGATAGAGTTATATACAACATATTCGCAGATTTTATTTTCAATTTAAAAATACTAGATAAAAAATTAACAAGGCTTGAGAACTACAAATATCTGGGCATAGTAATAGACTACAATCTTAAATGGGACATGCATATGTTAAATATTACTAAGAAAACTAAATATCATGTGTATATCTTTTACAAAATTGCGAAAACAATGTCAACTGAAACTTTGATGTTAATTTATTATGTCTTTTTTCATATTAGTATCATGAGTTATGGTATAATTGCTTGGGGTGGAGCCTATAAAAACAATAGAGATCTAATACAAAAAATACAGAGAAAAATTCTTAAAATTATAAACAAAAATAATTTTGTCACGCAAAATATTTCTCTCAATCTTGAGCAACTGTTTATACTCGGGGCCTTAAAGATATACTATAATGATCTCAAAAACCAATACCTCAAATCATCTAGTGTTACGAGAAATAAAAGTATTATTGTACCGATCAATAAAAAAAGAATTAGTAATAAGAATTGTTATATTAAAGCGATCTCAAAATACGAGTTAAAATGTTAAATGTTAAAATATTGAAAAATGTATATACAGATGATGCTAAGGTAATAAGGAGGCTACTAACTATGCATCATATAGAATAAGTTTTAGTTTTTAAGTTATTTTTTTTTCTCTCGCCAGGCCTGCGGACAGATAACCTGTTTATCTTTGCACGAATGCAGAGGATGTAAATATCTCTGTATTTTCTTTCTGGTTAAATAGATAAAATAAATAAATAAAATATGTGGGTGTGTATTTGTATTTAGATATGTCGCCCTATTCTGTCCTTCATTCTTCATTATCATTATACATAGTGCTTAAAATTAGTAAGCATTAGTTAAGCAGTGAGTGTATACATTTTCATTATAGAAAGTCTAATTATAATATTTTCATTAAATTTTCTCATAGTAGTGCATTTTGAGAAGAATGTGAGTGATTAAATAGACAATATGAAAAGTACTAATTAGATTCTCGAATTAATTGGTGTATTTTATTTCAAAATATTTTGATAAGATAAGATATTCCTTTGATAATGTGAGTGATTTGCATTCGTCGCCATTCTTGACATGCATTCAAGAAATTATTACAATGTTCTGGGTAATTATTTCAAGATCATTGGTATCCTCTTGGTTTACAAATCGTCCTTACACTGATTCTCAGGCTAGTAGAGCGATAAAATACGGCATCGATAGTCTCGGAACTTTGTTCATATCTACATATCGTATTAAATCCTCTGGTGGATATAACATTGCTCCCTCCTCCGTAATCGTTCTAAATTTTATATAATTATTACCCCAATATGCGAGTCTTAGAGCAGTGTAACCATTGCGATCTCTCTTGTTGATATCAACTTTCCAAATCTTCAAGAGTAATTTTACGGCTCCATTAGTCCCGTATTCTTCTACAATATGTAGCAAGCTGTCACCGCTTTCTATAGGCACGTCTATATTGGCTCCCTCCTGAAGGAGTAATGCTAACGTATGATTATTGTCTTGTAATATAGCTGTCTTAATCACATATCGGTCATCGCGACAATAGTCCTCCGGTATTCCTGCCTCTAATAATAATCGTACATTATGCACGGAGTCGGTGTAATGAGCACCGGCAGCCTTCTCCAATAACCTAGGTTGAGATTCCACTGATAATCCCATGCCTTTTGCATATGCCAGTAGTATTTCTAGAATTTCTGTATGCCCGAGAGCAGCTAAACCTACATGATAGTATTTTCTAATATTTGCTCCCGCTTCTAATAATATTTGTACTGCCTCAAAATCTGATTGTTCTATGGCGAACCTTAATATGGATTGAACCATACGATTTGAACTGTTCATGAGATTCCTCTCTTTATTAATAATGATAAAAATCTTGTCATCAAATTTCACGGCTTGTCGCACTCTTAGATGAATCCAGATTCTGTATGCATTGAGGGTAGCTTCTAAATCGAACAACTTTTCCAAATAAAATCGGGGATATAGCCGTCCTGCCACACTTTGCATTCTTTTAACATGGGATGAGTCACTTTTTATCAATTCAGTTAAAAATGAAGGTGTCTGAGGGCTTTTTATCATCCGCATTAATTGTTTTACTCACGAAACATTACATATCGTCCAAAACATTGGCTCCCTTTTATTCAGAGTGTGTAACGCGTGCTGCAAACACGTGTAATATATCTGTATATACGGTATATATAGATATACTACACATATTATACCGTGACGGGAGAACTCTAAATTGTACAAAACACACCTACAGAATTTTGTCACAACACATAAAATCATCTACGGCATTAGCGTGATTGCCTACAATATCTATAGAGCTCTGATACCATCTTTTTCGCGCTTAAACTTCTTATTTCAACATTTTTCTAACCTACTCCATACACTTTATATGTAACGTGTAGGTAGAGCGCCGCCATCTTTGATACCCATGAGCCCGCGAAACCTTATTTTAAACTCCCAATATAGGCAATTCGTAATAAAAAGATTCTGTCTGATGTTTCTTAAATGCAAAGGTCCTAGCAATTTGCAATATTGGAACTTCCTCTAGTGGCTTTTCCTTGGGGTCGAAGTGATCTATTATATTTGGACTGGCATTAGCTCCTAAAAGTAATTTAACGATTTTTAACTTGCCTCGAGTCACAGCATATGTTAATGCTGTTGTTTCGAAAAAACTTTTTGCATTAACATCTGTTGCTGCGGCTATTAGTTGACGCAGATATTCCAGATTTTCGCATTTCATGGCTTTCTCCAACAATTTATATTCTTCATATAGGTGTAGATTTTGACATATTCCTAATTTTGTCAATCAAGTAAAAACATCAAAACGCCGGTATTAAATTGTTGTTGAAATGATTGATGATCCTGATATCTTATGTTGTGCTGCCCAACTTATGGGAGGTTGCAATAAAATTATAATAATCTCTTCCTGGCGCCCTTGTACCCCGAGTGCTAATATTTCCTCTAAATCCACTTCGTCAATCCTGGGATAGGACTCTTCAAAATGCTTTGATAGTCGATGGCTTATCGAGAAAGCTCGCTTGCTTCATTATGGTAGTTACTTCGAACGGTGTTAAAAATAATGACCACTTAGCCAGTTGTTCCTTTGCTTCATGTTCACGTCCTTGTGCTAGCTTGGTTTTAATAATTTGGACCGTTTCCTTTTGATTCGGTGTGATCATTAACAATAATCTGTTAATCCATTTCCAAAAATACACAGCCATCATCGAAACTGTGAAAAATAAGGAATCAACTTAGAAATTACTACGTCGCTTTTTCATTAATTGAAATAGTATTATGGTAGCTTATCTAATTTATCTAATTTTCAAAATTAGATTTCAAATTGTACATTAGTGATTCGAAGTTGGGATAAGTAAATTGACGCGTCGCGGTACTTAGTCCTTTTTTTCAAACCGAGACGGACAAAGCGTGCCACCGCGTGTAAAGTGCGGAAATAACGCTTCGTGTTTGTATAGATCACTCGTGGGGATTTTTGCAATATTCGTGAGTGTTTTGGTGGTTCTTCTAGGACTTAGAAAGATGCTTGTGCCCGCTTACCTTAAGTGTTCGAGCGATACAGCGAGGGAGAAGCATCCTGTCCACGACAGCAAGATGGTAAGTTTCCTCTTTTCCTTTTGTTTTATATTTCAGAAAAAAAGGAATGTGATCTTTATTGACAAACATTTTTTTCTCTTCATTTTAGCGTTGGTCTGTGGTTCCTTGCAAAGCCGGAGAAATCCCGGAACTATGCCACACCCGAGACACGGCTCTACCACACGTTGCTCCATTTGTCAACAGGAGCTGCACGGAGCAACTCAGGTGTTGGTACACCCAACATCCTCCAGAAATAGAGTAAGTTTCGCAACGCTACTTGCCCCGATTATTGATTAAATAATTAATGAATCTTTTTCTTATCTTCTTTCAGTTCCCATAAGTGTCCCTTCTGATCTCGGCCTCCAAGTACGGGGGTTCGTAGCTAATCTCTGGGTGACTCGTCATGAGCCTTGCACTATTATCGGTTGTAGGAACCGACATCAAAAATGCGAATTTTGCGGCTTTGACTTTGATGAGCTTCCTCCTTTCATGAGATGGCAAAATCATGGGGTGAGTGATTCTCATTTGTAACGCAATTCTGTATTATCTGATAATTCGTTGTTTCTTCTTGTTATTAATATAATTCGGATTTCTCTTATGATTTAGCCCTGGGTGCTCCTGCATCAGTTTGACGAGCAGCCTCTTCGTTGGGGTGTAGATCACTTTTAGATATGTCAATAAAAATCTGAAACTTTTATCCCACTACCCCAGCGAAAATGATAAATGTAAAAAATTGTGATATATCGTGTAAAAATGTGAATCATTGTAACGTACACGTGTACAATTGTAAAAAAAAAATTAGAAAAAATCATTAAGTTTTGGAACAAGAAAAAATTAGTTTACATAATATATTACACTTTATTTCATTTCACATTGCTGCACATTAATAGAAACATTTTTCACGATTTTTCATAATTCTTCACAATTTTTTTTTTTTTTTTTTTTTGACTAATTTAAAATTTTATGAAATTTTTTACACAATTTTTTACACTTTGTCACATTTTCTCACATTTTCACACGGCTATAATTTTGTGCAGATATATTAATAAATCGACTAACTTTTTTTTACATTTTCTCATGTTTTCTCACACTTTCTCACGGCTATAACATTGCATATATTAAAATGTCGAAACTCACAGTTGCTCACAATTTTACATGTGAATACATAGTATATACCTCACATTTTTTTCCAATTTTTAACATTTTCTTATATTTTTATATAACTAGAATTTTGTACGTATTAAAACCAAAAATCACAAATTATTACAATTTTACATATTTATTAGCAGTTTCATACTTATTTTTATATTTATAAATCTTAAATTATTTTTAGTTTTTGTAATTTTTATCCAATGAATTTTTTAAGATAGCATGTTTATGACACGCCGTGGCGTAAACCTCGATTTATGCCACGCTCATGCAAAAATGACTTTGCTAAATCTCGGTTTACGCACGTTGTGTCATAAAATATCGTAAAATACTATTACATAACTTTCACACAGATTTATCAAATAATAAATTTGACAAATTATTTCTTATGTTAAGTAAAGAAAAAAGAACCATTGCGTTATGCGGCACTATCCGAGCATGAGTGATGAACAATAGTATATAACACACCTAGGGAGGACAAAACTTGGACAGTCCATATCTCGTGTAAATTGACACCCGAGCCGAAGGTGAGGGTGACAAACACGAGATATGGGCTGTCCAAACTTCCTCCCGTGGGTTGTATACGATTTTACTTGCCTAGCGAGTGGAAAGTGACAATTCCCGCACATTAGACAGCCACCTCGACATGGGCAGGTGGTGAGGGTTTGTTTTGACGAGCCATAGTCCGGGGTATACTACTTACAAAAGGTTGCAAGACTACAAAAATGGTTGTTCGGAGAATACTCCGAAGGGAATTTTAGGCCAAGCCCGCACTCCTCAGATGTAATGGCACGCTTAAAGAGAGAAGGGTTGCGGAAGACTTTTATCGAAGATACATCTGAGCAAGTATCGTCATGCTTGCTGTACACGGGTGACTATGACGCCGATCACTCACACCCCTTGAAACTGTTACGCTGAGAAGCAGAGGCGAACAGGATCGTGGTGATGCCGGCGTTTACGTTATACCCGCTGCCGGCGCTAAACGAAGACCGTTAGGAACCTAGGCCCAACCAACAGTTGATCGACGCCATGAATATGAGAAAGACGTTGAAGGAGGCGCAAGGGGGCTAGCCCAACAAACAAGTCCAGGCACAGGCGTCAGGGCCGATACTTCAGCAGGGGATGGTAACGGCAGAATCTTCCAACCACGGTCAAAATAACGGCCTAACGGCCAACTTGGTCACTTTTGCGAATATGTTCGCTACAACAACGCCATGTATAACAAGGACGATCGCAACAACGGCGATCGCAACGACGGCGACGACGACGACGGCGACGGATACGACGTAGCGCCGTAATACACTCTTACGTAACCGCTGTTTCATACAGACCTATTATATCTATAGACATACACAGTACTGACCATACCTTCGACATGTGATAACTCCAGGCTGTGCGCCTGTCATATTGACAATGTTTTTTTGATTAAGTTAACTATTTATTTTGGTAAATAATTTATTGCTTTGATTATATTGGTTTGAATATTTGTATCGACGCTTTATTTATTGTATAAATTGTTTGTTTCTCTCATAATAAAGGCTTGAAGAGGTCCCCTCCATAGGACGAAACGTCGCCAATTGTTTTAAACGAATGATGAGTGTTTTATTTTAATGCTCCGAAGGGTTGCTTCCCACTATTGTTTTTTACTTGTTGTTGTTATAATGGAGAATAATAATAATAACTATTTCTCATAACTTACTTGCTAGCTAAAAACGCGGGCTACATAGGAAGGACTACACCTCCGTGGAACAGTTGCTAGCAGCGGCCACCGAGGTAGAAGCCGTCCTAGCCGGCGAAGCCTCATAGCTGGCACCTCCAAAACCCGGAGTGGCGCTCGTCCTAAAGTGTTCCTTCAAAAAGGGACAAGTAGCGGCCCTAAAAATCGTAGGGCCGACCAAACTGACTCCCTTGACGCTCGCCGGCATCAGTCAGCTTATTGACTCGAAGATCGCGGCGACAGCGCAAAAGCCAAAGCAAAACAACAACGCTGGAGGTAACGGAAGAAAACCGGCTTCCTAGCGCAGACGTTCTGGACCTAGGAAGAACGAGAGCAAATCCCAGAATCCGAAACGCAAGGGCCAAAGGCCGAAGACTGATACCAAAAGGTCGAATCAAAGTGAAAAGGAGGAGCCCGTAAAGTGTTGGACCTGCCACGGCAAGGGCCACTTTTCGGGCAAGGGAAACAAGCGGGAATAGCTGTGCAGCAAATCTACTAACAAATAACGTGGTCCAACCAAATGAAGATTAATCGCGCTAGTGGGTTTAAGTGGGCATAGGCGGATCCAGAGTAAGGGCTCCGTAAGACCCAGGGGCCACCATGACGGTGATGGGGTCATTGGGACTCTAAATCGCTAACGCCTGTTGCCACGCATTGCGACAACGCGATAGCCATCAATCACAATGTGCAAACGGGCAAACGTCACCGATCGTAGGGTACCTGGACCTACCGTTCGACGTTGCAGGGGTACAACGCGGTATAACCGTGGTTATTATGCCTGATGCCACTAACGAGTGCCCGGTAGGCACGAACTTTGGCCGATTGTTCAGCGCAGTCCACGACCCCAACTAGAACGTCCTGTGTCTGAAAAAGGAACGCAAGATTGTTCAACTTCAGGTGTACGATAACCGCGACAGGGACGCTAGGCATAGCAGCGGTTGGCCTCGCTTAAGTTAGTGACAATAATCACGCGCAGATACTTAAGATGCTCGATCGCGTTCGACCGAAAGCCAACCGTCCGATCGGATGTACACGACTGATCGATCACGGAATAGATATCGGATCGGCCAGGCCAGTTATATAGAAATACTATCCTGTGTCCCCTACGATCGAGGAGGAGATGCACCAGCAGGCTTGAGAGTTATTTACGGCTGGCATCATAGAACCCTCGACTAGTGCTTGTTCAAGCCCGGTAGTGATTGTGCGCAAAGCGAACGGGCAATATCGCTTTTTCGTAGACTTCCGGAAAGCCAACGCGCTGTCTAAGGCTGACGCATATCCAGTCCTTAACATGGATGATATCCTTTGCAAACTGTAGAAAGCGAAGTACATCTTAACATTGGACCTTAGCAGCGCTTATCCGTATCCGAATATTATTTCGAAACGACTTTTTCGAAACACGTTAATTTCGAATACGTTTTTTCGAAAAAATTTTTTTCGAAGGCCTTTGATTTTGAAGATTTTTTTTCGAAAAAATTTAAATTACGCTTTTTTGCACTTTCTAAAGAGTATTTATGTAAGGACGTATGAGTCACGTATCTGGATGTTTTACGTACAAAAGGACATGTCACCAGGAGAGACATTTCGCCAGCAGGGAGATTTCGCCAATGGGCATTTCGTCAGTAGGACAATTCGCCAATAGAACATTACGGCAGAAACATGTTTTTTTACGCCTGAGCACCCACTTTAACACTAAAATCAGTTAGCGTTATTTAAAAATTTCCCTAATCCAATAATCCTCGTTAAGATGATAGGTAAGTCAACTGCGAAGCTGGTTTTTCTGTTTGACTCATTTGGCATCTTTTCTTGGATTAAGAAACTCGGTACTAGAATCAATTGCAACACAAGCCAATGGCGGTAATGGGGTTAGCAGGGTTATTTTTTAAAGCATGCGAGTCTGCCAAATAAGCAACTGGGAACTAGAAGCAACTTTGACACAAGCATTTTACCTTGACCCTACTTTACCCTAACCACTTAACCCAATAACCCACCCAAAGATACTGGGTAATTCCTGGACTTAAAGTTATAAAACTTTATATACATATATTTTCGTGTATCAGGAGTTATACGGACAAAAATAGATTTTCATAAATTATTAACTATAACATAATAAAACAAAATATAAATTAAAAACCGCTGCCAAGTCATTGGCACTTAGCTTCCTCCTATTCTGCTAGTGTAAGATAATTACATGGGACAATCAACTCATTCTTTGATTTAAATATTGGCTACTATTCGATACTAAAAGGAGGGTCAGCCAGGGGAGAGATCCACCAGACGTTAGAATAGCTCCTGGGAGAGAGGTCTCACCGGAGATCCGCTCGGGACTGAAGCCCCGAGCTCTCTTAAGACGAGAGAGCGCGGGCGTCGGAGAAGGGGGAAAATATTCCAACCTTGTGGGTAGCAGTCTTTTAGGTACACTATTGTTGAATATATTGTATAAATCATATCATAATAAAAAGCAAAAATATTTTTTCAAAAATCGAAAAATGGCCATGAAATGGTCATAAAATAGTCTAAATCTTAAAAGAAAATTTACTCGAATTCAGAATCAGAAAACATATATGCACGTCCAATCTTATTACGATCGATCACGTAGTTCCAGAATTATAACAGTATACGTACGCACGCATGCACCACGCACGCACGCACACACACACACACACCGACAAAACCATCTGCACGGACATTTTATAAAACCATGAAAACTCTCAAAATATACTAAGCTTTAATTATCAAATTATATGGTTTAACAAAAATAATAATGTTCAGTCACACAGAGTATACAGGGTGAGAGTTGAAGAATTTGAATATTAATATCTTTTAAACAAAAAGGTTTCATAAGCTACAAATAGAACCTAGCCGAAGTAATCAAAAGATCAATCTTTTCCTAAAATTCCAACTCAATTTAAACCTTTTTACTCCCGTAATCGTACGACATAAAAAAACCATTTTTTTTAGTTTTTGATTTTTATCTCAAAAACTAGTCGCCAAAATTGCTTAAAATTTTTACAACTAGTAGATATCGTTGTTTTTTATTGTCATGAATTTTTTCAAAACATTTAACTATTTATTTTTTGAGTTATATATGTTTATCGAAAAATTACCTTTTATATCATAAAAAATGAACAGATCAGTCAATCTAGAAAATCTTGCGGGAAAAAGTAGACAAATTTATGTTCTTTTAGATACACTATTGTTGAATATATTGTATAAATCATATCATTATAAAAAAGCAAAAATATTTTTTCAAAAATAGAAAAATGGCTATAATATGGCCATAAAATGGTCAGAATCATAAAACAAAAAATGACCTAAATTCAGAATTAGAAAAAATATATGCATGTCAAATTTTATTACGATCCGTCGCATGGTTCCAAAATTATGGCGGTATACGTACATACACACACACACACACACACACACACACACACACACACACACACACACACACAGAGCCATCTGCACGGACATTTTCTAAAAACGTATGATTCGTACTCCAAACACCTCCAAATGCGTATCCACGAAGTATTAGCAAAACTGAAAATTTTACTATTACAAAGCTTCCTCTAGAGGAGGATGCAAAATTAAATATCTTTAAAATTAAACAAAAATATATATATATATATATAAATACAAAAAAAATGGGATTGCCAGCCGACAAGTCCTCGTTTGTGGTCTTGGGTACGGCAGAGATCGGCTAACATAATTTTTTTACAAAATATTAATTTTTCAAAACAAAAACCTTTTAAAAAAAATCCATCAAAAAAAAATTTTCAAAAAAAAATTTTAAAAAACCCTTTGAAAAAAAATTATTTTGGAAAAATAGTTTCGAAAAAAGTGTATTCGAACAAATAGCTTTCGAACAAATATCAGCAATCCGTGCTTATCATCAAATTTCGTTGAAGCCGGAGGCAAGATCCATGACAGCCTTTACAGTTCCTGGAATAGGACAATACCAATTTACGAAGATGCTATTCGGTTTAGCCCGGATCAGTCCGGAACTCTAGCCATACGCGCACTGATATGCGCTACCTAGATGATATCATATCCCTCATTAAAATATAAAGATCCTTTATATAGATCTCATTAAAATTTCATCGACATCTCTTTATGTTGAGAATAAGCGAGCAGAGTTCGAGCGACGGCAGAGACGCCATGCGCGTGAGGCATGATGGGACTGCTCGTCCCCCTCTCCCCGTCCTGCAACGGCACTCACTTCTCAGTGTGCTCTCATGCGAGATAGATGCGTCCGCACTAGCTTATACGATTCGTATACTTTTTGTTTAACAGCTCTATATTTAGTGCCTTTGTATTAAGCAAGCTCGAAGGTAAGCTCGATGGAATAAAGTGTACCATAAAGAGAAAACAGTTCTTTTATTATCCCAAGTCACGCCAGGCCTAATAATAGTTCACCAATTTACAAATTTAAATTTTTCACACGGGATCATTGCGACAGAAACGTTCAAGCAACATCTCCAGTACCTAGAGAAGGTACTGAAGCGAGTCAACGCGGCTGAATTGACGATTAACCGAAACCAGAGTATCTTTTGCCAAAATGAAGTGAAGTACCTCAGCGTTTTGGTTAATCATGATGGGTTTGGCTTGATCCAGAGAAGATCGCACCCATAGCGGCGTATCTAGCGCCGAAGAACCTAAAGCAGCTGAGATGATTCTTGGGCATGGCGTCATGGTATCACAAGATCTTATAGGAATTCGCGATAGTCGCTGAACCTCTCCATCGTCTGACGAAGAAAGACAGAAGATACACGAGTGGGGAGTGGAATAGTTAGAGGCTTTCCTACGCGTGAAGGCGCTGATGGCATTCGCGCCAGTCCTCTATCGCCCAGACTTCAAATCGCAGTTTGTCGTTTAGACGGACGCCATACACTGGCCTCGGCGCGGTACTTTTTTAACTGATCGATGGAAAAGACCAAGTACTGAAATTTGAGAGCTGCACTATGTCGCAAGCCAAGCGGAATTTCAGTATCATGATAAGAGAATGTCTCGCTGTAATCTGGGTTATCTGCAAGTTTAGACCTTATCTTTGTGAAATGCTCACTTCTTTCGCATTTTTGATATATTAAAAATAGTAAAGTTATTTGTAGTAAAACAAGTCAATCAATACCCTTCTCATTAGAATGTAGCGTATAATGAGATTTAGGAAATTCAAAACACATAAGTCGGAAACACGCCCGAAAGCACAAAGTAATACTATACTTGACATCAGAACGCTACCATTTCATAATTGAAAAGATTTTAAATAGAGAACGACAGTAAAGATTAATTAAATAAAAGCGAGAAACGACAACGTGGTATGAAGTAAGAGTAAAACTATAATTTAATTCAAGAGTTAATAAGTAAAATCATTTCTAATAATTAATAATAATCATAGACTCACGTATAATAATGACGATTAAACAAGACATAAACGTGAACGCGCGGAATAACAAACGGAATAATAAAAGCACGAAAAAGTATAAAAGTAGAATCAAAGCCAAAAAACATCGATTCATAGAAACAATAGAGCAAGAGATGCAGAAAGTGAAAGGCCAAGCAAACACTACGGCGCTATAGCAGAGGACCACTTCTAAGGGGACACACCTATACGCACGCACACTACAGCACTATAGCAGAGGACCGCTACTAAGGAGGCGCACCTATACGCACGCATACTATGGAGCTACGGCAGAAGGACATCACTAGGGAAGCACACCTATACGCACGCACACCACGGCGCTACAACGGTGGCACGCGACCAAAGAGACACACAGGTATGCTGCACACATTATGACCGTGGAGTGAAAGGCGAAGCGAAACAGACACCTTGATATGCACCCACACATGTTAAGAAACAAGCACTGCTCAGCAGCATCGACAAAAGAATAGAAATCACTCACAGCAAAACAACGGAAAGCAAGAAGAAGAAAAAGTGAACTAGATCGTCATTTGCACATTTTAGCAGGAGAACACAGCTCGGCAACATGAAAAAAGTAAAAGGGCCGCCAGTCGAAGGCTGACTTCTAGGTTCTACCAACACGTGCAGAGTTATTGGAATCTGGAGGAACGCTCGAGCACAGCTAGCATAGCCCGATGCCGCCGTAAGGAGAAGCACTGCCTAGAGGATGTACGATGGCTAGTACAAACGAGAAAAATAAAACTCCGAAGCGAATGGAAGTTGCCGCACGACAAATAAAACCATTCAAGCCCGCATTAGAAACGACACAGCGCGGCGGATAGTAAGGTGCAGCTCTCAAATTCACAGAAAAAATTCGAGTAGCCCACCATAAAATGATAATTTACAATGGCTCTGACAGCAAACAAGAGCAGAAATGCTTAGAGAACGTACACGAAATCGAATTTTCTCATTGGACCACGGGGACGCGATCGTGTCCTAGAAAATGCTAAACAAGGAGATGTAATGCATCCTAGCCCTCCTGTTGGCCAAAAAGCCATTCTGTAGGAACCAAGCAAGCAACAGATTGCCGTAGTTCAAAAGGTATATGAGGACCCGGCAGCAGATTCGCGAGAGCCAGTTCGACCAAAAAAATCGTCGCTCGTGCGTAAGCTCTCCAGGAGCTCGCTTCATTCCGGACATAGAATTTTTTCGGCTGTATTGGACTTATAAAATTTCGATATTTTTGGACTTAGAATTTTGCTCTGGTAGACACATGATGATTTTGTCATCATCGAGACTTAGAATATTTTTGTAACTATCAACTCAGATTTTGCTAATTGTCGAGACTCGGAAGTCGTGTTGTCGTTTGTCGTTTTTCTTGAAAGAATTACAATCAGTGCAAGGTTTTAATTAGTTGCGAGCGAAAGTTATTTGAAATTTGTTTAAAAGCGAATAAATCGAATTAAATTGATATCGCGAGTGTACTTTAAACCCGACAATTCCCGATCGTTGTCGAACCCAAATCGCCTTCGCATTCGCTCCGCTTTGGAAGCTGAGTCCATACACTTACTGAGAGGACGTGCTGGTAGCAGAGCAGCTCGGTAGCATAAAAAGAACAAGGTAAGCGTCTTATACATATACACCACTAGGCTATGCGCCTCCATTTGCACTCTCTTTCTCTCTTTCTCTTTTAATAGATCAGGGCATGTAATTAATATTGCTGTACAAGAATTAAATTCAATTTAGTCTGTGGTTCTCGCATAACGACTAGAGAAACGTCCCGCCTTAGTGATTGATAAGAAGTGTTGTTAAAGGGTCGTTAATTAGAGTGGGTATAGCAAATCAGGGGATTCAGCGCGATTTCAAAGTATTATCCGGCGGCTACTGGAGGCTGTTCTATTAAGATCGCGAAGGTAGTCAGGTACCGACGGCGCTCAGACTCCATGCGTTGGAGCTTTGTCCTCGTCCGTACTTATGATAGTAACTAACCCGTAGAGTTACTGTCCGTTGACAACTCTCATCAGTTTAGGACATAACAGGTTATACACTTATCCTTTTTGGTGTATCGCGGCCGGGAAAATATTTTGAAACGCAAAAAATTCGGACAATTTAGACAATTATTTGGGAAAAATTCGTGAAAATTGAAAGTTGCAATCGCGTCAAATCAGTGAAAGATTTTATTTTGCGTAATCCTTCTTCCAATCCTTCCGAAAGACAAGGAATCGCTTTGCAGCGACTTGAATTTCAACAATAATCCTTCCAAAAGGACATGGGACCGCTGTGCAGCGGCTTGTCTTATCAACGATCCTCTTAAGCAGAAGTAGCGCTCAGCAGCGACCTGCTTCCCGAACGCAAAATCAAATTAATGAATATCGAAAATAACCCGATCGGAGCTTTACGAAAAAATAGAAGGAGAGGAAGGAAAGTAACTTTGTTTAGTACGACAGTTAAGAGGGAAAATTTAGTAAAATCGGAAGAAAAACCAAGTTCAACACTAAAGAATTGCCAAATTAACAATGAAAAAGTAGAGGTAAAATCAAAACCTAGAGCAGAATTGTCCGAATTTCAAATCGAAGTAGGGAAAAAGTTCGACGCACTGATTGCAATTGCTGAAAACGAGTTAGAACAAACAAATTAAGAAAACAAAAGTCGAAAAATGAGGATTGCATATCATTGAAATGAAGAGGAAAACATAACTAAAACCCGTGGAAATCTAACGTTTGACTCTGACGATAGTATTTTAGAAAGTGCAGATATAGCAATAATAGAAAGATACAAAGAATCACAGGAGAAAGACACTCCTGTAAATCCAATACTAGAAAAGGACGCAAAGCAAAGTTATAAAAGAATAGAAAGAAGATTGTCCAAATATCATTTAGATGCCCCCTATGCGCGCCCTAGAGCAAGAAAATCGATTCACGAATGAGTACAAAGAGTAGACAGAAAATTATTCAGTACTTATAGAGAAAACAAAGTCATTGACGACGAAGACGATAGTCCTAACAAGCAAGCTAGCGTGAGTGTCTCGATTTTACCAGCTCCTCCGAAACCGCCCCGTCTATGGCCGTCCCTATTAAAGCCCAGAAAATTAGATCACGCAAACTTCACGGTAGTCGCTCCAGAGTCCGTGCGCTCTGAAGCCCCGTCCCTTTCTACATCTGTGCATTCGAGCCTCATTTCTGTGCAGCCAGAGCATTTTCCTGCCACCCTAAGAGAGATTACGCAAGAATCGAACGTAACAGAACCCGAAAAAAGTTTATCTAACGAATTCGCCGTAAATCTGACCTTATCTGAATCTCTAAATACCGAGGATATAATCGATTGGTCTAGTCCCGAAATAAACTCGACCATTAAAAATATAATCATTTCCCAAGCAACAGAAAATCAAACAACGCCACCAAAGGAAATTCACGATAAAATCAGTCCCGTAAATTCGATAGAAACACGAAAAGTGCAAATATACGAACATTTAGAAACGATATCAAAGCAATCATTTGCACAGTCGGAAGACGAAGTAACGAAAGAAACCGAAGAATTACGGGCCAAATTTGTGACACAATTGAAAAATCAATTAAGAAGAAGTTTTAGACGATTATTTTCAAAGTCCCGAGAACGCCGACGAGTTGAGCGCAAAACTTAGGAGAGGTGAAAAATTTTCGAACGTATACGATTATGTTCGCCGACGGATCGCGACTTTTTGGGGAGACGCCGCGCTTAAAACTAGCCCGGTCAACAATCAGACTACTACAGAGAGTGAAGAAGTACTTGCTACCCCTACGGGAAATATAATAAAGCCGTCGCCATTAGTTCATCCAAAAACGCGTTTAAGTTACCCCGACGACATAAGCATAGATGATTTAGACGAAAGTGAAACCGAGGATAAAGATACAATTATGGCTCCACAAATAAAAGGAATTTCTCTCAAAGATACGCTCGATTTAATTCCGCGCTTTAATGGATCGAATACATCACTAACCCAATTCGTCGATGGCTGTACGGAAGCTCGAGATATCCTTCCGCCAGGGAATGAAGAAGATTTTGCACGTGTCATTCGAATGCGACTTTTCGGAGATCCTCTATCGTGTGCGAGAGGACACAAATTTACAACTATCGATGAAATAATAAAATTTTTCGAGAACAATTTTGAATCATTAAAAACATATCACGAGGTTTCGGGTGAATTAGCTAAGATTAAGCAGCGCCCGACGGAAAGCGTTGTAGTGTATTCGAATCGCCTCCGAGAAATTGAGAAAGAAATCAAAAAGGCCGCTATTCGTGAAGGAAGAGCGACGGATACCGATGCTACTTTCAATGCAGAATTAGAAAAGGATTGTATTCGATTTTTCATTAGAGGACTTAGGTGGGAAATTCAGACGAGAATGGGCGACATCAAGACGCTTGAAAAAGCACGTGAGAAAGCTATAGAAATCGAAAGGGACTTCGCGTATACGGGTGAAAGTGACGAGAATTCAAGACGAGAAGATGCACGCCAAAAACCAAAATAAACACGGAGAGTGAACGTTGTAGAAGCGACCCCCGAAGTAACTTGCAATTTTTGTAACGAAATTGGGCACAACGCAATGAATTGTTTAAAATTTTGCCTACAATTAATTAATAACCGTCCGCCTCAATCGAATTGGAATCCCGGTAATAACCGATTTTCATCTTTTAATGGGAATAATAATCGTGATAATAATCAACAATTGTACAATCGGAGTAATAATCCTAACGGATTCGAAAGAAATTTTCGCTATAATAACTTCTCTCAAGATGCAGGATCCAACACAGTGAATAACACTCGTTTCGAAAGACCGCGTGAAGGGAATAATTATTATCCGAATCGCGACAATAATAGTAATATCCGTCAAAACAACTTTAATGGGAACAATGATCGTTTCGGAAATCGTCCGAATAATTTTAATAATAGTAATAACAATAATCGGTTTAATCCAAATAACGGAGCAACTTCAAATAATAACATGAGGTACCATAATAATAATAATAATAATCAGAATCCGAATAATACAACTTCTAATCTACCTGCAAATTTCGTTTGTTATTACTGTCAAAAACCGGGGCACTCTAAGCGCAGTTGTTGTAAGTTTATGAGAGATCAAAAAGAAGGGAATTTACCCTCGGGAAACGGTCGCGGCAATCCTCGCGCGGGCGGAGAGGCTGCCGCTTCGAACGCTCGCCCGATCCCAGAGACCCAGGGAGCGAGTGCATCCTCTACGAGACAACAGTCAACTTAAATCAGAAGAATTGCGCGCCCAATGTTGAGATTGATATTAAAGAACTAACACGTCCTGCTATTTTTATGTTAGACACCGGGTCTTCGCCAAACTTATTGAAAATTTCACATGTTCCTATATATTTGCCAATAAATTCACAAGAAATAATTTTATTAAGAGGAGTAACCTCAATGTCAATAAAGACTTTAGGAACAATAACAGTCAATTACGACGGTTTGAATATTTACTTTCATATAGTCTCTGATGAATTTCCAATCAAAGAAGCAGGAATATTGGGTAGCGATTTCTTTCAACAAACGAGTGCAAAAATCTGTTACGAGAGGAATTGTCTTGAATTAGCAAATATAGAATATTCATTTATTAATGATGCGCAAAACTTTCAAAATGATGAATACATTGATGAGTCGTGGGGCTCAAAGAACGGTGCAGATAAGAGGGTCGTATCGGAGAGGCCCTTTGAAAGAGCCACTAGAGATTTTCGAAAGGAGCGTGCTAAGTCTCTAGAAAATATTTTTCTTGGTAATAACACTTTCGAGTCGACCCCGGAGAATCAGACAGGTCGAGAGAATTGTTCGGATGCGAGTGGGCCCGTGCAGGTAGACGGGACGATCGCGCCGCAGGGAGGGGAGACAATAAACTGTGCATACATACAAGAGGTGCCGTTGGAAAGCATTAAAACTCTATCGAGCCCAGTGAGCCGAAGAGAGAGTATAATTGAGGAATGCCTATTGGAAAGAGGGACTAACTTTGATTGCTGTGAAGAAAATAATGATGATACTTTTGTAGATTCCCAAGGTGAGAATGAGGCAAAAGGTGTAATAAATAATACAAAGGTAATTCAAGGCGCTAAGTATGACGCTGAAAATGTGTATGTATGCCAGAGCAAAGATAATGGTATTAATTCAATTGGAAAATTGATGAGTAAAACTGATACAAAAGTTATAAGGTCTAAAAATTTAAATAATTATTCGTCCGACAGTGATGAGGATATTGCAGCAGATTATGAGGAGGATAGAAACCTCGAGAATATATGAGAAAGTGATACTGTTCAAGAAATAATGGAAAAATACGAGAGACTTATGGGACGATTGTATCTAAGAGAAATGGATAAGTTTGATGATATAGAACGTGCGTTGGCTTATGAAGAAAAGTTAAAATCTCCAAATGCTTATGCGAATATGTCAAGGAGACAAAAGAGGAAGCTAAGAGAAAATTTAAGAATTAAAGCAGAATTATTACGAGACGAAGTATGTCATCATTTTGACCCTGTGAAAAAGAGCAAAAAAATTCAAGAAATAATAAACGATGTGGATACAAATTTTGCAAGAATAAATAAATATTATTATGAAATGATGGAATCTGACGAAAATGAATATTTGAAATCTAGTGCGCCGACGCCTCCATGCCACGGAAGCCAAGCACGGATTGCCAAGGATAATAATGAAAATGAAGCAATTAAAAGTTGTAACAGGAATGGACAAAATATAAAAATAAAAGACAATTGTTTAAATGAAGACATGGAAACTGTATATTTATGTATTCAAGGAGAAAATAATAAAAATCATACTATTTCAAAGAATAACGGAGATCTAAGAGGAAACGCAAATATGAGTGAAAATGTCGTAATCAACAAGCAGGATAATGCACGCGAGGGACTCGAGCCGATCAACATTCCCCGAGTAACCGAGAACAGTATAGCGGGACGCCCACCGGACGAGAAAGACACAAGCGCAGCCCTAATCCCTTCAGAGGTAACTACGCGAAAGAAAAAGGTACGTTTTCGAGATAAAAAGTTAACGCAATATTTTAATTCGGGCTCCGAGTTACCGTACTTGGGGGATGACAGCGACGACAGTCATATTGCAGAGATAAATACTCGTAAAAAGAATATTATCAGTAAGGGCGCAATTCCAAAATCCTTAAAAGTAAGAAAGAGAATTGGGAAAATGCATCCGTCCGACAACAATTACGAGGATTTCAATGATATTTTTACAAAGACTCAAACAGGTGTGATATCCAGCGCTCCAGCTTGGGGCGACGGACAAAGGAATTGCCGTTGTGTGATGCTCATAAACCCTGACGAGATGGAAATTTCCCACTGTGAGAGTGTCAAGGCTTTATTGCGCCTCGATCACTTAAAACCGAAGGAAAGAGAAACTATCGAACAACTAGTCGATACATACCACGAACAATTCCATTTGGCCGGGGAAAAGCTTACTACTACGCATATTATTCAACATCGTATTCCAACTATAGATAACCTTTATGTAAATGTCAAAACATATCTCCCTCCTAGAGCGCATAGAGTTCCAATAATGGAAAAAATTAAAGAATTTTTAGATGGCGGGCTTATCTCACCGTCAAATTCTGATTATAATATTCCGCTATGGTGTCTGCGAAAAAAAGATGACAGTCACGGAAATCCAAGGTATAGAATAGTCCTCGATTATCGAAAATTGAACGAAGTTACAATAACCGATAATTATCCACTCCCGAACATTCAAGATATTTTCGATCAACTCGGCGGCTCGACGTATTTTACGGTTTTAGATCTCGCATCGGGCTATTATCAGATTCCGTTACATCCAGAAGATCGTCATAAAACTGCATTTACTGTAATGAATTCAGGATTTTATGAGTGGAATGTTTGCCCGCAAGGATTGACTTCTTTGCCAGCTACATTTATGCGGTGCATTAATCGAATTATATATAATACGCCCATGAAAGAGGAAGAGAAGCCTGAAAGTGCTCTCACTGTTTCACCCGAGGACGCGAAAGAATTAGATTCCGGACCACTAGACGTGTGCGTTTACCTCGACGATATCATTATTTACGCGAAAACTGTAGAAGAACATAACGAAAAATTCGCGAAATTATTAAGAAGATTGAAAGCCGCTAATTTTAAATTATCACCGGATAAATGCGATTTTCTCCGCACAGAAGTAAGCTTCTTAGGGCATTTGATAAGTAATCAAGGAATTTCGCCGGATCCTAAGAAAGTTGAAGCAGTAAGAAAATTTCCGCGACCGAAAACTGTTAAAAATATACGTCAATTTCTAGGATTAGCTGGTTATTATAGACGATTTATTGACGGATTTTCAAAAATCGCGAAGCAATTTACTCAAACAAAATGTACCTTTCGAATGGAACAAAAAAACGCAAGAAGCTTTTGATATTTTGCGAGAAAAATTATGTAAAGAACCCGTATTAATTTTTCCTGATTTTTCAAAGCCATTCATACTTACTACAGATGCCAGTCTGACCTGTATCGGAGCGGTACTTTCTTAAGGCACTATAGGACAAGACCGCCTGATCGCATACGGATCCCGAGTGCTAAACGATGCCGAAACTCGCTACGACACGTATTCAAGAGAAGCACTAGCCATGGTTTTTGGTATTCGGCATTTTCGACATTATTTATTAGGGACCAAATTTATAGTTTGCACAGATCATTTACCATTATGTTGGTGGAAGGATTCTCGGGAACCCGATTCGCGCGCAACGCGATGGAGATTAAAATTAACAGATTATAATTTTGAAATTGTTTACAAACCGGGACGCATAAATCTTAACGCTGATGCTCTCTCTCGAAATCCGATCGAAGAGACACCCGAGAAAGTTATGCTGGTTCGCGAGGATGACAGAAATCAATTGGCTTTAGAGCAATCAGCAGCAATTACCGACGAATCGACGGGTCGTATAACTCGCACCCGTGCGGGAAAATTGAGTAGGCCCGACTATCGAGAGAACCGTAGAAAGGCTCCAAGCGTAAACACGGGGACTAAAGGGCTTAGGGGGGAGGTGAGGCTCAAGGAGGTCGACCCAACGACCGCTAATCACACTGCCGAAGAACGCCCCGAAAATCATGAAATTGAGGGCCAATTAGAAACGTCTGTTGAAAATACATATGCCACGCCGGAACCAATGAACTACGACATTGATAATCCAAACAACAGCAACATAGGGGGACAAATAATTAATAATGTCGATAGTGTTTCCCCGGAATTAACGATAAATGAAATTGGTGAAAGGCCACACGAAAAACTACAAAAACTTATGGCAAACTGTTCGCCGAAACCAGAGAACAATTATCTATGCGCAAGGATAATTATTTATATTTCCTATCCACTATGCATCAGCCCTGCGATCAAGGAGCAAGACTTTTAGAAAGTCGTAAAGAAGTGCCGCGACTCTCTCAATTAATTGAGGGGGAATTGAGAGTGATGCCGAAAAGTAATAAACGACACTTTATTATAATATTGCGGGGACTACATCACGAAAGCATCTCGAAAATTACGGAAAATTTAGTTTCTGGTTTAAAACAATTAAAGGCATTCATTTCAAAGGAGCAAATAAAATCGATTAGTCTTGCAAAACGCGTCTCCATTGAGAACGTACGATGGGACGATGTAATAGATAAAATTCGAAGCACGCTACGAGGATCGCAAGTTAAAATAATAATTTGTAAAGGTACTATTACTTATCCGAGTTTGAGCGAACGTACTAAGATCATAGAAGAATCTCATTGTTCGGCTATCGGAGGGCACAAGGGCGTGAATAAAACTTACAAACGCATAAAGCAGAAATTCTATTGGGAGAATATGAAAGTAGACATACAGATGTATATCCGTAAGTGCTTACCTTGCCAACTAAAGAAACTAGTTCGAGTCAAGACCAAAAATCGCATGGTTATCACAGATACACCCGTTCAACCTTCCGAAAAGGTCGCTTTAGATATAGTGGGGCCTTGTGTACGCACAGAAGACGGACATGATAATATATTAACGATACAATGTTGCTTAACTAAGTATTCACTCGCTATAGCCCTTAAGGACGCAACTGCGCGATCCGTCGCGGACGCTTTGATCAAGCGCTTCATTTGCACTTTCGGAGCTCCGATCGCTATTCTAACCGATCAAGGAACGAATTTTCTAAGCAGCTTAATGAAGAGAGTCGCGAAAAGATTTAGAATCACACAATTCAAGACAACGGCTTTCCATCCACAGTCAAATGGCTCTCTCGAAAGAAGTCATCATGTATTAAGCGAATATTTGAAACAATTTATATCGCAAGACGAGCAGTGGGACCAATGGCTGGAAATGGCTGCTTTCTCATATAATACCTCGGTGCACGAAGCAACGCAACACACTCCATACGAGTTAGGTTTCGGGAGGCTAGCCCGTTCCCCGTTGAGTGACCCGCTCGAAATCGAAGATCGGCTCCCAACGTATAACGATTATATTATTGAGTTGACAACAAGGTTAAACAACATTCAGGAAATAGCGCGAGAAAAATTAATAGCAGCCAAGTGGCGCGCAAAATATTATTACGATAAGAGCGCGAATCCACAAGATTTTAAAGTCGGAGATTACATTTGGTTAATAAAAGGCGGAAAGATTCACAAGTTAAAAGATCAGTATGAAGGCCCCTATTTAGTAGTAGATATTTTGCGCAACGGCAATATTAAGATACAACTAAAACCTAACAAATACAAGGTCGTGCACATGAATCGCGTGCGTATATCGCACATCGAACCAGAAAAGGCCTAAGCAAAGTAAAGGAAAATATTTTAAAATATAATTTAAGATCTTGAATATGACTCTATATTATTATTTACAATTAACTATAATGCATCAGAAAAAAAAAACGTTAAACAAAGTAGGTTATTTTCAAAGTCATTAAAAATTTTGACTACATACAGTTAGTCATCTTCTCGTTAAAATAATCAGCAAACGGATTTTAAATATACTATTCGATTAAGCATGCCATTTTCTTACTAAAACCATATTTTGTTTCCTTTCTGATTCCTTCGTCCGAATTCACGAGAGTCAATCGGGCTCACAAATTATGCAGCCATTCCATAAAAGGGGAGCGTTTCCGATATTAAAATTTTACTAGAATTTCGCGACAATATCGTGCAATGAGTAGAATTAAGGCAAAATCTGGAAAACTTAGAATACACATTTGAACCTTGATAGTCAGGAAATTAAAATTAGGAGAGTTAAGGGCACTCTTAGGAGTATGAAATATCTAAATTTCATAATAATATCTCGATCAGAAAATAAAAAAAAGAAACCGTATAGTGATTATTAAATTCCTTATTGTCTCACAGCTCTACCTTACCTTACTCTTACCTTCGGAAGTGGATTTACAGATTATTATTAAAAATCACGCCGAATCAAGGGGAAACCGCCCGAGTCATTAAAACCAAGCTAGCACAAGGACATGAACACGAAGCAAGGGAACTACTCGTTAGGTGGTCGTTATTCTTAACACCGTTCGAAGTAACTACTATCATGAAGCAAGCGAGCTTTCTTGATAAGCCATCAATTATCAAAGTATGTTTAGAGTCCTATCCCAGGGTTGAGGAAGTGGATCTAGAGGAAATATTAGCACTCGGAGTACAAGGGCGCCAAGAAGAGATTATTGTAATATTATTGCAACCTCCCATAAATTGGGCAGAGCAACATAGGATATCAGGATCATCAATCATTTTAACAACGATTTTATACCGGCGTTTTGATGTTTTTACTCGATTAATAAAATTAGGAGCATGTAAAAATCTACACCTGTACGAAGAATATGAATTGTTAGAGAAAGCTATGTAATGTGAAAATCTTGAATATTTGTGCTAACTAATAACTGCAGGCATAGATATTAATGCAAAAAGTTTCTTCGAAACCACGGCATTAATGTATGCCGTGACTCGAGGCAAGTTAAAAGTCATTAAGTTACTCTTAGAAGCTAATGCTAATCCGAATGTAATAGATCACTTCGACCAAACACCCCTAGGAAAAGCCACTAGAGGAAGTCCCGAGATTTTAAAATTACTAATAGATTATACTAAGAGGATGCAAAATCTCCCTGATAATTTACATCAGCTACTCGAAAGAGCAGCTGCGGCGCCTTGTACTTATGCAGCAGAAAATGTAAAATTATTACTTAAGGAGGGGATAAACGTAAACTCATTATCACAGAATAAGAGGTGTCCAGTCGTAGCCGCCATCATACATCAAAATGACGAAGTACTAAGAATATTAATACAACATAAAGCTAATCTAAAAGTTACATCTAGGGACGGAGAGAATGCCCTACATGTTGCTGTCAGGTTCGGAACAGCACAAGCTGTCGAAATGATTTTGAGCACTGAGGAATGTGATGTTAACGAAAGATCGCAATTGGGCGAAACCGCTCTAAGTTGGGCCTTCAAAATAGACGGCTCTAGGAAAATGGAAGCATTGTTAAGGAAAGGAGCTTTACTATATCCTCCGGGAAAACCATTACAATATATATCAGCCGAGAAAATTCCCTGGTTTACACCAACAATATTTATCGCTCTATTAGCAAGAGATAAGGTAGAAAAACGAATTACTAATGTGCAAGACGAAGTTACTTTAGAAACATACTATCCAAGATTGTATGATGCATATCAGAAGGCATGCTTAGAATGGCAACAAGTATCTAGGACAAATTTCATCTCCGGAGTCACTTGTGGCGATTTATTAGAAAAGTCAACAAATTCAATGATACAAATTGCTAAGACCTTTGCATTTAAGAAACGACAGACAGAATCTTTTTTTACGAATTCCCTATATACGGCACACAAATAATGAAAGCCTTAAAAACTAATTGTTGAAAAGAAACGAGAATGGAAGGAACACGAAGAAAAATTACAAGAATCAACTTACGGCTACATCCCCGATTTGATCATCGAACGCATAGCTTATTATTTAAGTTTACCATGAACAATCGAGAGATCCTTTAGAATTATATGATTAACATTGTTTAAGTTAATTCGCGAGAAGTATAAAGTAAGAATTCCGCAATCAGTTATAATTAGTAAACAAGCTTGACACCTAGACTCTTTCTATCCCACAGATGGCAGCATTTTGGAAAAATTTGATTTGTACGTGGATTCTATTCATCTTTACGGGATATCGGCGAAGATTAAATATGATCAAGAACAAAATCCTTGATGGAAAAGGCCAAGAAGCTGGTACTTTGATTAAAATGATAGTCTCAGCCGTAGAGCCCGACGACATGACAGACTTAATCGAAAGACTCTTGAGCATAGCAGATTTGGAAACCGCGAGGTTTTGTTTGAAAGTGTACCCACGGACCTCGACATTACGCTTAACTAAGGCCTTAGACAACGCTATGGCCCTGAAAAATGAAGAAATGATCAGCCTCTTATTAGAGTATAAGGTGAATTATACGTCGTTAGGAAATCATCCATTTCCAGCGATTTACATCGCACTTTTGGCAAAGCGTCTTGACATTTTTGAGAAGTTGTTCGATTTAGGAGCTACTCTCAATGCGTACAAAATCTGGATTAATGTAACGATGCGACAAGCTGTAAAACTTGACGAAAACGATTTTTATCATTATTGATAAAGAGAGGAATCCCAATCAACAGTTCGAATCGAATGGGACAAACCATATTAGGGTATGCCATAGAACGATCGGATTTTGAGGCTGTACAAATATTATTGGAAGCAGGAGCAAATATTAGGAAATACTACCATTTGGGCTTGGCTGCACGCGGGCATACAGTAATTCTCGAAATACTACTCGCATAAGCAAAAAACATGGGAATATCAGTAGAATCTCAACCCTGGCTATTGGGAAAAGCCGCAGGCGCTCACTATACCGATTCTGCAAACAATGTACGATTATTGTTGGAGGAAGGAATACCTGTGGACTCTTATTGTCGCGAAGGCAGATATGCGATTGAAACAGCTGTATTACAAAACAATGATCATACGTTAGCATTACTCCTTCAGGGGGGGGCCAATATAGACGTGCCTACAAGAACCGGGGATAGTCTGTTACACGTTGCAACAGACTACGGAACTAATGGAGCCATAAAATTACTCCTGAAGAATCGGAGGATTGATATCAACAGAAGAGACCACAAAGGTTACACCGCTCTGAGAATCGCATTTTGGGGAAATAATTATATAAAATTTAGAACAGTCGCGGAAGCGGGAGCAATGTTATATCCACCAGGAGACTTAATACGATATATATATACCGACAAAGTTCCGAGATTATCGACGCCGTATTTTATCACCATGCTAGCTCGAGAATCAGTAGAAGGACGAGTTGTAAACCCAGAAGATATCGCTACTCTCGAAAATTTTTACCCAGAGCATTATGATGAATTCGTGGGTGCATGCCAAGAATGGCAACGAATGCAAATTACTTACATTATCAGAGGAATATCTTACGCGGATTTATTTGAAGAACCATTAGAGACATTACTTAAGCGCGAAAAATACAGATTATTGACCCGTCATGAAGAAGCATATAAACTTCAAAACAAATTCCCGATTTATGGATTACCAATTTCGAAAATCTGGGTAAAACTATTACGAGAAAGAGCAAGTTAAATAGGCCGCGAGAAAAGACTTCAAAATATCACTTATAACCAAATACCTATTTTAATTTTAGAAAATATTGCCTATTATTTGGAATAGGATTAAAATCACTATTTCGACACCAGAAATTTAACTTAAAAGAACAAAGCTATTGATTGATTAATAAAATCTCTTTTCACAGTATACAATGTCAACATATCAACAGAAATTGAGAAAGATAAGGATGTCCATTCCTTGTGGAGATCGAGCAGAAACACATAAACTGATTCGCAACCTAGCTCCGGTTATGCTGCCCAAGGAAATGGCAATGATAATCTATCAAAATATCCTAGTAGATGACACTGAATTTATAGAATATTGTCTAGACTATCTATATCAACCAAGGCTGTTACGACATTGCTCTTGGGAAGGTACGAATCTTCTGCATCTAGCCGTTGAATCAGGCTCCCTTGAGGCAGTTAATCTTATGTTATCAAGGGATGTCAACGATGTAAATGCTGTCGATGGAGACGGACGAAATGCTCTTTTAATTGCATACAAAATTAATAGTTATGATAAAATGGGCTTGTTATTAAGATATGGAGCAGAATTCTATCCGAGCGGATACGTGCGATATATAAATAATCGACACTTACCAGGGTTGACTTCACAATTTCTAGTCCTCTGTATAGCCAGAGAAAGCCTTGAAAAGAGATTCGTAAAATCCAGATGACATTCGTCCTTTGAAAACTTATCATCCCGATATGTACAAGCTATTCGTGGACTCGAAAGCAGAGTGGCAGAGTTTAAGTCAGACAAAATTTATAAACAATATCACGTACAGAGACTTGATGGAGAACCCTATTCAGAAATTTCTGTCAATTAGTCGATCTGTAAAATTTAGAAAACAAGAAAAAAAAGACGTATCCACCCTATTCCCTATCTATAGTGCAACTATTGAGTTAGCATCAGAAGAAATTAAAGATAGAAGAAACGAATGGGAAGAGAAAGAAAAAGATTTAGATGACATCACCTTTATATCCATCCCGACACCCATTCTCGAACAAATTTCTTACTATCTATGTCTTTATTGAAAAGAAAATATACATGTAACGAGTACTCACAGTTCAATCTAAAATTAAGCTAACATTTCAAAGAAAGGCAGGGCAAGAATAAAAACCCACTGAAAAAGTACATTTTCTTATTATCACAGCATCTAGAAGAGTCGTCATGAGGATAACTGGAAAATCACACGCATATAACAGAAATCTAAGTTATCAAAAACCCGACGGCATGATTCTCCGGCTACACCGAGTACAAATCGGACAGGGATGCACAGGAGCTCGTGAGGACACAACGATAAAAAGACTCGAGAAGCTTGTTAAAAAGAAGCCAATAGAGGAGGATTGTGTTGATAAATTCATACGACTATTGGCAGCACCAACGCCGACTCAAGTATTAGAATTAAACGCTGCATTATGGCAGTCTGATATAGAGATAACTTGGCTACGTATGACTTAGTTTTTTCAGCGATTATCTGGAAGATCACTGACTGGATTTTTGCACTTGACGGCCAATTATGAGACTCGATGGGACGATAAAAATGCAGAAGGGGAGAACTTAATATTTCAAGCCATTAAATCAGGTGATGTAAAAGCTACGAAGTTTATTTTAAAAAGAAACATTGATAAATCTATAATCACAAAACGAGGGCTAGACATTTTTAGCCTAACATTAATAGGAGGTGATGGAAAAATGTTGCAACTTCTTATTGATACAGGAATAAAACCAAGAAATAGCCTATATCCCTTCACTATTGCTATGGAAAATAAAGAAACATATTTAGTATCAGTATTATGGGCAAACGATTATAGACCTGCTGATCCAGTAAGAGCCTTTCAAGTAGCTATAAAAATAGAAGATATTGAAAGTATAAAGATACTTCATACAAATATAGGCGCAGGAGGACCGTTAAACTATTTACACGAAGCCATACGTCAAGGATATAATACAAAAGTTATTCGACAATTATTGGAGTTAAGATATAATGTGGAGCTCCCAACTCAGGATGGTTCATCTCATTTACAAATTGCTATAATTGCTAGACATAATCACCTAGTAAAATATTTAATTGAAAATGGAGCGCAAGTCAATTCTCCAATATCGACTGAAAGTGAGAGCAGTCTACAATTAGCCATACGCGTTCGCAATATTTTTGCCTTTTACATCACGGAGCAACAATTGAAAAGACGGGAGACGAAAATTACTCTCTCATCGAGTTAGCCGCTAGGGACAACGATGAGGTAATGATAGCTTTTGCGTGGGGACTATGATTCCCATTATATGATCCCTCAGGGAAAGCATTGTTGAATACTCAGATCGGTTTGATCGGAAGACAAGCCTTAGTACGAAGGATGGCTTTGATGGACCATTTGAAGAAAAACCTCAACGCTAACGACCACAATTTTATGAACAAATCACAACCATTACTTGCCCTATATCACGATTGTAGAGCAATTTTAGTACAAATGCAATGGGAAGAAATTGATGATTTTAGAGAGCATGTGAGGACAACAAGAAACCCTTATAAAGTGGAACTACAAGCTAATTTTCAAGTCACCCTAGAAGAAGTTCAATTTCGAAAAACAAGATTAAAGAATGAAGTGGAAAGAGCCCCTAAAGTAACAAATGATGATATCATTCGATTTCTGAGAGAAGAATGCACGATCGATCAAAACATTTTAAATTAAAATGCACAAATTAATTGAGAATCCAATTAGTACGTTCGTGTTGCCTATTTAATCAGTTCTGTCCTTCTGAGAACGCACTATTAAGAGAACTTCAATGAAAATACTAAAATGCACTACTATGAGAAATTTAATGATAAGTAGACTCTCTGTACCAAAAATCTATACAACCACTGCTTAACTAATGCTTATTAATCCTGAGCACTATGAACGATAATAATAGAGGGAAAAATCTTAAAATAAAGGGAGGAATAGAGCGACATATTCAGACACCCATACACACATACTGTATGCGCAATCACACGGCTAAGGGATTTATCCCTTTTCAGTAACGAGCAATGGACATAGGACACTATTTCCTTGCTTACTGATTTGAAGCAGTATCATTCAAGGCCAAGAAACACTACCCTCGACTGTCTCCGAAATTATAGAATATAATGCAGGATTATATTTTGAAGAGTTAAAAGGGCTGAACTTTATTCGAGACGAATGGACGTACATTATTTAGCTCGATCTATATGAAGATCAATTTAATGCGACCACATCGGCTGCATTGCTTAAAACTATGGAGAATTCGTGCGAACTAACGAAAACGTGTAGCGAAGAGGAAGATAGAATCCAGAGGTTAACCCGACAGCTAGAAAAAGTACAACAAATTCAAGATGATCTCGGTATTTGTCTAGATTTAATTCCAGAAAACATGGTGAATATATTAGAATCAGAATTGGACGGAAGCATCCTAGAGAAGAAAGTCGATGAACTTCATTTTTTACCCCTTCCAGACAGTAAAGTGCACATAATTTGTAGTAGCCTCGATGGATTTGAAGAAAGACGACGAGATTTGGGAAAGGAAAATCTATTCGAAATGATGAAACAAGAAATCAAATCGCTCGAAGAAATTAGAGATCCTATAAACAGTATTTTTGTAATGGAAAGGGCAATGTAGAAAATGAATATCTATTTCAATTTATACATTGAGTTATTTAATGGAGCGTTAGAGACCCTACGAAGCCTTGCTTACGACAAAGTATATCCCGGATTCCTCAATTACAACGATTTAGTCGATGTCGCGAGAAATACTGAACAGCTAAATCATCCCTACAGATTCCCTTTAGACGTAACACTGGAACACATAGATTTATTAGGAGCCATCTCAAAAATAAAATATGGAGGAATTAAGGGTAGTCTGGTGATCAGTCTGAGCTTTCCTTTAATCTCAGACGTCCCACATATGATATATAAAGTCAAGCCACTGCCAATACCGAAAAGGCTAACTGATGGAAACGTCGCCACCATATACGTACAACCCCGCTCTTCATTATTAGAAATATCACAAAAAACAACCTATGCTTTAACTCAAGAACAATACGAAAAATGCATAACTATATTCGATAAGAAGTTATGTCTACCGGAACAGCCTATTCGTTCGGAAATCGAAAATAAAAGCTGTGAATATATATTACTATATCAGCCCAATGCAATAAATTATAGCAAGTGCGACGTCAGATATTTCGACACGTACTTACCCTTTTGGGAAAACACCGAGAAAAATCAAGGATGGATATATTCATTGTACGAACCCATAGAATTACAAATTAATTGTAAAAAGCGGCAAGAATATTTAATGATAAATGGGACTGGAATTTTAAGAATAAAGCAAGGGTGCAAGGTTATTGCTGGAGACTATCAACTGCCATCGAATTCCCACACACTATATAAACCCAATACACTCATCTTCCCTTCAGTAAATTTGGAAATCGGAGGAAATGTATCAATCGCAGATATAATAGCGGAATTAAAAACTCTCAGAGAAAATGGAACAATGGAAACTGATTGGACCGTCGCCCAGTCATTTTGGGAATTACAGGCAAAAATTACCGGATTAAATATGTCAGAAGAATTCAAGGAGGAATTCAGGAGTAAATTATTCATCATAATTTTGACCATAGTAATAGTTATCGGATCACTAACCGGAATAATGATAGCCCTTCTATGTTATGAGAGCATAAAAGCAGGGATAAGGCAAAATATGCCAGAATTTCCGTCGCATGAAGGAGTACGCCCAGGAGAAATCGAGGTCCCGATCGAAGAAGTGTTCGATCGCTTTTGTTTGAACCGTCGACCTACATCAATAATAGACTCTAATCTTCCATCTGCACCAATATAAGGAAATACTATCAGACAAACACGCAAAACAAACAAATCAGTTACACATACACTATACTCGACTCAGATGAGGGGAGAACGAGAAAAAATTTTGCTTTGTGTTTCAGATGGCCTTACCACACTGATGGTCCGGACTATCAAAATAAGTTCAGGACATCGTTTAGCAGGGTTCCACTGCGGAGACCAATTAACAAATCTCACAACTATATCATTATTAGAAGTAGGGGAGTGCGATATAGAGATTCCTGAGCTGAATATTACCAAACAATACATACAACTATAACAAGTTAATGAATCAAAATGAAGTCAAAATTACTCGGCATACAACCCATTGTGGAATGCACTTGCACTCTTCCCGAGTGATTGATGGAGAGATAAGTTACTATCAAGAAGTACAGAAAGATGAATGTATGCGAATGTTCAAAGGCGGATATGCAAATATTGCGGGACGGTTGTACAGAATCTACCAAAGAATAGCACGTTTTCAACCCCAGTCACCTTCGCGGGTAACGTAGATTCAGATGGGAAATGCAAAGGGACATCATACTCTGATCCCTACGGACATTGGAATGATGTTTTAGCTCAAGGATTTGTCGAAATCTACCTCTCTGATTACTACGCAACTGTCAATTTAAATTCTAACAGAATACAGTTAAGATCCGGTACCAGTTGTCAATTAACGGACACTCAGTGCAGGGATGTTTTAGAAGGATATGCTTTTTGGGAACCATTGCCAGAGGATAGTTGTGGAGGTCGCCGATATACAGCCTTATATGAGGGATATGCCAACAAAACGAAAGAACCCAGATCGGAGCTTGTCACGTACATGCTCGAAACTCAAGATATAACGTTTGCTTTAACAAGCATAGGGGAGTTAAAGATATGCGGTCACACATTAATTCGTACAGAACATCCTAAATTATTTGTACTAGAAGAAATGGACGAAAAAACATTTCTACCCAAGAAGAATTCACCAGTAGAGAATCTAGATATTTTCACGTATGTAAACTCCAAATTTGTATATGTAGAACGACACTTCAAAAATCAAATTAGTCAAATGTACTACGATCTACTAAAACATAAATGCAAACTCGAAAACTAACGCATTATCCATAGCCATTTAAGCACCCGACGAGTTTGCTTTTCGATTAATGAAAGAACCCGGTCACATGGCAGTCATAGCCGGAGAAGTGATTCATTTAGTTAAATGTTTACAAGTAGAAGTACAGCGCAGAGATACAAAAGAATGTTATAATCAAATACCCGTCTCTCGAGGAGAAGAACATTTTTTTCTCTCCCCTAGAACTAGAATATTGACTCGAGCAGGAACGCAAATAAGTTGCAGTGGCGCTATGCCACCGATGTTTAACATGGAAAATTATTGGTTACAATTTCTACCTGCACCTTCGACTGTGATAGCACCAAGAACCTTACATCCACAGACGAAAAGCACATGGGAATATACAACACCGAAAGCCATAGCTGTCAGCGGCATTTATACTGAGTCCGATTTGCAAGATCTGCGAGATCATATTAGTTCCCACTCGAAAAATATTCAGTATTAAATAACGTCCATGGGTATGACAGGCAAAAATATTAAGGGCAAAGGAATATCAATCACTCAATTCTTAGATCCAGAAGTACTAGAAAATCTACTTAAATACTCGCAAATAATACATGGAATCATTTTTGGGGAAAATTTCTCACTTTTGGAACGGCCAGCGCCGGAGTCCTCGGGATAATATTAATCGCTAGAATAATCAAAATGTTAATTGACACTATATTACACGGTTATGCTATTTATAGTGTATACGGCTGGTCTATTCAGCTTTTAGGATCGCTGTGGTGACTCAACTACTGTTACACCTTGGAAAAAAGGAACCAGAGAAACCTCAGTCGGAGGAACCAGAGGAACCTCAACCGTATAAACCAGAAAAACCCCAACCGTATAAATCAGAGAAACCTCAGCCGTACGAACGTCAGGTTAATCAAAAAAGTAAAATCCAGAACACGGGTCCTCAAAATAATAGTCCAATTTATGACGACGTAGAGGGAAGATCACTCGATTTTGAAGACGAACAAGCAGCTCACAGAACAATTTAAGAAGATGTCGTACGATGAAGTTTTAAGAAAAAGAATAGAGATAATATGCAGCAAACAACATGAAGGAGAGAGCGCTCGGGCATTTTTCCGTCGCGTAAGAAAACTTCGCAACGAGCACAGGGCCGAATTAATTAAAGCCCGCGAAAGCTTTAAGGAATTATTTGAAACCAATTTAAGTACGAAGATTTCGCCGTTATCGGATATATTTTAGGAACAAAAATGGAAATTCAAAGATACTTACGTTCACCCTGCGAGTATAAAAATTTAATAGATGCCGCGAAACACGCTCGAATAATTGAAAGTCGAATAGAAAAACTAAAATTGCCTAATATACAAGAGGATGACGAACAATTAAATGTAGAAAGACCAGAGATCAAATCAAGTAAACAATTTCAAAATTTACAAAATAGAGAGGAAGAGAATTAAAACCAGATAGTGGAAGAGTATAAATCAAAAGTAGTAATATGGATTTTATCATTGCAGATGCAATCAGTTGAAGATCATTCCACGATCTTTATACTGGAGTATTATCAAGACAAATCTGGTCCCAAACTTTGTTCAGGCCATCAAACAAAACAATTAGAAAATCCGGGAGAAATGATGAATGTAATTCGCTTTATTATTAAATTAGCCCCACCCACTTATAAATGCAGTCTTTGTGGATTCAATTTGATAGAAACTGCACGATGCGCACTTAACGTTATAGAACTTCTCAGAATGTATGAAGAAATATTAAAAGGATATAAAGCAAGAGCAAAAGTCGACATAAAAGTAATTCAAAGCACTCAAAACAATGGAAGACCAATAGAAGCTAGCTCAGGAATAGATCACTTCTTTCTCAACGAAGCATGAGAAAAGATAATCACAAAGTTTTAATAATCTAAGAAACTTTCTTTTAATCCGATTGTTCCAGATGTCCAAAGTAATAGCAACCAGAAGTGAAATGTATCAACCAGCATCCAACAGACGAGTCAAACACTGCAGAGAATGTTATATAAACGAAAAGGAGAATGGTCAAGAATATTTTAGGAAAGTCCAGTACCAAATTAACCTGTTTTCAAGTAATATAATTACGTGTTTAAAATGCCGTAAACCATGTATTCCCAGAAGAAAAACAGTCATAGATATTGCCGAATTATTACCCATATTAAGATTAACAAGACTACCAGGAGTGCACGAATCAATAACATTGACAATCACGGAAGAAACTGGGATGATACCTCTAATGGATTTAGGGAAAGGGGAAAACGATCCTACCACCGGGTTACCAATCATAGTAGATCAGGAAGAACTCCTTGATACTTTGATAAATGACTTCCAAAATCCGAATCATGAGGCTGAGGATAAAACAGAGGAAAATTCAGAAGAAAAAAAAGAAGAAACACCTTCGCAATCAAAGAAGAGAAAAGGGAAAGAGCAACTAATTAAAGGAAAAGGAGTTAAAACAAGATCGCAGAAAACTATGTAAAATATGTAGTAAAATAAGAAATAAGCAGAGAATTAAATAAAACACTAACGATTAAGGAAAGGAGAAAGAGATAAAAAATATATATATCTGCACTAATTAATGGTAATTTAACATTTTAGAAAAAAAAGAATAATAATGAATTCAGATAGCAAATCACTGGAGAACGAACGTTTCTCGGAGGATGACCTGGAATTACTATCAAAAATATTACACAACGATCTGATGCATATGGACATGCCCATATTTGTACACATACAAAATCTACAACCTATTGATTTTGACATCGAGGAATATATGGATGAAATATTATACTTCCCAGACATGATTTACAATCCAGAAGAATCAAAAGATATTTCGAGACAATCTTGACGGAATTGGGATAAAATGATATCCAAGCAATTATCCAGAGAAGATATAAGACAATTTGAGTAATATGTCGAAGAAACAATATACAACGATCCACTTGGACTCATAAGATTATTTCAAAATCAAAAGAATATAATTCTAGAGAGGAGGTATTTTTTGAGACGCACCGCAGATCGGATTTATTGGGATGCAATATATTTGAAAAAGAGAAAGAGAGGCTAATAATAATAATCGAAAAAAAAGTTTTTGAGTAATCAACTGATTCGACTAATTTCAGAACTAATGAAGATGCCATTAGTAACCTATCAAGACAGAATTGATGGAGAAATACCAACATCAAACTCCAAGTTTTACTTTGATTTAAGTGAAAATGTTTGCATTACACAACGAGAATCGAAAAACATTGTATACGTCGCCACATCCCGATTTAGATGGACCGCAATCTGTGAGGATTGTTATAAACCAGAAAATTTTGGACGCATAGAAGCAGTAATACCCTGCAGAAATTGGCATCAACATGGGGAAAATCGTCACCCCATTAATTGTGCAGTTTGCAGAGAACAGATTCCTTACTCGGCCTATAATAGATTGCCCTGTATGTCTAAACGAATATATAGAAATACGATTAGAAGTGGATGATAACATATTGGATGTAAGAAGAAGAATCAGATATTGAGTATTACGGCAATACAATTAGATATTACAATATGTAAAGATAAAACGAGAAGCATTTAGAATTCCTAACCACGTCTGACATTCCAGAAATTGGACAATGATACTGAACATAAGCGTCATCAAAGAAGCAATCACGAGGGTATTTCAGAATCGGCCACGCATCACTACAACATTCCAGATCAAGACTTCAATCATAAGTAAATAGATAGTAAGTAGAGATAAAGTATAAGATGCATTTTGTAAAGAAATCTGGATCTTTTTCTACATGCTATGTTCCAAACAAATAGTCAAAAAAAAAAAGGAAAAAAAAAGAGAATCATCGATATTTCAGTAGAACGAGGAACATAACATAGGGAAAGGAGCCATGATTTTGCAGCAAGTACTTAAAGAATAATTAAAATTGACCGATATCCTAACAACTGGAAGCTATATAATGATAAACATAAATCATGCATTTACACAAATTTTGCTTCCTCCTCAAGAGGAAGCTTTGTAATAGTAAAATTTTCAGTTTTGCTAATACTTCGTGGAAACGCATTTGGAGGTGTTTGGAGTACGAATCATACGTTTTTAGAAAATGTCCGTGCGGATGGCTGTGTGTGTGTGTGTGTGTGTGTGTGTGTGTGTGTGTGTGTGTGTGTGTGTATGTACGTATACCGCCATAATTTTGGAACCATGCGACGGATCGTAATAAAATTTGACATGCATATATTTTTTCTAATTCTGAATTTAGGTCATTTTTTGTTTTATGATTCTGACCATTTTATGGCCATATTATAGCCATTTTTCTATTTTTGAAAAAATATTTTTGCTTTTTTATAATGATATGATTTATACAATATATTCAACAATAGTGTATCTAAAAGAACATAAATTTGTCTACTTTTTCCCGCAAGATTTTCTAGATGACTGATCTGTTCATTTTTTATGATATAAAAGGTAATTTTTCGATAAACATATATAACTCAAAAAATAAATAGTTAAATGTTTTGAAAAAATTCATGACAATAAAAAACAACGATATCTACTAGTTGTAAAAATTTTAAGCAATTTTGGCGACTAGTTTTTGAGATAAAAATCAAAAACTAAAAAAAATGGTTTTTTTATGTCGTACGATTACGGGAGTAAAAAGGTTTAAATTGAGTTGAAATTTTAGGAAAAGATTGATGTTTTGATCACTTAGGCTAGGTTCTTTTTGTAGCTTATGAAACCTTTTAGTTTAAAAGATATTAAGATTCAAATTCTTTAACTCTCACCCTGTATACTCTGTGTGACTGAACATTATTATTTTTGTTAAACCATATAATTTGATAATTAAAGCTTAGTATATTTTGAGAGTTTTCGTGGTTTTATAAAATGTCCGTGCAGATGGTTTTGTCTGTGTGTGTGTGTGTGTGTGTGTGCGTGCGTACGTATACTGTTATAATTCTGGAACTACGTGATCGATCGTAATAAGATTGGACGTGCATATATGTTTTCTGATTCTGAATTCGAGTAAATTTTCTTTTAAGATTTAGACTATTTTATGACCATTTCATGGCCATTTTTCGATTTTTGAAAAAATATTTTTGCTTTTTATTATGATATGATTTATACAATATATTCAACAATAGTGTACCTAAAAGACTGCTACCCACAAGGTTGAAATATTTTCCCGCTTCTCCGACGCCCGCGCTCTCTCGTCTTAAGAGAGCTCGGGGCTTCAGTCCCGAGCGGATCTCCGGTGAGACCACTCTCCCAGGAGCTATGGAATATAGAAAACTATTACGAGGGTCTAAAAGGCGACTGTGGGAGTACTGAAATGAGCTTTTAAATTTTAATAGGCGATTATGGGAATATAGAAAACAACTTCAAGGGTCTGAAAGGCGGCTGTGGGTATGTAGAAATCTATTGCAAATGTCAAAAAGGCGACTGTGGGAATACAGAAAACGATTACGATGGTCTAAAATGCGACTGTGGGAGTGCTGAAATGAGCTTTAAAATTTTAAAAGGCGATTATGGGAGTATAGAAAACAACGTCAAGGGTCTGAAAGGCGGCTGTGGGTATGTAGAAATCGTGAAAAATAATTTTTTTGTGAAAAAGTTATTTTTCACAAAAAAATGAAGCCACCCGCAATTTTGTAACTTGCAGTTGTTAACGTTATTAACGATTCCGCAATTACTGGTATTTTTTTTATTACGATATATGTAAGTTATTTTAGGAGTTCACGGAGCTCTATCCTTTTGATATCCACCTTAACCCCCACTCCCCTGATACCCCTCCCCTACAAGTGTCTTCCTAACCTATCCTTTTAGTATCGAATAGTAGCGAATATTTAAATCAAAGAATGAGTTGATTGTCCCATGTAATTAGCTTCCACTAGCAGAATAGGAGGAAGCTAAGTGCCAATGACTTGGCAGCGGTTTTTTTTTATTATAACCATTTCTATTAGTATACGATTATCCTAAATAAGGAATAAGGACAAACATATTGAAAAAAAAAATATATATATACACACACATATATATCATTACAAAGGTAGAGGGATCATGATAAAAGAATTAGAAAAACTCAAAATTATTATTATTATATTAAAATTAAGAGGCTAAAATTGCTTATACTATAATCATTATATGCAGTGCATGACAACTATTAAGAAATTAAATCTAGATAATCCAAAAGGAGAAAATCGAGAAGTATTAATTAACCAATTATAATCAAACCAAATAGAGTAACAAATAAAATCGGTATCTATATGAATAGTATAGAAGACAAACAATAACTACCTCAATTACAAATATTGATTACTAGAATCGTATTAATTAAATCGAATTATTGCGAATATAATAGTAAGAAACATCACTACCTGTACGAGTATTATAGAACTACCTCATTTACAAGTATTCATTAATAGAATTAAGGGTATTATATGTAGAATATCAATCAAAATATATATGCAAAAAAAAAAATGTAAGGAAAAATGTCAATAAAAAATATATATATATATACACACCCCATAACTATAAAGCATGTTATATATTAAGAGACAATGTAAAAGTTCGCAAGATAGGGAAATAAGATTAAGAAAAGAAATTCACGGAAAAATCAATTCTAATTGTGAGCGTCAGAGGCTCACCTCAGAACGCTCATCCTAGGGGGAAGGTGTGAAATGCTCACTTCTTTCGCATTTTTGATATATTAAAAATAGTAAAGTTATTTGTTGTAAAACAAGTCAATCAATACCCTTCCCATTAGAATGTATCGTATAATGATATTTAGGAAATTTGTAACAGGGCTGCTCTATACGGTGTCGATAGCCGCGCAGACGTTAGCTGCGTGCAATGCAGCTACCAGAGCGGAGAGACAACCGCGCTATAATCGAGACAGGGTCTCGTTTCCTCGGATGTTCTCGAGATCGTAGGTGGACCGGCCAAGGTCGTGTTTTGGCTAGCTGCAGTTTAATTGCACGTGTATCGAGAAGCGATACGCGTGCCCGCGGAGGCGGCGGGGATCTTAGGTTCAGGACCGGTATCCAAACAAAACACACTGGATAGTGTAGAAAGAGTAACGTTTATTATCGAATTAAAGTGTCAGTACACGAGCACACACGCGAGGGTGCGGGACGCAGACGAACGGTGTAGTTAGAGACCGGGAGGGCACTGGTGAGAGAGAGATGTAGAGCTGACACTTACGGTTGACGAGAGTCGGCTCAAGCCCCAGGACGTCTTCTTCGAAGGTGAGTGATCGGGGTCGCTAGGTAGCCCTGGACGGAGCAAAGTCGCACAGTGGCCTCGGACGAAGCGTAGTCGCAGACGGACCCTCTCGGTGGTCGTTCTCAATCTCGAGCACTCGCACGCCGCTCTCACACAAAACACTACCTGTAATTCTCGGGGATACCCGCGCTCACGATGCTTACTCTATGCGAGTCAAAACCAATCTCCCCGATACGCGGCACGCGCGTGGAGCTCTCTCTCTCTCTCTCTCTCCCACTTACCGTGCTTTCTCCCGTTCGCCTGTAACAGAGCTGTCATACATAGTTATACATCTTATCATATTTATGCTGGGGGGGTTATGACGAGTTAACATTGTTCCTCGTCATAAATTCAAAACACATAAGTCGGAAACACGCCCGACAGCACAAAGTAATACTATACTTGACATTAGAACGCTACCGTTTCATAATTGAAAAGATTTTAAATAGAGAACGACAGTAAAGATTAATTAAATAAAAGCGAGAAACGACAACGTGGTATGAAGTAAGAGTAAAACTATAATTTAATTCAAGAGTTAATAAGTAAAATCATTTCTAATAATTAATAATAATCATAGACTCACGTATAATAATGACGATTAAACAAGACATAAACGTGAACGCGCGGAATAACTAAAAGCACGAAAAAGTATAAAAGTAGAATCAAAGCCAAAAAACATCGATTCATAGAAACAATAGAGCAAGAGATGCAGAAGGTGAAAGGCCAAACAAACACTACAGCGCTATAGCAGAGGACCGCTACTAAGGAGACACACCTATACGCACGCACACTACAGCGCTATAGCAGAGGACCGCTACTAAGGAGGCGCACCTATACGCACGCACACTATGGAGCTACGGCAGAAGGACATCACTAGGGAAGCACACCTATACGCACGCACACCACGGCGCTACAACGGTGGCACGCGACCAAAGAGACACACAGGTATGCTGCACTCATTATGACCGTGGAGTGAAAGGCGAAGCGAAACAGACACCTTAATATGCACCCACACATGTTAAGAAACAAGCACTGCTCAGCAGCATCGACAAAAGAATAGAAATCACTCACAGCAAAACAACGGAAAGCAAGAAGAAGAAAAAGTGAACTAGATCGTCATTTGCACATTTTAGCAGGAGAACACAGCTCGGCAACATGAAAAAAGTAAAAGGGCCGCCAGTCGAAGGCTGACTTCTAGGTTCTACCAACACGTGCAGAGTTATTGGAATCTGGAGGAACGCTCGAGCACAGCTAGATCATAGCCCGATGCCGCCGTAAGGAGAAGCACTGCCTAAAGGATGTACGATGGCTAGTACAAACGAGAAAAATAAAACTCCGAAGCGAATGGAAGTTGCCGCACGACAAATAAAACCATTCAAGCCCGCATTAGAAACGACACAGCGCGGCGGATAGTAAGGTGCAGCTCTCAAATTCACAGAAAAAATTCGAGTAGCCCACCATAAAATGATAATTTACAATGGCTCTGACAGCAAACAAGAGCAGAAATGCTTAGAGAACGTACACGAAATCGAATTTTCTCATTGGACCACGGGGACGCGATCGTGTCCTAGAAAATGCTAAACAAGGAGATGTAATGCATCCTAGCCCTCCTGTTGGCCAAAAAGCCATTCTGTAGGAACCAAGCAAGCAACAGATTGCCGTAGTTCAAAAGGTATATGAGGACCCGGCAGCAGATTCGCGAGAGCCAGTTCGACCAAAAAAATCGTCGCTCGTGCGTAAGCTCTCCAGGAGCTCGCTTCATTCCGGACATAGAATTTTTTCGGCTGTATTGGACTTATAAAATTTCGATATTTTTGGACTTAGAATTTTGCTCTGGTAGACACATGATGATTTTGTCATCATCGAGACTTAGAATATTTTTGTAACTATCAACTCAGATTTTGCTAATTGTCGAGACTCGGAAGTCGTGTTGTCGTTTGTCGTTTTTCTTGAAAGAATTACAATCAGTGCAAGGTTTTAATTAGTTGCGAGCGAAAGTTATTTGAAATTTGTTTAAAAGCGAATAAATCGAATTAAATTGATATCGCGAGTGTACTTTAAACCCGACAATTCCCGATCGTTGTCGAACCCAAATCGCCTTCGCATTCGCTCCGCTTTGGAAGCTGAGTCCATACACTTACTGAGAGGACGTGCTGGTAGCAGAGCAGCTCGGTAGCATAAAAAGAACAAGGTAAGCGTCTTATACATATACACCACTAGGCTATGCGCCTCCATTTGCACTCTCTTTCTCTCTTTCTCTTTTAATAGATCAGGGCATGTAATTAATATTGTTGTACAAGAATTAAATTCAATTTAGTCCGTGGTTCTCGCATAACGACTAGAGTAACATCCCGCCTTAGTGATTGATAAGAAGTGTTGTTAAAGGGTCGTTAATTAGAGTGGGTATAGCAAATCATGGAATTCAGCGCGATTTCAAAGTATTATCCGGCGGCTACTGGAGGCTGTTCTATTAAGATCGCGAAGGTAGTCAGGTACCGACGGCGCTCAGACTCCATGTGTTGGAGCTTTGTCCTCGTCCGTACTTATGATAGTAACTAACCCGTAGAGTTACTGTCCGTTGACAACTCTCATCAGTTTAGGACATAACATCTTGAAGGTTATCACTTCAAGGTCATCACGGAACACAGTAGTTTGCGGTGGTTGTACAGTCTCTGCATAATCCCACCGGACGCCTAGCTCGCTGGGCACTCAAAATGCAAGGCAACATGTACACTGTAAAACATAGAAAAGGCCAACTCAATGCCGTACCTGACGCCTTATCACGCATGTACGAAGAAATAATAACTGTGACAAAGGACGTCACATTCTTTTTCAACAACATAAACTACCACTGTGATATTTTTTATAAATGATCCGAATGGATACGTCCTTTGTCTACAGCTATTATTAATTATTTAAATCATTTCTGAGGGTTTTTCAATACTGGTGTACGTACCATGAAAACATGAACAAAGGCCGCTGCCATTCTGGCTATTGTACAGGTACTTTTATACTATAGAAAGGTATCTTTTCACCGTACAAAAGTATATATATATATATATATATATATATATACATTTTTAACAATGACCATAATTTTATATAATTCAATCATGTCATTAAATTATATAAAATTATTGGTGATTTTTGGACAATTTTTTTTTTTTTTTAAGTGGCATTTCGAACTCGAAAGTTCATCGCCTCATCTACGCAAGCCTTCCACGTATCCCTATTTTGTGCTAACCCTATCCATTTCGCGCCGTCCTGCCCGATTTCAGTTAAGTCCGCTTTTACATTGTCCTCCCACCTGCGTCTAGGTCTACCTAGAGGTCACGACGTATTTGGCTTTCCTTTCATTATACGCGCTGCCGTGCGATCATTTCCCATTCTTGCAACGTGCCCTGCCCATCTTAGTCTTCGCGATTTAATTATTCTGTTTATATTCGGTGACGCGTATAAGTTATGTAGCTCGTCGTTGTGCAGTTTCCTCCACTCCCCGGTTTCCTCATCTTTCTTTGGCCCGTATATTTTTCGCAGAACTTTATTTTCGAACACCCTAAAACGGTTTTCCTCTGCTTTAGTGAGCGCCCAAGTTTCGCATCCGTACAAGATTACCGGCATTATTATAGTCCTATATATCCTAATTTTTACATTTTTAGACAGCAGTTTTGATTTTAGTAATTTGTTCACGGCGTAGAAGCAGGCATTACCCGAATGTAGTCTCTTATTAATCTCGGCTTTGATTTCGTTTCGATCATTTATAGTTGTGCCTAAATATCTGAATTCGCTAACCTTTTCGAAAGTAAAATTTCCGACTCTAAGATCCCCCTCTCCTTCGCAAATGCCCAGTTTATCCATAATCATATATTTCGTTTTCGATTCGCTCACCTCTAACCCCGTTTCCTCGGCCGCATTTATGAGTATTTCCGCGTTTCTCGCTACCGTTTCGCCATTATCCCCCACTATGTCCAAATCATCTGCATATCCTAGAATCTGCGTTTTTCCGTTGAGTGTTGCGCCCAGCCCGCTAGTCTGCATTTGTCTAACAACATACTCTAGCGTTAAGTTAAAGAGTACCGTGGAGAGCCCGTCCCCTTGTTTCAAACCGTCGTGTATCATGAACGATTCAGATACATTACCGCCTACTCGTACTTTTCCCGTGCTTCCGTTCAGACATATTTGTATTAATTTCACAAGTTTTTTTGGCACGCCGAGGAGCACAAGGATTTGATACATTTTGCTTCGCTTGATAGAATCATACGCTTTTTTAAAATCTATGAATAACTGGTGTATTGTTTCGCAATATTCCCATTTTTTCTCTAACAGCTGTCTTATAGTAAACATTTGATCGCTCGTCGACCTGTTACGCCGGAATCCACACTGATAATCTCCTATTATATCTTCCGCGAAGGGTGTGAGTCTGGCCTGTATTACGTTTGACAGAACTTTGTAGCAGGTAGCTAAAAGTGAGATTCCCCGATAGTTATTGCAGTCTGTCTTATCTCCCTTTTTAAAAATCGGTATGATGATGGATTCTTTCCAGTTTTCCGGCATTGTTTCATTTTTCCAAATAGAGCGTACTAGTTCAAAAATTTTCGATGTCAGCGCAGTGCCCCCATATTTAAGTAGTTCCGCTGGTATAGAATCGTTTCCCGCGGCCTTATTGTTTTTTAGTTTTTTGATCGCGGCTTCTACTTCTTTGTAGGTCGGTTCTCCCAAATGAAGTTCAGAAGTGTGGATTTCGTCTCCCGTTTCCTCGCAGTTTTCATGTACGTTTAGCAGCTTATCAAAATAGCCCTTCCACAGCTTTAACAGTTCACCTTCGCTTGTGACGAGATTCCCGCCCTCATCTTTCATTAATTGTGATCTACTCTGGAAACCCTTCCTAATAGCGTTAATTCCTTTGTACATCTCGCGCGGGTTATTTTCCTTACTATTAGTTTCTATTTTTCTAATCTGATTCTTGTGATACTCGCGTTTTTTGTTCCTGTAAATCGCCCCCACTTGCCTTCTTATTTCGTGGTACTCTTCTGCGGTCCTATCGCTCATTGTGTCTACGGCCTGTCTAATTTTGGCCTTTTTGGCGCTGTTCAACTCGAGTTCGTTCTCTTCTGTCAACACCGTGGTTTGCTCTGGCTTCTTTCTACTTAGCACTTTAATTCGCGGCTATTTTATCGCTTTTTCGAATATCCCCCCAAAGACTGTTCGGGTCGTCATCTACCTCAGTTCGGCTGCATCTGTTTCTTCGAGTACCTGAAACCAATTTTTATTTCTACTTGATATTTAATTCGTTCTATCCCGTTCCGTAGTTTTCAATATCGAACGTTTCTACTTTTTTCACCCGTTTACTATTTTGCCCAGCTACTAATTTGGCTCTTAATTTGGCCACTACTAGAAAATGATCCGAGTCGCAATCCGCCCCCCTATAGATTCTTACGTCAAGCACGTTCGTGTGGCGCCTCTTATCGATAAGAAAGTGATCGATTTGATTTTTTGTGGCTCCGTCCGGCGAGGTCCATGTTACTTTGTGTATATCCTTTCGCTTAAAGCACGTACTCTTTACTATAAGATCTTTTGCCGCCGCGAAATTTATGACTCTAATACCGTTATCGTTGCTGGTTTCGTGCAGACTTTCCTTGCCTATAGTGGGCCTAAACATTTCCTCTTTCCCTATTTTAGCGTTGAAATCCCCCACTACTATTTTGGTGGGTAAGAAATTTTACAAAACTTTCATAATCTACTAACTTACTATATTTGTTTGGGATTCTTAAATTTTGGGATTGGTTTCATCTTATAGAACCAGTATTGCACAGAAGATATTGGAGAGTAATGTAGGAATCTGTAGGATTCAGACACTCAGTAGATCTATTTAGCCGGGTTCTAAACCGGTGACCTATCACACGAAGGGATGCCAAGTCTGCTAACTTACTATATTTGTTTGGGATTCTTAAATTTCGGCATTGGTTTCATCTTATAGGACGAGTATTACCAGAGATTAGTAGAGAGATTGCCGATGAGCATGGGGCAAAGCGTGCCAGGCTACATGCAGTCGTAAACTACCGCCGAGGGGGTAGTACGCATGTCCCGGCGGAGCAAGCGGCGGAGCTTCCGTGGTGCCGGTGGTCTTGTATGCGTTAAAGCAAACGCACAACAAAATTTAATAAAAACAATTATTTAATAACCATATTATCATGAATAACCCCAAACTCTATTATAACAAACCCTAAGCCCCCAAGTGGGGCCGATGATCATATGCAAGTTTTTAGTTTTCATTTGGCATGTTGACGATGGCTGTGCTAGTTAAGGCGCGCGTACCATTTTGCCAGGGTTCAAATTCACTACAATTTTTTTTTTTTTTAGTCTTATTTATTGTTGTAATTTTTCTTATTATTAAATAAAAATGAAAAAATTACAACAATTAAGTACACTATGATATATCATTTTGTTCCAATTTTCATGCAAATAAAAACCCAAATTATAATTTATATTATATTATATTATATATTATAATAATTTAAATTTTTAATGTTTGTTTATAAATTATTAAAATTATTAAAAGTTTACGATTTATTTTTTGTTAGGCTTGGGGCTTAGCTGCACGTTTGACATTATAAATCTATTTTTATTTTGTTTTGCTAATACATATCATTGTTAAGATAATAAATAAATTTGCAGGTAAGTATCATTTATATTTTTTATGAAATTATTACTGTTATATGCCGAGTACAATTATAGCGGAAAAAAATTGTATTCTCAACAACGTTGTGCTGAACAGTTTTTAATAATTCAATAATTCGGAAATAATATTCGCCGAAAAGCGAATTCGCGGAATAGGGTCGACTGCAGCGAATTCGCGCGCGAGATGAGGAGCATTTGTTTTCAACTGTCAGTCGTATTGATATCGGCATCTCGATTTTCCACGGTCGATGCGTTTTCTCACGTTTTTACCGAATATTTGTGTATCTATTCTTGTGCTCTGTCGTGGATATTATTACGTGCAGTGATATTTCACAATGGCCAGGCAAGTGACAGTGTACGACGTATGTAAATACGTTAACTGCAACAATAGAAAACTCACTGGCCATCGCTTATTTCGCTTTCCAATGGACGCACAAAGACAACAAGTATGGATTGAAAAATCTGGTTAGTGAATCGTTGCATTTGCTGTTGGACAATGTTTATGAGAATTGCAGTATTAAGGTATCATAATGGTCAAATTGAAATGAGTCTATGCATGTGTATTCGCTGATATGTATGCAGCTACGTATGATTCCCGATATTAACTTAATTTTATGACATCGCGAATTTGTTTGTCGCTTGTCGCGTAGCGCGACTAGTACATTTTATTAGAAGCCGTAAACAATTTAAAATCTTTGCGACACAAACAATTGTGACATTACGTATAGTTATACTGTGTCACAGTAAGTACAAAATATATTATTTTTTGCTGTAAAATGAGACTTACAGAAACACACACACACACACACACACACACACCGCGCGGGGAGCCTGTAACCCCGTAGGCGGCGCGTCCCCCGGGTGGCGGATGGGGGAGTGCTCGCCGGGGCGCCAGCCCTGGAGGGTAGAGCAGAAATAAAATATGCTTCATGGACCAACAGGCCGCCGTGTTTGCCGTGCGGTGCGACCCGTGAGCTGCCAAAAGAAGATCCTGGATAGGGAGGCGATCTGAGGTTGCGCGCCGAAGTGACCCGAACTATCTTGGCTTCTGCTGACGGCAAGACGGAAGACCGGTTACCTAGCTAGTACCGGTCAATCGGCTTAAGCGAGTGCGTGCTGTCGTGTGACGCCTGCCGGAAACTCTCCAGAGAGGCAATCACCTTGGTTCAGGGAGAAGGGCTCGAGAGAGATCCAGTCTGGCACCGCCTTCGGTCAGGTACCGGGGCCATGTCAGCTGCCTCCATAGATGGGGGGGATCTAGGGGGCCGGACACATGCCGGGATGAACAAACACTGTTTGCAACATGGAGAAGAGAATCGAACATGAAGGAGAGACAAGGGAGGACTTGGAAGTGTACACACTAACAGTGACAAAATCGCAAGATGGTGGACTTGCTCAGGATAAGAGAAATACATTGGAAAGCAAACAGAAAGTCGCAGGAAAGACCAATATGCCATGTGATGTGGATGAGGAAAAGAGGATGCTCGAGGCCTGGAATAGAATCCGGGCAGCAATGGATACCGAGCAAAAGCTGCTTGAGACGATCGAAGGTTATTTGGAAAGCGCTTATGAAGTTGCGTACACCGCACACAATGTTCACAAGTGCGTGAAAAAGGACCTGCAACAGGTGCAACGGAGCATGAAACGCCTTAGTAACGTAAGAGAAGCCACAAAAAAAATGATGGATAGCTTTGGGCTGATGGTACAGAGCAAGCCCAGTCCCAGGCTGTGGACAAGCGCCCAGTCACAGGATCCACAGACATCTAGCGCAGACAGGAAAAGGAAAGAACGCTCACCTGAACAAGAGCTTTCCTCGAAAAAGAAGAAGGACGAGGAACAGAGACTTGCACCGAGCACGGGGACCCCAAGAAGCCCTAGAAGCTCATCTGCCAACCGATACACGCAGCCGCCTTGGGAGGAGGTGGAAACCAAAAGGAAGAAAAAAAAAGAGGGAAAAAAAAGAACAAAGAGGACGGTAATAAGCCCACTAGAGCCTGGAACCAAAAGGGCACTGGTAGACAAAGACCACCAAGGCCAAGACCTTCTCGACCAGACGCCCTCATTGTAAAGGCTTCGGCGGGCAAGGCTTACGCTGACATCCTGAGAGAGATGAAAGCAGACCCCAAACTTGAGATTTTGGGCAGAAGTGTCAACAGGTTACGCAGGACAGCGACGGGAGACCTGTTACTACAACTTCACCGCAACGTAGATCTGAAGGCTGTGGAATTCCGACAAGCGGTGGAAGTGCTCCGTCAAGCAGGTACCGAAGTAAGATCCCTGCAAGAGCAAACGGTCTTCGAAATAAAGGACCTCGATATCTAACAACCAAGGCCGATATAATGGAAGCACTAAAGAGGGAGTTTCAAAGTAGTGAAACATTTGAAGTAGAGGAAACGGCAGTAAAGTCGGTGCGATCAGCTTACGGCGGTACCCAGACAGCGGTCATACAAATGCCAGCAACAATGGCTAAACAGGTGATAGGGAAGCAGAAAATCAAGATTGGATGGGTAGTCTGCAGAATCCGGGAGGTCCAACGAGGAACACGGCCGCTTAGGTGTTATAAATGTCTAGGTTTTGGGCATATCTCCAGTAAGTGCACAGCAACACAGGACCGAAGTAACTGTTGCTACAGATGTGGGAGCACAGAACACAAGATAAAGAACTGTAGCAGCCAACCGAATTGTGTTCTCTGTCGTGGGAAAGACGCAGAAGGAAAAGGTGACCATGCAGCTGGTAGCTACACATGCCCAGTTTACAGAGCGGCAGTAGAAGAGTTAAAGAAAAGAAAATGAGGATAGTTCAGCTAAACCTTAACCACTGCGAGACGGCGCAGGACTTGCTTATCCAGTTCGTCAGTGAGACGAAGACTGACGTGGCCATCATCTGTGAGCAATACAGAGATCTTGACGAGTCATCATGGGAAGCAGACGGCACTGGTAGAGCGGCGATCTGGGCATGTGGGAACGTCACTCTCCAGGAAAAAATGAGGACTCAGGAGGAAGGATTTGTTCGCGGAAAGGTAGCAGGTATACACGTATACAGCTGCTATGCCTCGCCAAATGCACCAATCGAACAGTACGAGCAGCAGCTGGATCGACTCGTGCAGGATGTCGCGGGAAGAAAGCCAGTAATCATCGCAGGTGACTTTAACGCATGGGCCGTAGAGTGAGGCAGTCAAAGGACAAAACAAAGAGGACGGGTGCTCTTGGAAGCATTTGCTTCTTTAGACCTAGTGTTGGTTAACCAGGGTAGCACTCACACCTTCAGCAGAGGAGACACAGGATCTATTGTAGACCTGACCATTGTTAGTAGTTATATTTGCGGAGGAAGTGGTCCTCAGCGTGAAGTTATCCCTCGGTAGCAATTTAGGAAGGGTTGACGGTTGCTATCGGTCTCTCCGAGGCAGGTAAAAGTGTTTCGAAAGAAAAAACAAGTTAATTCGTTTTTTCTTTCAACGTTTCGGCGAACACTGTCGCCCTCATCAGGAGAAAAGAATTTTCGAACTCGACAGGCTCGTTGATGGAAAGTTCGAGGCTGCATTTTCCCCGCCGGGTGCCGGCGGCGGCGGGGAGAGAGCGTGTGGTCGTTGTGTCTCTCTCAGTTACTCGAGGCGGATTTCGGATAGGAGAGAGATACAACGACCCCACGCTCTCTCCCCGCCGCCGCCGACGCCCGGCGGGGAAAACGCAGCCTCGAACTTTCCATCAACGAGCCTGTCGAGTCCGAAAATTCTTTTCTCCTGACGAAATTTTTTACTTTTGAGATATCAGTTTTTCCTAATAAAGTTATTGGACAAAATTAAGAAAGTACATTGCTGAATATGTACCTGAAAACGAATTAAATTACCTTTCTTTTTATTATTTGTTTCAATACGTCTGTACATCGAAGGGAGCCAAGCGAATGCAAGTATTTTATAAAAGAATAAATAAATTCAATCCATGCACGCACGACGAGTTTCATGAGAAAGTATGCATTTGAAATACCCCACGTGTACTTGAGTCAAAGATGATTATATATATATTTTTTTTTAATAACATCGGTACATTGATGAAAGGCGAGTGAAGCGACAGTAATATCTTATGAAAATTAAAATTCGAAACCCACGAACCCCACGTACTGAGTGTTTTTATGAAATACAATAATTTTATGTAATCAGTACGTCAGTATTTAGAAGGGAGGCGAGCGAAATTAAAATATTATGTGAAAGTAATAATATTTAATTTATTCCCCGCACCATCAGTTTCAATAAGAAAGCAATAAATGTAGTAATATTTATTGAAAGCGTGGAAGACTTTTCCAGAATGTATGTTCCTTAGCTATTTTGGGCGTAACCTTTAATCAACCCGATGAAAATTTATATTTCAAAATTCTAGGTGTTTTTTAAAAATGATTTGACGTGATAATTTTATCTGCACTGAAAGTACTCATGTACTGAACAAATATAAAAATTACGTTATTTCGTTTCTTAAACAGTTCTTAACAAAAATAGTGCCTATTCAATGTCTCGCGACACGGATAAATCGTATCATTCCACAATAATAATATAATGTGAAAGGTGCAATTTTTAAATTTCCCCGTAGCGTAAAATATACGGCTGATTTAAAATTTTTATTTAATTGTGCGATTATTACGGCAATCTCAATCTTACTCTTCTTTATTTACTTAATTTGTCTTTATAGAAGGCGGTTTTTATAATATTATAAATGAAAAGATGAAATAAATTCTATTTAACCGTTCTGTGAATAGGCCAAAATTTAATGTGGAAAATTATGTTACTAAATGTTAAGTTTGGTACACCATAAATATTTAGAAATGTTCTGCTCTTCAGCTTCTGCCAGTAAGCTTTGCTTTAGCTTAAAAGTATTAAAAAATTTTATATTTTGGAAATTTGCGGCGAGTAAGAAAGATGGAGGTTTTGTAAATTACATGAAATTTTATAATTTTTAATTGCATATATATAAAATTTGTGTCGTTTGAGGTGGGATGCTTGGTCTAAATTAATCATCGCTTTGCTCACCTTTCCCTCATGTGCCCACATATTTTGTACGTAATATTTTCTCATATAAACTCACGACGCGAAATACAGGTGGATAAAGGGTTTTTGATTTTAGATACTGTTTTCGTTTTCGCTTGCCTTCCTTTGATGTACCAACGTTTTTTTTTTTAATAAATTATGATCTTTAAATTAACGAAGTGTAGAGTAGGTAGCTTAAAATGTTTTAGTTTTGGATAATATCCTTGCTTTAGCTCGCCTTCCTTCGATGTGCTGACGTATTTTTTAATAAAATATTTCTTTTTTAAGTAAGCGCGGGCGCGTAAGACATTAATAAAACACATGTTGGAATGTGTAACATTGCATGAAGGAGAGCAAGACTAAAGCAAATTCATTTTGTTTCGGTGTATTGTGTAGGGAATCGTCTGCTCTCTAACTGGTCTTCTTCGTCGATAAGAACAGCTGGTCTGTGTAATCGACATTTTCAAGATGAGGATTTTATGGACGGCACTAAAACCAGGATGCGGCGCAATCGAAATCCTCTCCACTGGACTATATATCAGCAGCAGCTACAGCAAGAAGAGGCTTACGAGCAACTGGACCAGCAGAATAACGACCCGCAACAGCAGCAACAGCAAGATGACCACCCGCAACAACAACAGCAGCAGGATGAACAGCAGCAACAACAACAGCAGCAGAATGAACAGCAGCAACTGGATTACCACCCCCCGCAACAGCAGCAAGAGAACGCACGTGCCGAACAGCAACGGCAGCTACCTCAGCCTCACCACCACCAGATGCAGGCACAGGAGGTACAACAGGAACAACAACGGACCCTTGAGCAGCAAAATCAGATAAGTACAGAAAGCGATTTTCAGAAGCATTTGGCTGAGCATTGCAGTATGGACGTCAACTGTGACGAGGACGAGCTAATATATAACCCGTCAATAGTTAAGGTTACTTATCCTTCAGGTCAGCAATCTTTTTGTACAATTGGCAAGAAGGATAGTGACCTCAGCTATTTAAGGAATGATCATAATTTATCTAGTTTAAATACGCCTTTTACACAAGCAAGGGCTTCACTCACGACAAAAAAAACTTCTCGTTGTTGTAAATTGTATGCTCGTTCCAAACAAAAATTAGTAAATTCTTTGACAATAAAAGTGAAGCAGTTGCAGAAATCTTTAAAGGCAGAAAAAAATGAAAAATTGTCGTTTGCGTAAGAAATTGAAAACAGGAAATAAAAGTAAACGCATTAGTGTCAGTGATTTCTTAGCAAATAAAGAAATCAGTAGTACTTTTCAAACAATGATAAGGTTGCAATTACATAAACCAAAAAGTCCTTACGCAAAAGACGAAAAAGATTTAGCTAAACAGATGTATTATCATTCTGCAGCGTGTTATACTCGTTTAAGAAATGCGGGGTTAGCTTTGCCTTCAGAATAAACTGTTAGAAAATGATTTTCAGATACGATGTTGTTCCGGGAGTAAATAAAATTATTTTTGAACGTCTAAAAGAAAATTTAAACAATTTACTTAAAGATGAACGAGTATGTGCGCTGAAATTTGATGAGATGTCGATAAAAGCATATGAAGATTCCAAGAAGTATAACATAATTGAAGTGTTAGTTGATATGGGTATTACGTGTAGAGGCGGGGCAGTATCTAAGCATGCGTTAATGTTTTGTTTGGATAGTATAAATGCTAAGAATCCATGGCGTCAATTACTAGCTTTCGGTTTTAATGAAAATGGCGCAACCGCTGAAGAACTTCTTGAAATGATTCATTTGCTTTTGAGTGAATTAAAAAAAATTGATGCAGACGTTCGAATGATCGTTTGTGATCAAGGTAGCAGCAACCAAAAGTTGTTTAAACTTCTAAATGTCACTATAGATATGCCATATTTTTATTACAATGGAAGTAAATATTTCGTAACTTTTGATTGGCCTCACCTTATCAAACGTCTACTTGCTCAGTTAAGATTCTATGATAAAATTAGCGTAAATGGTAATGTAATTATTAGTTTTACAGATTTAATTCAAACATGGGAACTTGACAGAAGTCATGCAACATCAAATCTATTAGGACNTGTAACGGTTCAACTTTCCCCGTATGTTGAGTAGTCAGCCGGACGCCAGGATTTGGTTAGGGGAAAGGTTAATTGAAGAGACTGATTATGTAAATTATGAACAAATAGATATATTTAAGTAAATAAGATAACAAGTTGTTCGTTCAATTATTAGTCTCTATCTGTAACAGAAATCGAGATCGCGGTTTATTTAGAATATTTCGCCTTTACAATCGGCTGGTTTAAACTAGTGAGGTTAACGGTACATCAACGCGACGTTGTCTGAGTTGCGCAGTTTCGGTGCATTCGCCTGTTTTACGGACGCGGTATCGGAGATTCGGACGGTGACATGGGTTCGGGATATTGTCGGGTTTTCGGAGGTTAGGGATCCCTCGGGTTCATAGAGTCGTGAGCGCACGGCTCTACAGATCGAGGTTGCTCGTCTAGTTCTTCTCCTTGTCCTGTGTGCTCACAGTGACCAGGCGAATCTTGAGATGTCAGCGTGAGATCGATTTCGAGCGGGGAGGAGTTGGCCGCTGCTTCACCAGTACGTAAGCGCACGACCTGGGAAATCGTCGGCGGGGCTTTAGTTATTTCCGCAGCCCCGTGTGCTCACGGCGGCAGAGAAAACAACAAGACCCTTGGAACGGGGTTCAGGAGCTGGTGGTGACGTCTGGTAACGGCTACGTCTGCTCACGCAGACGAGATTCGGCGCTGTTCGGCTGTTCCTGGTTGTCTTGTGTGCTCACGACGACAACTCGGAGTCTGGGTTCGCTAAGCTAACTCTGTCGTTACATGTGCTCACGAGGTGACGTCGTCGGCGTCAGTCTATCTCTGGCCGTTCCTTACAATAACGTGTGCTCATGATGCCGCCAGGAGTTAAGCTCGAGTAGAACTGCTCGCTGCGCGCGCTCGCGCTCGCTTGCGTCAGCTGATTGACTCGAGGCTCCGTTTATGTGCGAGACTTGCATCTCGTCACATCTCCTCCTCCTTTCGGAGCGTGAAATTTCGCGAAGAGTAATTTCACGCTAACGAACGTTCGCCAAAAAACCGAAAAAGAAAGAACTGAAAACGGAACTTACGATCGTGCTCGGTGCGGTTTGCGGGTTTTCTACAACGGTTCCGCTCAAAGGCCTAAGGTCTGTGCGTATTGGAGTTGACTCAGCTTAGTCCTTAGTGTGTGGATCAGAGATGTGGAGTGTTGTGAGCCCACTTTCTGGTGAAGGCTTCCTGGCATTTTAAATTCCCTACCAGTGATTAGATATGCCGGAGTATAGCCGGTTGCCGTGCTACAAGCGGATTGTAAGCGAATTCTAGTTCGCGTAGATTCTCGTCCCATTTTTTGTGGTGTTTTCCGACGTACAGAGCGATCATCGTTTTTACTACCCTGTTAGTCCATTCTACTGGGTTACATTGGGGACTGTTCAGCGAGGTTTTTCGGTGATGCACTCCGTTTTCTTTCAGGAATTCTGCAAATTCCTTGATGACAAATTGTCGACCATTATCGCTTACTAGAGCGTTGGGGCAGCCATGGCGGAAGATTTTCTCCTTTTCAGATTATGGCCCTGCTATCGGCTTTCTTGAGCGCTGCTAATTCCACCCATCTGGTGAATCTGTCCTGCATTACCAGTAGCCATACGTTTCCTTTGCTGGATCTTGGCTGTGATCCGACGAGATCGATCGAGACCATCTCCCATGGTTGTTCGACGTTGGTTGCGTACATAGTTCCCACTTTTGTCTTTTGCTGCGCCTTGTATAACTGGCAGTTGGGGCAGCTACGTACATATCGAGCGCCGTCTTGCAACATACCTGGCCAGGAATACCTTCGTGCTAAACGCTGAAGCGTTTTGGCCACTCCCATGTGTCCTGCGGTCATAGTATCGTAACATTCTCTTAGAATGACGGTTCGTTTGTCGGTGGGTAGACAGATTTTCTAATCCTCGGTTACATCGGTGTCGTTGAAATTCAGCGTGTGAAGGATATGACGGTGTAGGACTCCGTTTTTGATTCAGTATTCCGGGTAACTCTTCAGATCTTGTTGTACGGCGTTCAATTTTTTGGTGTACCATGTGCACTTCGTTTTGATGTCGATCTTGTACACGGTTACGGGTTGTCTGGAGAAGGCATCTGCGACGGTGTTGTCTTTCCCTCTGCGGTACCTGACTTCGTAGTCCCATTGTGCCAGTTCCATGGCCCATCGTGCTAGTCTGCCGGACGGATTATCAATTTTCTCCAGCCATTTGAGGGATTAGTGGTCTGTCAGAACGATGAAATGATAGCCCCCGAGGTATTCCCGGAATTTCCAGACTGCCCATTTTATGGCGAGACACTCTTTTTCGGTGGCTGAGTAGTTTCGCTTGGCCTGGTTCAACGATCGGCTGGCGTAGGCAATCACTCGTTCCTTACCCTCTTCTTCCTACGTCAGTACGGCCCCTAGCCCTTCGAGCGCGTACAAGGTCTTTCTTGAGTGCCTCGAATGCTTCTTGTTAGTCGGAGCCCCATTCCCATTTTACTTTCTTCTTCAGGAGCCTATTGAGAGGGGCTGTTTTCTTCGCTACTTGTGGTATGAATCTTCCGTACCAGGATATCAATCCGGAGAATCGACGCAGTTCCTTAAGGTTCGTCGGTGCTTGTAAGTCCGTGATTGCTCTCACTTTTTCCGGATCCGTGTATAGCCCTTCTTCGTTCACCACGTGTCCCAGGTACTTTAGTTGTTTTCGGCAGAAATGGCTTTTCTCCCAGTTTGGCTTCAGTTTGGCTTCTTGTAGACGGCGCAATGTTTCGCTGATCAGTTGCAGGTGGTGTTCGAAATCCTCTGTCACTATTACTATGTCGTCGAGGTAGCAAAATACATTCGGTTCCAGATCTGGAGTTATGACCGCGTTCATCAAGCGCATGAAGGCTGCTGGTGCCAAATGTAATCCGAACGGTAGTACTTTGAATTGCATCAAGCCCCGTCCGGGAACCGTAAAGGCGGTGCACTGCTTACTCTGGTGGTATTTGCCAGTACCAATTCTTCAAATCGATGGTGGTTAGGTACTTCGCTCCTCGAAGTTTGTTCAACGTTGCGTGGACCTGTGGTAGGGGGTGCGCGTCTTTAACACTGATCTTATTGATGCCTTGAAAGTTTATTTGTTCTTCGCCAGAACTATATTGGAGCTCCAGGCGCTATCCGATGGTTCAATCACGTCTTCCTGCAACATCTCCTTGACCGCGTCATCGATGATTTGCTGCATGGCGGGGTTTATGGCCAGTAGCACTGCTTAATTGGATTTGAGTCCACCAGTTTTATCTTGTACTTGATCAGTGGTGTGGGGCCCTGTATGTACTTGAATAAATCCTTCTCGTACTGGATGAGCTCATGCACCCGTGTTTGCTGCCTTTCGGTGATCTCTTGGATACCGTTGTCGCTTATTGACAATATTGATGTCTGAGTTTGGCTGGGCTGGAGTTCCCTTCCTGCTATGATCAGCCGGATGTTCAGCTTCCTTAACACGTCCACTCCCAGTAGCATTTCGTGGCGTAGTCCCTTCATGATGATGAACTTGTTCCTGAAGGTGGTGCTGAGAATTGTCACTTCACCCTCCACGTAGTTCGTTAGTTCGGTGGTTGAGCCGTCCGCTAGTGTAGCGATAGTTTATTGATTACCGTGCCGCCAGCTATTGTTTCGACCGATCATGGCTGTCTCTGGGGTCGCAAATGAACTCACAGCCCCGGGTCGACCAAGGCTAGCACCGTGTCCTGGTTTATTTGTACCTCTAAGAGGTATTGGCCGTTGCGGGACGGCTTCCCGCCACCGTAGAGTCTCCCTTTGTGCGTTTCCCGAGCGGTCCGGGAATCCATGGCAGTCACGAGTTAGAACGCCATCTTTTCCGCATACTGAGCAGAATTTTCGTGGCTGGTTTTTGCACGTGACGCGGTTGTAGTAGTCAATGGTTCCGGTATTCTTACTGGTGGATGTGCTGTTGATAGCCGTTTTCCGCTCCTGTTCGCGTAGCTTATTCGCGATCTCCTCGTACTCCTCTATTCGTTCTATCAAGTTCGGCACATCTTTGATCTCCTCTCTACGTACCCTTAGTTGTAGTTCCGATTTCATGTTATAGTATAGATTATCGACGTGTTCTTCCGGTGTATATCCTCCTCTTCTTCTCATCAGTGTCGTTAACGCGTTACAGTATGCCCGTATATTCTCGTTCGGTTTTTGTACTCTTTCGGCGATTTGCCTGCTTAGGTTTCGTCGTTCTCCGCTCGACAAGTAAAAATTTCTGAGCTTCTCTTCCCGTTCCTCCCAGGTTTCACAATCGCTCGCGTAATTTCGCCGCCACTAGATTGCTTCGCCATGGAGCAGTTACGGTGCCCCCTGAAGCAGCTGTGCGCTAGTAAAGCCGGACTCTTTCGAGGAATGGAAATCAAGATCGCAGTTTATTTAGAATGTTTCGCCTTTACAATCGGTCTGGTTTAAACTAGTGCGGTTAACGGTACATCAACGCGACATTGTCTGAGTTGCGCAGTTTCGGTGCATTCGTCGGTTTTACGAACGCGGTATCGGAGATTCGGAAGGTGACATGGGTTCGGGATATTGTCGGGTTTTCGGAGGTTAGGGATCCCTCGGGTCCATAGAGTCGTAAGCGCAAATCTCTACAGATCGAGGTTGCTCGTCTCGTTCTTCTCCTTATCTTGTGTGCTCACAGTGACCAGGTGAATCTTAAGATGTCGGCGTGAGATCGATTTCGAGCGGGCAGGAGTTGGCCGCTGCTTTACCAGGACGTGAGCTCACGTCCTGTTGAATCGTTGGCGGGGCTTTAGTTATTTCCGCAGCCCCGTGTGCTCACGGTGGCGGAGAAAACAACAAGTCCCTTGGAACGGGGTTCAGGAGCTGGTGGCGACGTCGGATAACGGCTACGTGTGTTCACGCAGACGAGACTCCGCGCTGTTCGGCTGTTCCTGGTTGTCTCGTGTGGTCACGATGACAACTCGGAGTTCCGGGTTCGCTAACTTTGTCGTCACGTGTGCTCACGAGGCGACGCCGTCGGCGTCGGTCTATCTCTGTCCGTTCCTTACGGTAACGTGTGCTCACGATGCCGTCAGGAGTTAAGCTTGAGTAGAACTGCCTGCTGCTCCGCGCGGCCTGCTTTATATAGGCGTGTCCGCGGTGCACTGCCTGGTGCGTCGCCACTGAGTTACGCGCTCCGCACTCGTGCGGACTGGCCTTTCGGTTGGTGCGCGCGCGCACTCACTTCGCATCGTGCGGATTCGCCTTTGCTCGCTACGCGCGCGCGCTCGCTTGCGTCAGCTGATTGACTCGAAGCTGCGTTTATGTGCGAGACTTGCGTCTCGGCACACCATGAGAGTTAAATTAGCGTTTTAATTGCTAAGCCGACGAATGGCAAGCGCTGTTAGAGTCGCAGGTAAAGATCCAAATGGACTAATGTCATTGCTGACTATAATATATCAGATACAGAGAGTACTCGCATACCGATTCAGACACCAGAAATTATATACTTGACTAGACCAACTGAACTTTTCACGAATGTGGTGAACTGTCAATTAGAAGCCTTCCAAATTTACCATGAAAGTGTATGGCACCAAAAAAAATTATTATTTCATTTATTAGAAATTGTTGAAACATACCCTCGTAAAAAATTCCAAAGTTGGTTTGATCAAGACAATATCTGTTATGCACACAGAATGCATGCTTTAAAAATTCTACTGACAGTTAAATTTTTTTTCTATAACACGTGAACATAATCGCATCACAAAGCAATCAAATAAGAAAGATATTGTTAGTAAAAATCAGAAATTAAATATTCTTAAGCTTGTTTAATCGTCCATTTGTTGTTTCATTTTCTTAGTTGATTGTTGTAAATATTTTTGTTGCATATAAATAGTTTTTTTTTCAAATTTTACGTAAATGTAAGATATAGAGAGTTTTATGTAAATAGTTAAATAAATGTATTATATAGAGAAAAAACTGCATTATATAGGCAAAAATAATCATAATATAATCAGTGAGACTATTAATTCGTCTTATTGCATGACATGGTGTGATAATACTTAATATAACCAAGGCATTATTATGATTATTTTGTTATACACTCGTTGGATTAAAATTGATGTTTATTTTAATGAATTTAGATGATGAATTTATCTGAATAAGTAAACTTTCTAACGGAAGATATGCAACGTATATAGATAAATTTTGCAACTAAAAGAAAATTAAACGGATATTTTCTTCGATCGAGTATACCAGTTGGTGGAGGAAGGAAGTTGATGGAGTCGATGAAGGAATATGGAGGCGACTCCCGTGGTGTGTAGGGCTAATGGCGATGAAACCACGGTTATATTTTGAATTGCGTTATGCAAAAATTGTGTAATGTTATTTTATTCAAACATGTTCTTGAATCATATGACATTCACAAATTTTCACAAAGTTATTCAAAGTATAATAAAAAAAATCAACGCGCCTTAAACAGTACCGCAAAGGTGATGGGGAAAACTGTTTATATTTTTATTAAGAAAGTAACAAGCAAGACATTGTTTTTTATTGAATTAAAAATTATAAACTGCTTTTTTTAAATAAAGAAAATTAATTTGGAGTTTTCTGAACGTCCAAGTTATTAAAAAGTTTTAATTATTTGCATTACATTATTAACAAATAAATATATAACATTTTACATTTGCTATAATTATTATTTTGGACACGTAGATGAAAAGGCAATAAAGCAAAACAAAAAAAAAATCTTCCGTTACTGAGATTTGAACCCCAGTACTCATTAATCCGCCGCGCGAGCTCGATTCCGCAGACGACGGGTAAACGGAGTGGGGGGTCTATGATAGATGCGTATAGTTCCGTCGAGCGGCGCATGGTGGTGTCATGATCGAATATGGTACACTTTTTTAACATGGCATCGTCAATCTCTCCACTAATCTCTGGTATTACACAGAAGGTATTGGAGAGTAATGTAGGAATCTGTAGGATTCAGATACTCAGTAGATCTATTTAGCCGGGTTCTAAACCGGCGATCTACCGGACAAAGGGATGCCAAGTCTGCTAACTTACTATACTTGTTTGGGATTCTTAAATTTCGGCATTGGTTTCATCTTATGGGACCAAAATTACACTTAACCTTCTTCTTCTTAAATAACAGTGAGATTGATTTAAATAATGTCGATAGTCAAAAGAATTAGACTATATTGCTACAGCAAGTAGCTCTCCTCTACTTGTATTTCTTTCATACATTCTGCTTTTACGTCTGAAAGAAAGCAAATAAACGTTTATATTTTGAATAATAATTTAAAAGCAATTATTTCCGCATGTAATTCCAAAGGCAGCGCCTTTGTGAATATATCTGTTATTTGGTCTTTCGAAGCAATCCAACTGACTTTGACTAGATTTCTGGCTACACACTCTCGGACAAAGTGTTCTCTAACTACCGTCATATGTCTGTTTGTTTGTACTGCTTACTGTACTAGCCTCAGCAGCTTTATTATCGCACCAAAGAGTCATGGTACAAAGGAGTTTTTCAGAATCAAACTTAACGAATTATGTAGGGATATCATTTCCTGACAAGCTTTGCTCATCGCAACGTACTCTGCCTGACAAGTCGACAAGGCTACGAATTGCTGTTTATGGGTTTTCCACGCCACTGTGTCACCACAGAGTTTGATGGCAAAACCACTTATAGTTGTAATCGAGCCTTTGCAATCAGCAAAACTGGCGTCTGAAAAACCTTGTAAATCATCGAGCTTTCCAACTTAAGACTTTCGAACTTAAGACCCAGACTTCTGGTGTGTTTCAAATATCTACAGACTCGTTTCACCATTTTTCACTCTTCATCAGTGAGATTTATTTGATGTCTGCTTAACACGTTCACTGCATATGCTATGTTGGGACGTACAGTGTTAGCAAAGTACAAGAGAGAACCTACTCCCATGTCAGACATTTCAAATTCCAACTTAAGTTTTGATGTAGTTTCATCCAGCTTATGTGTGTCATTACTGGCTATCAGTATGTCATCAACATACAGCAACATTATCAGATATTTTTCATTGATGCGCCAAGTAAAAAGACAGGGCTCTGAATCATGAGACTTTAGTCCTAGTTTTATCACAACTTCAGTGAATTTTTCATACCACTTTTTCGGACTTATTTTCAAACCGTACAAAGCACGTTGAATCTTACAGACTTTATTTCGTCTGATTTCTGGTGAAACATCAATACCCTCAGGTATTTCCATATAAATTTCGATTTCGATGGTTCCATTCAGAAAAGCTGTTTTGACATCAAGCTGTCTTACTTCAAGATCTAACTTATTTATGATTACTAGCACTGATCAAATCATAGGTAGCCGAGAAACAGGTGCATATGTTTCCATTAATTTGTAATGGTTTTGATCTTTGAAACCCTTTATCACAAGTCAAGCTTTATACTTGTTATCGTTATTCAATCCAACTTTTGTTTTTAAGACCCACCTTGAGTCAATTATGTTAGGTCTTTTTCCTTCGTGAATCACAGGTCTGTCGACAAGTCTCCAGACCTTGTTCTTTTTCATCGAGTCTAATTCGCTCCTAATAGCCTTTTGCCATTCAAGCTTCTTTTTCGTACTCATGGCTTCTCTGTAGGAATTCGAATCATTCTCCACAGTAGCTATGAACGCCTTCAGTTCATCACTTTCCAGCAAGTTTAATTCGGATCCAAGTACCTGTGACTCTGACTGACATTCGACTTCTTTTACTTTTCTTGGGCGACCTCTTCGCCGTTTTTCTCCCTTTGTTTCAGAGATCAAAACTGCATCGTCTTCATCGAACTTAACAAGCTATGTTTCTCTATTTATTTCTTCCATCGGATTAGCCCAATCCTTAATGCTCCTTTTATTGTATTTGTCTCCAAATACAAGCTTTTCATTTAATCGAACATCTCTGCTTTCGTAGTATTTTCCTTCTTCCGGTTTCCAGAATAAATATCTAGTTGGTTTATAGCCAATTAAAACTACTCATTTTCCCAGCTGATCAAACTTATGTCCTATTTTCCTTTGTACCTTAATATAAGCTATGCAACCAAATCGCTTTAGTGGTTCCAGATTGAGATTAAAGTCTGGTTTGAACATCTGCAAGGGCGGTATCATTTCATGATTCGAGCTATGAAGAGTCCTATTATAGAAATAGACGGCTGCATTCAGGGCAAGGTCCTACATGTTCTCAGGTAGACGCGTGTCATACATTAAAGCTCTCGTGAGTTTTTGGATGGTCTGATTAAAACGTTCAGCTACTCTATTATGCTCAGGTGTATCTGGGCTAGCCAACTGTAGCTCTGCTTCAAACTGATTGAGAACTTCTTGTGTATACCCTCCTGTAAATTCTGTACCTTGATCGCATCTAAGGTAACAGAACTTAGCGTCATATCCTAACAAATTTCTCGAGCTTTTAACAAAAGATTCAAGACAATAACCCGTCTCGCTCTTGTGTTTCATTGGATACGCCATCGCAAGTCGTGAATAGTCGTCGATAAATAAGATATAAATCTGTATTTCTTCGGATGTGTTTCTGGACTGATCGGTCCCATTGTGTCTGCGTGAACAATTTGCAGAGGTTTACTCGCTCTCTGTCTAGTCGAACTGAAAGATAGCTTATTGAATTTTGACACAATACAAACTTTGCAGTCAAGTACAGACTCATCGAACTTAATTTCCTTCAAGTTTTTCCAATTTGGAAACTTTCTTTGGAATTCTTTCAATTTTTTCAACGAAGCGTGTCCCAATCTGACATGCCATAACATAGCTTTATTAGTGTATAACAAGTTATTGATTTTATTGATATTAGATTCGCAATCTATACTTTCTAAAGCAATTGATTCAGTTAAGTTACATAATTTTCTGTCTTTCACTGTATTCTCAAAATTTGAATAGATAGAGCATAGCTCGTTGCTATCTTTCTTTACTTCTACATCTAGTTCAGTGTCAATTTGCATTGGTTCATCAAACTTATTATTTTTATCCATCTCAGTACTTTCAAGCTTGTCTTATTCACGAGTTTTCTCTTTAATTGCAGATCCGCTCTCCTTATTCGGCACAACACTTACGGTCGGATATTCACGACGCCTTGTGGTTATATATGCAACAACCATATTTACATTATCACTTTCATTTTTATCCGAGTTATTTGTCTCTAACTCTATTATCCAATAAAGTTGCTCATATATCCCAGAGACAAAAATCATCTTCGACAGCGGATCAAAAATATCGATTTTCTTGTTATCCAAGTAAATACCTAAACCCTTATCAAAAAATGTTCTCAATGATAGCAAAATTTCCGACAATGACTTGGCATAGATTACATTGTTCAAGCTTAAAAAATTATCATTTTTGGTGTAACCAGAGATGTTACCTACTCCCTCCGATTTTATAATCGCTGAATCATTGTCATTTGCACATTTAATATCAAGCTTTTTAATATTATCAAACGTTTTAAAAATTAATTTAGAATTAGTCATGTGCTCCGTAGCATCAGAGTCCGCTAGAACTCTAAGCAGTTGGTTTTTATCGCTTTCTTCCGCGTTGAGAGGTGTACTGTCTACATACAGACCTGTGCACTCACCAGATTCAGAGGCTTTGGTAGAACTATTGTTGTTTTGTCTGTTTTGTCTACCTCTCCCCCGTGATCTGCCTCGGGCATGGCCTCTATCGGACTTATTATTCTTAGGGTTGCTACCCTTAGGTGGTTCGTAATTGCGTCGTTTTACGCACGACTAAAGCCACCACGTCTACAACCCCTATTAGAATTTGAGGATTCATACCTTCTTTGGCTTTCATTCTTCTTCAAAATCTTTTCCAGCTGATTCTCCGTGTACGGGCAGTTTGCCCTGACATGCCCTTCATACCTCTTGCATCTGAAGCACATCTTCCCTGACCTTGTGCATTCGTCCTGATGATCGCCTTTGTTACCGCATTTGTAGCAAAGTGCCGCAGGATCATACACGTAATAGGCCTTTGCTCCAGCTTTTGTAGTCTTTCCAGCTAATTCATTTGATCCAATTCGAGCTGTTTCCTGTCGCATAATATAATCTTTAAGTTGTGCGACGGGGTGACCGTCTAAACGGTAAATAGTCCTCTCTCTCTCTCTCTCTCTCTCTCTCTCTCTCTTTCTCTATGACTCTGTCTGGACTGCATCACCATTAACAAATACTTATACTGGGTGATATACATTGTAGAACAGAGAGAGAGCCGAGAAACAGCCGAGTAGCAGCCGGGAGATAGAGAGAGAGAGAGAGAAGTACGTAGCAGCCTGCCGCACCACTACCAGCTCAAGCACACGCACGCACATCGAGCCAGAGCAGTGCAGGCATCACCGGGGCCGCGCGAGCCGAGAGAAGAGCAGGCAGTTGGGAGGGGGAGAACTCCTCGCAGCGGCGAGCGCTGGTGTATGTCGCGAGATTGTATGTGTGAGACCGAGTGTGCCTGTGTTGTTAAATTCGGCGTTGTGAAATAAAGAGTAAATTATGAGAGTATGCTAACTATGCGATCAAGAAGTAAGGAAAAATGTAATCAATAGTTATAAGAAGAATGTTCTGCCAGAAAGCGTGTAATCACGATGTAAAGTATGGATGTATGTAGTGCGCATGCGTGAGAATCTATGCGAGGCGACGCGACACGAGTCGAGAGGAAGACTCGTTCACTTTGTTCTGAGCAGCAGCCCGATCAACAGCCCTCCGGTTTTGTGTCTAAGAGAGTTATCCCTAGTTTTTTTTTTCTCGCGCGTTTTTCGCAGGGAACGAGCCAGCATCAGGACGAGAGGAAGGAGGTTGAAGCTGAGTTTAAAAAGGTAGTCGTGGAATTGTGAGTAATCTCGAGTAATCGCGAGTGACAGAATAAGTCGGAAAAAGCTTGATCGCCAGAGTTGCTGCCTCGTGGCCTTTGTTTGTCGGATATTAGCTGTAACCCGAAGTTTGTAGTGCGAGAGTTGAGTGAGTTTTTCAATAGAGATTTTGTGATAATCGACGCGGTACTAATCGTGATTGTAACTTTAACAGTCGGAATTCTTTCTCTCAGTCGAGTAAATTACTGCCGGATTTTAGTAGCAAATTAAATTAAGAAAGTGTCGCTAATTGTGAGTGTTGTTATTTTCCCCTTTTCCTTGGCCGAATCTCCTCAGAGAAAGGGAGTCTAGTCTAGCCGGAAACCCGAATAGAGCAGTTGTGCATAGGTGCGTATCTCCGACCTGGCGCCGTTAACAAATTCGGTCGGGATATTTAAAGTGTGCCTTCAGCAATCGTGAATATTAACGTGAGTGGTGACGGGGTTTTCTCCCCAAAAATCCACATCGTTACAGTTGGTTCAAAGTTAAAAGTTTGCTAGTCGTATTTTTATTCAAAAACTCGGACTCTTTGACTTGAGGTAAGTGTACGACAATGGCTTCAAAGAATGCATCGCATATTTCTTCCTCACATAAGGAAGGTGTGGGCAACTTATTATATAATCGAACGAATGATATAATCTATAAAATCTGTCCCAGAAAGCTGATGCTTTCTCTTTATGTGGATTATATCGAATATTATGCAACTCTTTTCTTATTCTTCTAGTAGAAACGTTTAATTCATTCTTTTTAATGCGTTTAATTTCATCGAGCAATTCAATAGGATCCCGGATCTTCGATACCTTTTCGTAATAAGATATATCAATTCTATTTATGATAATGTCTCGAACTCGAACTTTATCTTTTTCCAGCTTTGTTCGATCAGGCACGCATGCTGGCTGAACCGTCGAGTCAATTACATACAGCAAATCAGCAAGAGTTAATTCTGAAGTTAAGAAGTCTAAGAATGTATTAATATTCAAGTTTTGCGTTAGTTTATATTCTCTACTAAAAGTACTATCTCTATTTGTTACTTCAATCTGAATTTTTCATTCACACTAGTGCTTTTATTCAAATCAATTTTATTAACCTCATCTTGAACTAGTTTTGCTAAGAATTCTCTACTCACGTGGGTGTTCGTGACTGTCCCAGCTGTAGTGTTCTGATTCGACGGTTGGCTGTGATTTTGTGCAGTTTTTCCAGCTGATAAAATCTGTTTCTCCTCGTACAGTCGATCTTGGTCTGCCCAAAACTGTACCCTATCTTCCATCCAGCTGAAACTTTCTTGCACATTATACTTATGCTTAATCAACTCCTCGACTACATTATCGTGTACTCGATTACATTCAGTTTCGACCATCCCTCTTAGTTCCCTATTTTCTTTTTCCAGCTTATCCAGCTTAACCATAACTTCTGAAATTTCGATAGTTTCATTAGTAGTGTTCAAAGAAAACTTTTCAAGCTTAGCTGTCCCCTCTTCCTGACCGACTTTGTTCAGTCTCAAATCCAGTTTTATCGGTATATTTGATTTAACAACTGGGGTGGATTTACCTCTCAAGCTTATTTCAAACTTATTTTTCCAGCTGTCATCCGCAGAAACGAACTTTTTATGTTTTTCCTCGTCGAGCTTATTGGCCAGCCTACCGTCAGCAGTCACTTTCTCGACATCCAGCTTTGGGGACGAGGTATTCCCACATTGGCTTGCGTCAACCACTTCAACTGAATCCACCGCTTCAGTTCGTATCCTATTGATCTCCTTCTTCACGGATTCCAGTAATCGTTCCTCGACGAGAGAGTTATCTAGGACATTTTGTAAATGAGTTGTTTATTTTGACGAACGACAATCAAAATAAGCACTCTATAACGTGTAGCAATTTATTAAGCATGTGCTTAGTTGACGAACAACAATCAAGAAAGCAATGCTAATTGCCTGTTTGTTTTTAAAACAAAACTATGATTCTTCAGCACACACAGTGTAACAGCAACATTAGCATACACTACCCTGCATGTACTGGCCAACATTTCAATTTTTGGAACTGAACAGCATGCTATTTTTTTATTAAAAAAAATTTAATATGTACATATTTTGTTGTGGAAGATCGAGTTTTAATTTTCGAGCATATCAGACAAATTCAAACTTTACCTAAATCGAATCTTTTACCACTTGACGTCATTATATAGATATCTTCTGTCACGTGTGAATATTCACACGTATATAGCATAGCTAGTTATACCGCAGTCGAGTACAAATCGCCAAACACGTGCATGGCAACAGCTCGGGCGCACCCCGAGGCCCGATTCTTCCGACTCAGCGCGACTTTCCCTCCACGACTTCGGACGACCGCGCGGGGAGGCTATAAAAGGGGGTGCATACAGGCACTCGGCCTCTACTTCACCACCCGCGATCCAGCACTAGACAGGTAGTTTTGACTCGGAGACGACAGATAGGATCGCATAATTATAGAGACGCGAATTCTCCGAGGTCACTTTGCACTGGCACTGGCCGGGGCACTGGCAGCACCTGCTGCCAGTGCCCGCCAGTAGTGTACACTCCCTTCGCGCTACCCACTTCGGGCCCCTGTGCCATACGTCGTACCTGCACCGCAAGCAAATAATGCGACGCAAAATAATAGCGCTCCACAAGAAAATAGTGGAAGACAGAACGGTGGTTATCGAAAGAACAATGTACGCAGATATTCGGGAGAACGCAATGGCGGCTACAACAATCGAGATGGTGATAGAAATTACAACAACAACAATGGTTATAATAATAATTGAAATTATAATAACCGACGTGACGTTGGCGGATACGACAACAGGCGCAATGACCACGGGTTCGAAAATCGCAGGAACGACCGAGATTTTGATAACCGGCGAAATGATAGAGGTCATGATAACAGGCGCAACGACGGTAGAAGCAACAACTACTACAGCAATAACAACAATAATAATAACCGCTATAATGGTCAGAATAATAACAATAACAATAATTGTAATAGACAAAGGCAAGATAACGGAAATCACAGAAACCAATCTGGAAATTCTTTAAACTACCAGGATGCTCGTTACCAGTAGGAGGTATCGGGCAATCAATAGATAATAATTCACCTAAATCGGAACCGACTTTACAGTAAACTTTATAAACAGAATAAGGAAGTAGAGGGGCAAGTCAGTAAGAAGCAGGATAAAATTAAAGATTCAAAGAAGCAAATTAAGGAGATAGCAGTGCAGTTTAATAAATTAAAAGAACAATCGAGACGAGAGAAGGAGTCCCATGTGCAGGAGAAAATAAACAATAGGAAGTACTTAATAAGTGGAGCCGATGTTACGTTGATTAAAGCTAGTAATGTCACTAGTAGGACGATAATTGATAAACATTATGTGATTGCAATTAATGGAGTCACGCCTGGTGAATGTTTAAGCTTAGGTAAGACAATTATGAGTTTAGAGGGACTGGAGTGCGATGTGCACGTGGTTCCTGACGAATTTCCCATTGATACAGATGGTATCTTAGGATGGGATGTGCTTTCAAAATATGGTGGAAAGGTTAATGCTGCCGACAGATATATAGAATTTGGACAGACTATAATACCATTTACTCAAGATGAAAGATTTATTATACCTGCACGTACGAGACAAGTAATCTATGCACGAGCTAGCGACATATCAGAACAAGTAGGATTTGCCCCTTTACAAAATTTAGGAGAAGGAGTATACTACGGAAATGTTATTGGTACTAACCAAGGAGGCAAGATACACGCCTTATGTGTCAATACTACGGATAATGAGATAGAATTACACCCACCAGTGGTAACGCTCGAAGCATGCGAAGCCATAAAGGAGGGAGGAGTAGAATTCGATCTAGAAAAAGACGAACCCACGGAGACTGTCAATATACTTACGATATTTTCCGACGAAGTTAAAGAAAGGGCCGAAAAGATTTTTGAACTTCTTGACCCAGAGACACTTAAGGATTTAACGGAGGAAGAAATTGCACATATTAAAGAGATTATCCGAGAGAGACCGTACATCTTCGGGCTACCCGGAGAAAAACTTAAAGCAACAACACTGGTGACGCACAAAATACCTACTACCACGGATGTCCCGGTTCGATCAAAAGGATACAGACCGAGTCAAGAAGAGAAGGAAGAATTGGAGCGCCAAATAAAGCAATTACTAAAAGATGGCGTAATCAGACCAACAGATTCGCCCTACAGTTCTCCTACATATGTCATACCTAAGAAGCCCGCAGCAGACGGTACGAAAAGATGGCGATTAGTTACGGACTTTAGGAAGCTGAATGACGTAACAGTGGGAAACAGCTACCCAATACCTAACACGGCGGACATTATCGACAGTGTCGCCTCGGCTAGATACATAACCGCCATAGATTTGAGGACTGGATTCTACCAGATACCGATGGATCCCGCAGATGCCCACAAAACAGCCTTCACCGTACCATTCGGACATTACTGCTATCAACGACTAGGAATGGGACTCAAAGGCGCTCCTTCGACATTTCAGTCCTTGATGGACTTAGCCCTTTCAGGTCTGCAAGGGACCGAACTGTACGTTTACCTAGACGACATAATTGTGTTTGCTAAAGATTTCGAGGACCAAGGAAAGAAGTTCCGACGCCTGATGAAGAGATTAGACGATGCCAACTTAACAATCGAACCTATGAAGTGCCAATTCTTACAGAGAGAAGCACACTTTTTAGGACACATTGCCGGAGGAGGAAAAATTCGAGCTGATCCCAAGAAAATAAAAGCAGTTAATAAATTTCCAGTACCGACAAATCCCAAGAAAGTAAAACAGTTTTTAGGGCTCGCAGGATACTACAGGCGCTTTATCAAGGACTTCGCAAAATCGGCGGCAATTTTATCCAGACTACTGAGGAAGAACGAACCGTTTGAGTGGAAAGAAGAGCATCAGCAAGCCTTCGACAAGTTGCGAACAGCACTCTGCGAAGAACCAGTAACGAAAGCACCGGATTTAACTATGCCCTTCCTAGTAATAACCGACGCATCTGATTACGCCATAGGAGCTATCCTGAGCCAAGGGCGCCTAGGCAGCGACCAACCCTGCGCTTACGCGTCACGAGTTCTCAAGGGACCGGAGCTAAGATACTCCACCTACGATAGGGAGTTACTAGCTGTAGTTTATGCAAAGGACCAATTTAGACACTACCTCGCAGGACGCAAGTTCACAGTAGTAACGGATCACGAGCCCTTAAAGCATTTTTTCACGACCAAGAAACCCGATCTAAGGTTCAACAGACTAAAGGCTGAACTCAGAGGCTACGAGTTCGACATTATATACAGACCCGGAACTCGAAACGGAAACGCAGACGCACTCTCAAGGAATCCCATCCTCGAAGAAGGAGAAGATAACCCAGAGAGACCCAAGGCAGAATTATACGAGTTGGCAGACAAACAGGAAAAAGAAGCTACGGTACTACGATTTAGAACAACCAAAAAGCGAGGGAAGTCCAAAACGCTCCCAGACTCAACTGACACCGCGGACAAGGAGAGAATATCGACAGAATCTGAAACCTCTGGAAATCCAAGAGAAAGAAAACGTCGAGTCGTGGTGTACACCGAGAGTACGGGCCCAGATCATTCTTCGGATGAAGAATGGCGACCGAGGACGGCAGCTCGCACTGGAAAGGAGAGAACCTACAAGAAAGTTCATGGCGAGAAAACGGGAAAAACATACCCCATACGTAACAAGCTGCCAGATTCAGGGGAAACCTCTGAGCCTATTCTTAGTCAGGCGGGCCCGAATAAAGATCTAGGGAAACTATGCAAAGAAGAAAACATGAAACTCGGAGTACAAGCAGCAAGCACACCGCAACATCAGGGAATGGAGTGCAATACTGATCCTAGAAGGCCTATACGAAAGCACACCCTCACTAGAAGTCCACCAAAGTTTCACTGAGACGACATGGAGATCAGCGAGGAGAACGATAGCAGTCTAGGCAACGACGCCAAGGATGAATTGCTGAATAAGCAGATAATACCGGGACTCGAAAAAGAGATATCAAATAATAATTTCGAGAGGGAACCTTCTCTGGGACACCATAACTTGTCACCACCGCAAACACCAAAATATATGCCAAGCACCGAAATTAGCCACGAAACACCGAAACAAATCCCTCCCAAAACGGACAGCGCACCGAATAACATGAATTCCAACGCTAAACCAACGAGCACCGAATCACCGCTAGCAAATCTTCGACAAACAATATTCGGCAAACCAAACAAATTTAAAACTCGTCGCACCGTAGATATAGAGGAGATAAGTAAACAAGACACGTCTGGTGTTCAAATAAAAATTTGGGAAACCGGTACTCAGAGCAACAACGACTTGCCCGATGAGAGAAACACCAACAGAAGAAATCGTAGCACGGAAACACCTTACGAAAGTATAGATTCTCCACAACCGATACTTCTTACACATGTTCCATTAGCTCCACACGACAGCCACCCTAGCATTCTGAAGCGCACCCTTCCCCCGTGTAAGCCAAGGCAGGATTTCTATCACATTACTCCGCAAATAGACGACCGAGCCAGTGCAAGACCGTTACCCGCCAGCAGTGCGTCAGATTCACCGATCGAAGACGCTCATCCACGCCCTCACGATACGAAGCATCACAATAAATATAGCCCTGCGAAGAAGACAGACAGCTACAAATCTATGGATCGAATGGAGGGCTCGTTCAATAACCAGCCAGCGATGGACCAAACGGGCGCGACTATGGGCACAACACCTGGGGCTCAGCGCACCCCAAGACCTTATTCGGGTACAGCCCTAGACGAAATGGCCCAGCGATTTTATGTATACTCGCAGCAAGACGATTGTGCAGAACCACTCAAGCGACTAACGCACGATAGAAATATACCGACGGACCAACCTGGAAACTGCCTGTTTAATTCAATAATAAAAATCTTGAATCTGCAAATGACAGCAAGTCAGCTAAGGTATCAACTTTTGTGGAGCCCGCACGTAGAGACCTGCGGCGATCCAGAAGAGGCACGCCGGATCTTGCTGTCAGAAGTGGAATATGGAGATGCGGATTGCATATATGTGTTCGCAAGGGAGTTTGGTCACAATGTGTGCGTACACTTCCAAACAGACAACCGCAATAATTACTGCCACTACAACCTAGATAAAGAGAAAGAATTCATACATCTACATCTAGCCGGCAATCACTTCACGCCATATATACAGACAGCAGACGAATCTGATGAAGATTCAGAATCCGAGTCAGAATCAGAACCAGGAGAACAACCTTCAAATAAGCAACGAAATCCGCACGTTAGAGAAGCAATGGCGCGCTATTTAATAGCTGAAGCGCGGCCAGATCAAGGCGCACCGGCGTTGGAGAGAGGTCCCGACGACAGTGGTCTGTTTACCGGAGTACAAGGTTTAAACGATCACCCATTTTCGCATAAATGCAATCTCGTTTACATATTAGCAGAGGACTTAGTCTTCGACACAGAGGTGCTGAATGCCTTGATAGAAAGACGTTACATACACGTAGAAGATCTACTAGGAACGCAACGATCAGTCGGCGAGATAATAGTAACAAAACATAGAGATATGTATATGTTCGGCATAGTTTTGAAAAAACACCTGCACGACAAGCCCTTAAGACCGGACATTACGGGGTGTATAAAGACACTACAACTACTTATCGAAAAACACGGAATAACGACGTTTGGTTTTATCAGAGACTTAGGGATAATTACACTCGCAGACTGGGAACACGTAATCGAACAGTGTAATACAATTTTCAAAGGGAAAACAATATCGATTGTTCTATTCAAAAATAACCTGCCAGTACCAAAAGTCGAGAATAGATACAGGCTTATCAAAGAATATCACGAGTCATCAATCGGCGGCCATAAGGGAACGAATAAAACATACAACCGGATAGCCGGCGAGTACTATTGGCGAAACATGCAAGCAGNATCATGCAAGCAGACGTTAGGCAGTTTGTTCGAGGATGCGCGAGATGCCAGGAGAAGAAACTAGTTCGAGTAAAAACAAAATTACCAATGCTCATAACAGACACCCCGTCCCATCCCTTCGACAATATATCGATCGACTTCTGTGGACCAATGCCTCAGACTGAGAGAGGAAACCGCTACATATTGACCATCCAAGATAACTTTACGAAATTCTGCATATTAGTACCAGTCGAGCACGCAACGGCAAGGGAAGTGACACGAGCACTCACGGAAAAATTAATCTGTTACTTTGGCTCACCGGTAACCCTAATATCCGATCAAGGAGCACATTTCATGAACCGAGTGCTAGAAGAATTCGCGCGCATATTTAAAGTAAACAAGTAAAACAAGCTTATACTAGCCTGGCGTGACTTGGGAAGAATAAAGAACACTGCTTTATGGAATAAATGCACTTTCTTATAATCGAGTTTACCCTCGGGCTTACTTAACACAAGTATAGGAACTATTGAAACGGTCACGACTTTTCTCGGTCCTGTAGTAATGTAGATTTATGCAAAAAATAGATAATTTAATGAATTTTTTAGAGAAAATCAGTGAATGTTTGCTAGTCTGTGTCGTCTTTTTGACAACAGACTAAATAGAATGATTTTATTTAATATTTATATATTTTTTAGTCAGGTCCGGGATACGAGGTAGTGGAAATTAACACAATAATAAGACTATGATTTTAACAACATAAATATATTCAAATTATTATTAGAACTTAGAATATTGCATAGATTGTTGTATATATTCAATATCACAAAATGAAATAAATTAATAAATCCGCTGTTGATTTTTACAAACGAAAATATAAACAGATACGCATTTTGCGTTATCTGATTGATTAAGTTTTACAAATGTTTGATAATTGGTGAAATTTGTTGAAGTCTAGGACAGATACGCGTTAAATTGCGTTATCGTGCCTGACTAGATAGTTTTTATAAGTATAAGAGTATTCGGAAATTTCTCTAAGTCTTTTTGAAAGGAACTGAAATTTTTCTAAGTCCAAGACTGATACGCTTAAATTGCGATATCTTGCTTGACTAGAAAATGTTATAAGTCTTTCAAAAGTGAGAAAATATTCGAAGTATTTTATCTACCAAGGCTTAATGGTTGCTCTTGGTAGCTGGACTAGTGCGCTGATAATTGCGCTGGAGCTAGTGACTGGCCATAGGCCGCGCAGGTCCTTATATAGGCTACGGAGAAAGCGGGACTCGAGCCGCCGAAAAAACGCTTACATACAAATATATACACACACATTCACACCTATGTACAAAAACCATTCATACAAGCATACGGAGATGCGCGCGCCGCGCCGCCGCTACGTCATCTTCCCACTCTCACGCGGTGCACGCCGCACCGCTCGCTGCGCTACACATATAGATATACGCGCTCGTTGCTACCGCTGGGTATATCTATATCGCGCTCGCTGCTGCCGCTACCGCGTCGTGACTTCCCCTGCCGCCGCTACTGCCTGATGGCGCTGCTGTTGTTGCTTGCAGCTGGCTGATCAGCTGTGGCCCGGAGTGTCGGTGAGAAAAGTGGGAGAGTACGCTTATTTGCGTGTAATTTTTCTAAAAAACATGTCGCGAGACTTTAGTTTTTTATAGTTTTAAGTTGAAAACCCTGCGGAGCCGGTGTGGGGTGTTACACTATGAATCGAACTGTAGAACAAAAACTATATAAAAGGTTTTTCTAGCGCGGACACGTCTATCTCGGGCAAGAGCACACAGAGAAGTGAGCGTCACCGCCGCAGCCGCGACGTCGACGCTGGCCGCAGTAAAACGGAGCGAGGGGGAAAAGCAGTCCCATCATGCTTCACGCGCATAGCGTCTCTGCGGTTGCTCGAATTCTGCTCGCTTATTCTCAACATTAATTTATATAATATTCTCAATTTTCGACCCATAATCTACCAACCTACTATATTTGTTTGAGATTCTCAAATTTCGGCATTGGTGTCATCTTACATGGGGACCAGAATTACATTTAATCTTCTAAGCTCAAGTCAGTAGTTGGAAAGATCATATTATATAATTGATACAGAAAATAGCTCTGGTTCTGCTTTTACTAATGTTTACAAATTAAACTAATATATTAATCTCTTAATTTATATAATTACTTAACAGACAATGTGTCTCAATGCGTTTACTTTCTTCTCATCTTGCTTTATTACCTTATTAACTGTTACTGTTATTTATTTAATGAATCTGTACTAATTCTACTTTCTGAATTAGGAATCAACATTTTTAATGCAGCCATATTTTACTATTTATGTAGTAAAAGTATGACGGTCTCAAGCCCGATAACGCAGAGAGAAGATTTTGATTCAATTGAGAACATGCAAACAATCGACTCTAGAGAGAAGTAAATTACTAATATCAAAGCAGTTCTAGTATTCACCGATCATAATATGACGTAGTAACATTTGTATGAAATAACGTCAAATATGAACATATAGGGGAGTAGAGAGGAAATTGAGAGGAAGTGGAGGGGAAGTGGTGTGGATGTGAGGAAGAAACGGATGATGAAGTAGGGAGAGTGGAGGGAAGTGGAGGGGCGAGGGGGGGGGAAGAAAAGTGGAGGGAAGTGTTGGGCTGGAAGGAAGTGGAGGGCGTGGGGGGCAAATTATGAAAAAATAACGTAAATTTTGAACAATTTAACGTATTATTGGGGGGGGGGGGGGGAAGTGAAGGGAAGTGGAGAGGTAGGTGGAGTGGGATGGAGAGAAGTGGAGGGTGGTGGAGGGGAGTGGAGGGGGATGAAGGGCAAATTATGAAAAAAATAACGTAAATTTTGAAACAATTTAACGTTATTAGGTGGAGGGGGTGGTGGGGAAGTGGAGGAGGGGCGGAGGGGATTTCAATTTAAAATCACGCTTACAACTATATAATATAGGAAGATATATATATATATATATATATATGGGTGGCTCTTTGACAAATCGTGCGCGACAAAAAAAAATGTTTGCACAAACTTTGGGGATATGTTCTAGAGGTCACTACGATGTAAGCTGTAAATTTTCAGATCGATTTGATCAATTCTTTTCGAGTTATAAGGGTTCAAAGTTGGTTATTTAGGCATTTTTTGCACTTTTTGCCTATTTTCAATGATTTATAACTCTTAAATAACACATCTTTCACTAAAAACACACTGAATGTTTTTTTTTTTGGTAAAATTTTCTCAACTTTTTCATAAAAGTTTCCTTATAGCCCTATATATATAGTGATCTCTAGAGCATATCCCGCAAGTTTGTGCAAACATTTTTTTTGTCGCGCACGATTTGTCAGAGAACCACCCATATATATATATATATATATATATATATATATATATATACA
>CM053170.1:23210920-23264208 GCA_012977825.3 Pteromalus puparum
GGGGGGGTGCGGGGGGGAGTATCTCCAAAACAACTATATAATATAGGTAGATATATATATACGAGGAAAAGAACTAGATGAACAGCGTGCTGTTCTGTTTCTCACAGATACAAGAAAGAGCTCGGTGTTTCACACATATATAGATATTCTAAACAATGTTAACTTCTTGTGTCTGTTCCTGTTCCCTGTCCTTTTTTGCGGCCCCAGGTTCGGTTCAGTTCAGGGTCTGCGGGGTTTACTTTCGTTGATGTATTAAATTTTGGAACATTTCTTTATACATCTCTGATCACATGCGTAAGTTCTTGTTCTTGCCCTATAGTTAAATCTATGGATTTCATTTAACATGGTTAAATACAGGGAGTAAGAGAGAAGGATACCTAATTCCGTGTTATGAAAATGGCTCACGTTTCCCGGCCAAGATCCCGAGGTCCGCCGAGACCTATCGAGCATGAGAGCCCTCTGTCGGCGGGGAATCCTATGCACTAAGCAGTTTCTAAACAAACTTAGTTCAAATCAATCTTGGAGCATTTTTTTAAAACTAAAGATTAACTAAAGAACCTATTTATTTATAATATATTATGTATTAATTTTGTTTAAATTAAATATTAATAAAAAGTTATGAAAAACATATAAGAACTATTTTTCATGTAACAATATGTAGATATAAAAAAACGAAGAATCCCTTTTCATACATTATTTAATTATTATTATCTAATATTTAATTTAGATTTTACTAGAGAGAGAGAGAGAGAGAGAGAGAGAGAGAAAGAGAGAGAGAGAGAGAGAGAGAGAGAGAGAGAGCTGAGAGAGAGAGAGACTTCACTTTTCTTTGCCCGCTACACCTACACCCCGTCTTCGGGTACCCAGGGTGACCAAGCGAACGTGCCTCGGAACGTGAATGTAGATTTTATTTTTCTCGGTCCGCAACACCTGGACGTCGTCTTTGAGAGTCTGGAGTAACCGGGCGGTCTTGCTCAGGCTAAGAGTCAACGACGCATCCAAAGCTTCGTAAATTTTTTATTTTAGCCGGCGGTATCTGATGCTTGCATAAATACCTATAGCCGCCCTGTAGAATAGCTATTCTCACGCGTGTAAGTCATATTGGCGCTCTCCGACGATCGAACTTGGCTGCCGAAGTTGACGATGATGCAGGAAAGCATCAAGGAACTGCCAGGCGATTCAGGCAATTAAGGCCCTTATAGTTCCCTGAAGCTTGCCCCGTGACGTACCTTATAAGGCCCTTAGCAGGCGACCTTATAAGGCTCTTATAAATTCTGAATCTTATTTCTACTCGGGATTAAGCTTGTTCATGGCCTAGTGGTCTAGAGCATTGCCTACAAATCTTATGGTCCCGGATTCGAGACCGAGGAAAAAAAAATTTTTTTTTTTCCTTATAGACAATTATTTTTGTTATTTAAATACAATTATTTACACTTTATACTATACAAAAAATTAATTAAATAATTTCTCATTGTATTCTCTTTATTATAGTTATCGGTCATAAAAGATTTATATAATAATAAAATTAGACTAGAAATAATTTTATTATACAAATATAATATAATTAGTAACACTTTTTACTATACAAAAAATTAATCAAATTATTATTTCTCCTTGTATCTTCTTTATCAAGCTTCTCCTAGCTTTACCAATTAGTAAAATAAGTTTTTTGTTGATTATATTAACATTCAAACCGGTGTTATATAAACATGTTATGAGCGAGAGCGACTATATTCGCATGTCCAAGTCCCGTCGGAGGGCGCTTTTGTTAACGCTAAAACGTATAATAAAGTCACGTGAATCGTGGGGGCAATTATAAATTTCGTATTAAAATATTTTGAAAAGCACTTAAATGTGTTTAAGAGCAATTTTTAATCCGTATTACCACTTTTAATTAATTTCTACTTAATCAGTTTTTCATATAAACGCTTTATTCACTTTGTATTATTATGAATTAATTGTTTTGTTGTAGACCTTGTCGTCTGCTTATTATATGTTTCAATGTTTTCTGAACCTACCGCTAGATGTGCCACTTTTGCTTGGACATGCGAATAAGTAATAACCCCTGAAGTATCCATGACAATTTGTGCGATGAACAGGCGCGAATATATATAATTATAAATTTTTATAATCCTAATTTTTAATTTCAAAATTCATTTTTGCATAATAATTTATGTTTAAGGAAGACCGGTAAACTAAAAAAAAAATATTCTCCATTCTCCAAGGTGGATTCGAACTTGGAAATAACGAATTCACGTAGGAACAGAATCAGCTGCCGACAGGCGGCGCTGCTACTCGTTAGGTCACGGCGGATCCGGCGGCGATCTCGGGAGCCTTTCTACAATGCGCTCCGTTCCGTCTGTTCTGTTCTGTGCGTTCTGTTCCGTTGCTCCGCGGAATGCGCATTGCAGTTGCCCATCTACGCGTTTATATAAGTTTGGTTATTCACATGTAAGGCCCGTTACACGCAAAAAGGAACAGAGAACAGGAACAGATATAAGAAAATAACATTGGTTAGTATCTCTATATATGTGAGGAACACCAAGCTGTTCCTTCTATCCGTCAGGAACAGTGCGCTGTTTCTTGCATATATAAATATACTAACCAATATTATTTTCTTATATCTGCCGCGGAGCAACGGAACAGAACGCACAGAACCGAACAGACGGAACGGAACGCATTGTAGAAAGGCTCCGCGGAACGCGCATTGCAGTTGCCCATCTACGCGTTTATATAAGTTTGGTTATTCACATGTAACCGTAATGAAATAATCCTTTTGACAAAAAAGCATTTTGGAGCAAGAAACTTTTCGGAGCACAAGCTACACGCATAAATTAATAAGAGTTGTAAGTAGAGAAACTGTTACGGTTAGGCCCGTTACACGCAAAAAGGAACAGGGAACAGGAACAGTCACAGGAACAGATATAAGAAAGTAATATTGGTTAGTATATTTATATATGCAAGAAACAGCGCACTGTTACTGACGGATAGAAGGAACAGCTTGGTGTTCCTCACATATATAGAGATACTAACCAATGTTATTTTCTTACTAGACTTGACGCAGTGCGCTGCGCGCACTGTAGTAGAATATTAATTCATTAACTTATTAAATGAAATATAAATGCTTGATTGATATTTTTAATATTTGTTTTCTATTACGGAAATATATCAAACTTTACAATATATGATTCATTTCGCGCTCATGTAAATTTCAAAATTGCCGCGGTTTCGTCACCAACTACCTTTTAAAATTTTAAGGTTATGTCTCAACTCAGTTCGTGTCAACGTTCACATCATGTCACTTTTTGTAACAATGATAATATTTACAATAGAATATTATAAATACACAACTAATAATTATTGATATGTATTATAGTAATATATTACATTCTTTGTATTAGGATCAATTTTAGAAATCAAAAACAAATCAAAAAATTCTAACGATACTTTTGACGCATGCGCACTACACGAGCCAATCATATTGACGCATTCTTGGCTTCACTTCATCCGGTCATGACTTTTTTATATAGGGATAATAATATCTGTTCCTGTTCTCTGTTCCTTTTTGCGTGTAACGGGCCTTACATGTGAATAACCAAACTTATATAAACGCGTAGATGGGCAACTGCAATGCGCGTTCCGCGGAGCAACGGAACAGAACGCACAGAACAGAACAGACGGAACCGAGCGCATTGTAGAAAGGCTCCCGGGCTCCGGCCCGAAAAAGCGAGCCACTTTTGGCGACGCGAGCCCATTAGAGTTGGGTCTCCACTCCTAACTCCTTCTCTCTTACTCCCTGGTTAAATATTTTATCATCATAATCAAAATAATTATTCGATTTCAAATCATCAGGCATTGTTCATTATGCTAACAAAAAAAATCAAGTATAAATCAAGATGATGTAATGTAAAATATTAAGAAGGTATTTATTAAGAATATTGATAAAAAAGCTTTGAGTGTAAAATAAATTTCTATAATAGCCAATTTAGTGTTGTTGTTTACCAACTGAGTTACTAATGTTTTGAAAGTATGGCAAACCATTATGAGGTTCCAAGTTGGTAATTATTTTGCAAAATTTTTTAGCACAAATTTCAATTTTACTTTTATTTCTATTAAATGTAATTAATTTCTTTAGGGCTGGAAAACCTCCTATTGGATTGCACTTAGATGTTTTAAAAGGCGATAAACTTATTCAGGTAAAAAAATTTGGAATAATATTATTACTCAAATCTTATATAAGTTTATTTTTTTCAGAAATTGATGGTAGATGAAAAGAAATGCTATTTATTTGGACGTAATCAACAGTTAAATGATTTTTGTATAGATCATGCTTCTTGTTCTAGAGTACATGCAGCTCTTGTATATCACAAACATTTAAATAGAGCATTTTTAGTTGATTTAGGAAGCAGTAAGTAATAATTGTTATTATTATTACTAATATTATTTATATTACATATTTTTATATATAAATTAATGTAAATAATTTTTAAGCACATGGAACGTATATTGGTAATATGCGTTTAGAGGCACATAAGCCTACTCAATTACTTATAGATAGTACTTTCCATTTTGGAGCATCTACACGCTATTATATTATCAGAGAGCGCCCACAAACAGGAACGAGAGCAATAATTGATGAGTTAGATAAATGTAATGAAGATCAAGATACAGGAGGCCTTTTAGGATTGCCTGAAACAGAAATAGAACTGGATGTAGGTGGTTTTATTTTGTTCCTCAATTTTTATTATTTTAAATTAAAATAACTGAAAAATTTTATTTTATAGAATTTAACAGAATTCAACACAGCACATAATCGAAGAATTTCAATGCTAGGTATAACTGAAGATGAAATTCATAAACCTACAAGAAAAAGGAAAAAAAAGGGTATTACTTTTAATGATGATGAAGAAGTTATTAATCCTGAAGATGTTGATCCATCTGTTGGAAGATTTCGTAATTTAATTCAAACAACAGTTGTTCCTAGTAAAGTAAGTACATGCAGCATTATAAATAAAAATAAGATTGTACAGGGATAAATTTATGATAACTGCTGATTTTATTGTAATCTGTTACTGCTATATTATGTTTTGGCAAAAGAAAAGAATAGTACTGCTTTTTACAAAGTAATGTCAATGGTTTTTATAACATAGAAGCACTTTCAAGAATTTTTCTCAAACAAGAAGAAGCCATTCCTTTTTAGAGCTCTTGTGTTTAAAAAGAAACAAGACACAGCAAGTATTAAAGAGGAACAAAGCAAGTTGCTATATGTTACTGTTGCTTTGTGTGACTTGCTGTGATTGTTTACAAGTGTATTGCTATTCCCTAGCGAATTAAATGTGACCAATATGTCACCGCTAGTGGTGACATAACAGTGACCCTTGTAGTAACATTTTGTTTTTGCAAAATAAATTAATATATTATGATGATGTTTATATAGCAAAAATAATCAGTCAATCCCTAGAGTGATCTATTTTATGGTCATAATATGCTACGTATTTCATTTCAATAATAATTTCAAACCATGTTTGAAGTGTTAAAACATACGTTTCACATAAAGAATCTGCTTTATCTATATTTCACCAAGAATGGTAGCTATAGCTATACACCTAGAAGGTAAAGCGTCAGTAAAGTAGATTCTCAATCTTCACTATTATATATTAAGTTTTGAACAATCATTTATCGATGCATCAAAGTGATAATATTTTTATAATCTTTATAGCTATGATTTGACATGATGTTATAGCTTTCATACTATCTGAAAACTTTCATTTTATAATTTGTATACAATATGTATGCCTCACGTATTTTTGAATTTATAGGCAGTATTTCATAACTTTTTGCTTAAAATAAGAATATTATGTTTACTCTATACATTGTTTTAAATATTCATCAATCATCATATTAATGGTTTATTTTGTAAAATATAATATGTTGCCAAACTGTCACCGTTATGTCCTTGCTAGCAGTCACATTTGAATCACTAAGGTTGCTAAAGTGATTAAAAATCTACAGTTTTGTTAATAAATTATTAAATACATATCGTCGCTCCCTACGAAGAGTAGTAGATTTCAGATTTGCGACGATGAGTAGTACATTTCAATTCTTGCCTCGAAAAGTAATACATCCCAGATCTTTTCCATGTAAAAATTTGAAATAATTAAAAAATGTGTTATTTTTAAGATTGCGGTAAAAAATGTTAAAATTATGAAATTTATAAAAAAAATTTGGTAATTCTAAGGATGTTAGAATTTTATTAGGTTCTACCAAACTACTATTTGTATTCTTTCATTTTTTAATGAAACTATTCACATAGAAAAGATCTGGGATGTATTACTTTTCTCGGCAAGAATTGAAATGTACTACTCTTCGTGGCAAATCTGAAATGTACTACTCTTCGTATGGAGCGACAATATCTTCTTTCTGTAATTAAATTCATTATCTTATTTTGTGCACCATATAATAATTTGGAAGTAAAATAAAATAGTCATAAGGTATAGGATAGGTCCCACGGATAATTCTTTTTTCTGATCATCGTAAACACACAAAAGACAATTATTTAATAATTTATAATAATAAAATTACTGATTTTTTATACTTTGAGCAACTGTAATACACATGTAAATAAACACAATGGAATGTGGATAAATCAGATATAGGGGAAAGCAGGGCATGGCACACACTCTAATTTTGTGAACATTTTCTAATTTTTATATTGCTTTAGTAAAAAATGTTAAACACTAATTTTGAAGAAAACCAATCAAAGAATTGATTGTTATTTTGTGCGCAGCAAAAATTTAAATATTAACCTCTACAGGACTGAACACCAATATATTAGCTGGCCCTGGGAAATGAACTTTGTATATAGTTGATACATGATATAGTCGCTCCCTACAAAGACTTAGCACTGTTAACATTTTCCAGCAAAGAGTAGCACTGTTCAGATTTCCCGTGAAGACTAGTACTACTCAGATTCATTCTCTTCAAAAAGATTCATTAAATTAAAAAAAAAAAAAAAAATTATTAAGACAAAGCTAATAAAATTGTAATATTCTTCTAATTGCCAAACAGTTTTCAAAAATTTCAAAATTTCAAACAATTTTATCGTAAGTGTAATTTTTAATTAATTTTCATTTTTAAAGTTACAATAAGATTGTTTAAAGTTACAATAAAATTGTTTATCGTAAGTTGTAAAGGGCCCTTTTCATGCGCACGCTGAAACGCCAAAACGCGTAAAGGGCCCTTTTCATGCACACGCTAAACGCCAAAACAGAGTAGTGATGTATATTCACTCTAGGTAGTTTTTTATTCTATGACTAAAGCTAACTGGAGTTTCGAGCGTCGACGCTAGAATCTAAGGCTAGAATGCTAGAAAACATAACCTCTAATTTCTCGTGTATTTATACGCTAGTTTGTTGATTACTGATAGACATCATATCAAGTTAAAAAAGTTTAGACAATAAGTTCCAAAAAGGAAAAAAAAATTATGTACATGCATAAATATTACGCATGGATTAAGGAGTGTGTGAGAATAATTGAAAAGGAGAATGAACGACAGAGAAATATAAATACAGCAGTTATATTGTCAATGTCAACAAGTGTCAAGGCAAAAACGAAGAAACCGTATACTCGAAAACGTGTATGGATCGATGAAATTTATTTAAAATAAAGATGCAAATAGCCGAATAGCGTGAACGCCAAAAAGTTCAACACTGTTGAACTTTGTAGCGTCGAGGCTCGAACGGCTCGTGATGTATTATACTTTTCGCGCCCATAATAAATATGCTAACAAACCTGAGTTCGTTCGTTTATTCGTCCTAAGAACGTGTAATACGTTCGATTTGAGTAACGTGACTTTCAAATAGTTAATTTGAAGAAATTAATTAATAACACTTCCTCTCTGCGTTTTCTCGGGCTTGAGACCGTCAATAGGCCGCATTAAAAGTGCATGAAACTTAAAAAATCTCGCGCAAGAAAATCCGTGCGTTCATTTCCACGTCTGGAGATTCTGCTGTTATGCCCGTTGCAGTCCTGCGTCTCTCTCCTCCCTCGGTCCCCCTTTTTTTTTTTAACAAAGCTTAGCTTGTTCTAGAAAACACATGTTGCGACGCGTACTCTCTCTCCCCGGAAAAACACTTGGAAAGCAGTTAAAATCCAGAGTTCCGAATCACGTAGAACAAAGCTTCATTCTTTCAGCTTACTTAATGCATTTTCTAAAATCGTATAGCTTCTAAACCGAATATTTCACATCCAAGCTTATATTTTGAGAATTCATATTTAAAAATTATTATTCCCCGGAAAAACACTTGGAAAGCAGTTAAATTCCAGAGTCCCGAATCACGTATAACAAAGCTTCATTCTTTCAGCTTACTCAATGCATTTTCTAAAATCGTATAGCTTCTAAACCGAATATTTCACTTCCTAGTTTATATTTTGAGAATTCATATTTAAAAATTATTATTTATTTAAATATTCGCGCATAAAGATACGTAACGTATATTATTACGTTACACTCGAAACTCCATGTTTTCTTCAGTCATGGAATAAAAAAACTACCTAGAATGGATGTACACACACCGTTAAATGAAACTTTGAATTCTGGAAATTCCCACCAGTGCCGGTCGCAGGTTAATTGGGGATATCCAGAGTCGACGCGCATGCACTGTACGAGCGTGGCCGCGTTTTGATATAGAGCGCATGCGCGTCGGCCCCAGTTAACAAGCGGCCAGAGCCGGCGGGAATTTCCAGAATTCAAAGTTTCATTTAACGGTGTGTGTACATCACTACTGTATTCCGCGTTTTGGCGTTTCAGCGTGCGCATGAAAAGGGCCCTTAACGGGGCTGCTCTACTCGGTGTCGATAGCAGCGCAGACGTTAGCTGCGTGCAATGCAGGGCAAGACAGGGTCTCGTTTCCTCGGATGTTCTCGAGATCGTAGGTGGACCGGCCAAGGTCGTGTTTTGGCTAGCTGCAGTTTAATTGCACGTGTATCGAGAAGCGATACGCGTGCCCGCGGAGGCGGCGGGGATCTTAGGTTCAGGACCGGTATCCAAACAAAACACACTGGATAGTGTAGAAAGAGTAACGTGCATTACCGAATTAAAGTGTCAGTACACGAGCACACACGCGAGGGTGCGTTACGCAGACGAACGGTATAGTTAGAGACCGGGAGGGCACTGGTGAGAGAGAGAGATGTAGAGCTGACACTTACGGTTGACGAGAGTCGGCTCAAGCCCCAGGACGTCTCCTTCGAAGGCGAGTGATCGGGGTCGCTAGGTAGCCCAGGACGGAGCGGAGCCGCACAGTGGCCTCGGACGAAGCGTAGTCGCAGACGGACCCTCTCGGTGGTCGTTCTCAATCTCGAGCACTCGCACGCCGCTCTCACACAAAACACTCCCTGTAATAATTCTCGGGGATAGCCGCGCTCACGATGCTTACTCTATGCGAGTCAAAACCAATCTCCCCGATACGTGGCACGCGCGCGGAGCTCTCTCTCTCTCCCCCATTTACCGTGCTTTCTCCCGTTCCACTCTCTCCCGCTCGCCTGTAACAGAGCTATCATACATAGTTATACATCTTATCATATTTATGCTGGGGAGGTTATGACAAGTTAACATTGTTCCTCGTCATAAAGTGTAATTTTTAATTAATTTTCATTTTTAAAGTTACAATAAAATTGTTTAAAATTTTGAAATTTTTAAAAATTTTTCGGCAATTAGAAGAATATTTCAATTTTATTAGTTTTGCCTTCATAATTTTTATTTTTCTTTAAAAATTAATGAATCTTTTCGAAGAACACAGGAAAATGTTAACAGTGCGTCTTTGTAGGGAGCGACGATATGATATATACTATATACTGATTTGGTCGCTTTTCAATAGTGATTTCAACCAATGAATCTTTGGGTCTGAAGGTTAATATCGATAGAGTAGGTTATCTCTCTATATTATAAAAAAAGTTTCGCCGCCGCCGCCGTTTCAGAAATTCTCCCCCTCAATTCTCCCCCTCAATTCTCCCCCTCAATTCTCCCCCTCAGTTTTCCCCCTCAATTCTCCCCCTCAATTTTCCCCCTCAATTTTCCCCCTTAATTTTCCCTCTCAATGCATATCGTCTCAAATGTAGATTTTAGAATTCTTTTCTATAGATTCTGTAGTCTCTCTATATTATCAAAAAAGCTTCGCCGCTGCCGATTCAAAAATTGTGCTCCTTAATTAGTGCCCCTCAATTACTGCCCCTTAATTCTTGCTCCTTAATTACCCTCCAATATTGCCATTCAGCTATTACCTCTAAACCACTGTTAATACTTATTCTGTAATCAGTTCTAATATTACACACACGGTTAATTCAAACTTTGAATTCCGGAAAATTTTGCCAGTGCCGGCCGCTTGTTAACTGGGGCCGACGCGCATGCGTTCTATATCAAAACGCGGCCACTCGCGTCCAGCGCATGCTTGTCGGCTCTGGATATCCCCAATGCGGAACTTGCATGAAAAAATTCATTAGGTCCGTCAGATAGAATATCGAAAAATAATCGACACGTTTTTTTTCTTTTTTCAATTAAACGATTATTAACAAAGATGTAGAGAGTTGAAATGTATGACGTCACTGATTCGGACTGTGTATGGTATATCTATATTGTCCGATTCAGTGACGTCACACGATATTTCAACCCGCTGTACCTTTGTCAATAATCGTTTGATTGAAAGAAGAAAAAATACTTGTCGATTATTTTTCGATATTCTACACGACGGACCTAATAGATTTTTTCATGCAAGTTTCCCATTAACCTATGACCAGCACTGGCGGGAGTTTCCCGAATTAAAAATTTCAATTAACGGTATGTGTACTTTTGCATTGGGTAATGGGTTTGTTTCCTTCTTACACAATAATGAACATCCATTTCTATTCGAAGATTTCATACAAATACATGAAACAGAATATAATAATCCCTTTAAATTTTAAAGATACAAATCACATTCATATTTATACAGAACAACATTGGTAGAAACGTAAGCCAACCATTTACCATTAGAAAGCCAATTGGACAATGTTGGTCAATGATTTACAAACGCTTGGATACAAAATCGTCACGCAATGAATGGAAGCCTTGGCTTATGGATAGCCTATCAAGGTCTTAAAGAAGAGGAGCACTCTGTTATTTACTAGCATTCCAGCTTTTAATACACAGATGTAAGTTGTGCTTGAAGATTATAAGCCTGTCACCTGGGACTCCGGTAGACGATGTTCAGGTGTCTGGCAGAGAAAAAAACATAATCTCGGTAACGCGCTTCATGGCGTTCGATGTAAAGATAGATGTAAGTTGTGCTTGAAGATGATGAACTCTCGACAAAATATGCCCTGTGCTTGCAAAATTTTAACCTAAAAGTCTATAATTATAAAACTAAAGGACATAAGGCAATTTTTTTAAGCGTATTTACTGAAGTCACATAAATAATTTATTGTTTTTCCGATCACATAACCTCCCAAATGCTTGAAAATGCTTTTAAAAGCAATATTGAAAATAAACAAAACCACGTCCCAGAATAGTCACGAGCACGTGAAATTCAAGCTGCAGATAAGAATAAGTATATAAAGATACAGTTCACAATTTAAGGAAAAATAAGAATAGTTTTTCTTCGTCGTAGCTTGATCAAACGAAATATTTAAAAGATTATTACAAATCAGTATGACCAGAGGGTAGGCAAAAAATTCGTTGTTTATAATACAGCTATTAGCCGTGTATGTAGCAAAGACAAATAAGTTGATATTCAATGAGCAGACGCTGTTTTGCGCATTAACGGTCAATTCAATACCCGACGATAAAATATCACAAAAGTCTTTCCTTATCTATATTTTTTCATCAGCTTGTTCTCGCAGACAGGCAGACGATTTTTAAGATCGTGAAACTCAAGATGTTCAAGGAAATGGAATTTACTTCTAAGTGGTTTGACAAGGGTTAGCAAGATTGGGATTATACTGAATACCTTTTATAAGAAGAAGTCAAGGGATTTGCGTGTTGTAATAAAACTCCTTTCGACAAGAAAGCGATCTTATTAATACAAAGAGAACAACCGATTTTGAATTATTATGAAAGGGCTGTGCCAATTCATGAGATCGAAGGTACTTCGTATTACAATCTATTAAACAAGCCGATAGACGTAATGACTTCTGACGTAAGTTATCCTAAAATTATCGAAGAGTTTAGGATCAAAACGTACAAGCTTCTTTACCCGCTGTATCACAAGTGGTTGCGGATCAGATTTGATCACGACATGATAGAAAAATGGTCAAGATCGATGACGTCGTTCAAAGAGTTGTGAAGATTCGTCTACACTGAAAGATCTATAATGTATTTAAATTTATTAGGAGACGCATTGGTTTGATCTTGAAATATTCCCTTAAGACGTTTTTTAAGTAGTTTTAAGGTTTAGTTTTTAACGTGGGTAACAGTTCTGCCTCTTAAATTACCTATCGGTAGACTCGCAAACTATACGACAATAGGTGCGTGCACACACGTTGTTGTAAAATTCGAAACGGCGTAACTTTTTCAACGACCGATTTATTGCGACAAATCAATACTGAACAATTATAACGTATTTGAGCTCTTATAGGTAAAATGTTTTCTCCACATACACAGAAAGAAAGAAATGTATTGTTTACACGTGCCCTATCATTTTAACTCCTTGGAAAGGAAAATCCAAAACACATGCGCCGAAACAATCATATATCAACTAAAAATCTCGACATTATACAAGCGTTTAGAATACACTAAAATCAGCAGTAGCTTGTAATCAATATAGAGTAATAATTTTTCTTTTCTTGTACCGGTAAGTTCAACAAATGCGATATACAAGCCCGTATACGTTTAGCGCGTTAGCTCAGCTACAGCAAATAGCTGGCGCCTATGATTCGTTAGAAAAAGCTGATGCATACACAGCAATGGGTGAGTTTTCCAACGACCTTAATACCGTCAATTTGTAAATGATTATGCGCGTGAGTAAAGCGAAAAAAACTGCGCCGGGCTGGCGTTGCGTATCGAGCGTATCGAGCAAAATTATCAATGTGTAATCGGCGGTGGCGGCTGCAATATAAAATCTAAAATGCGTTAAAAAGCGGTTATCTTCTTCAAAAAGGAAAATCCAAAATACATGCGCACGCGGGGTTAATTTTTAGCAGTAGCTTCGAGCTATGATATATAATTCAGGCGTGAATAAGCGAGGAAAGAGAGGTTAGGAAGTGATTTTACAGAATTCGCACTTCGAAAATTTTTGTTTTATTTTTTGAAATACGCTTTTACGTATATTACGAACTTTAAAGTTTTTACTACGACGAACGTGGGGTTGGCGAGCGAAGCGAGCAGGGGGGGGACCCCCCTAGTAATACTTTAAAAAAAAAATCAATTTTCCGCACCCTTATGCACAGTGAACACAAGGGTGGGGCACGATGAGTACATGCACTAAATAAGATTTTTACTCATTCAATATAAATTTTCATTTATTGATGAACACATAAAGTATTTCAAATTTGATAATTATGTATTCTTAAAATTACTAGGTATTGCTTTTAGACCCTAACAAAAATGATAAATGTGAAAAATTGTGATAAATCATGTGCAAATGTAAAACATTGTAACGTAAATGTGTACAATTGTGAAAAACTAAAAAACCGCTGTCAAGTCCTTGGCACTTAGCTTCCTCCTATTTCGTTTTTTGTTATTGTTTTAAATGTAATAGTAGATTGTGCTAATGCCACACGAATTGCACTTACTACTTTTCCATGAGTGGGAGGTATAATGCATTTTGGTGCATGCATTTTTGTGCATCAACTAGCCGTGGATTATTCTTTATTTGACGCGAGTCAATGACAATGTATAGTTATTATTAATTATATTAGCATCACAAATGTACTAAAGAAAAAGTAAGGAAAATCTACGATGTGCATGCTGCTAAGAGCAGCTGTTTGATGTCCCAAGGATTAGTGCGCTTGGAAAATTTTTTGCGCGCATCATCCAAAATTTGTAACCTTTGTTATATTTATTTTAAGTTGTTTAAAATAAGTAAAATTTATAAATTTCACATAATGAGGGCCAGTACTGGTGTTACCATCCATACGGATGATAACACGAAAACTCTGGCTGGGGTCAGCCCGGGGAGAGATGCAACAGACGTTAGAATAGCTCCTGGAAGAGAGGTCTCACCGGAGATCCGGTCATCATATCATTATAAAAATCGCTGCCAATTCTTTGGCACGTAGCTTCCTTCAACCTTATGTATCGCTTTAATATCTAAATTGTTTTTACTTCATATATAATTCTATAAAGTTTTTATGCTTTTTCGTTTGATGGATAAAATTATTTCGAAATAATTATATTACATAATCAATGCGTAACTGAAAATATTGTTTTTAACGATTTAATAAAACAAAAAACAGTAAAAACTAGCCCATAATCATGATGTTTTAACGAAAAGTTCAAAATTTAGTTTCCGAGATATAATGATAAGGATATAGTTCGCGGAACGTATCTAAAATCACCAGTGATCGAAAAATCGCCATGAATATACGCACATGCGTAACTGAAAATCTTATTTTTAACGAATTAATAAAACAAAAACAGCAAAAAACGAGTCTAAGTATAGATTAAAATCCATTAATGGAAACTGAGATCGAAGCGATACAGTTTTCAGTTATATAGAGTATACAGGGTAAGAAAACAAAATTTTGAAGCTTAATATCTTTAAAACTAACTGGTATCATAAACAACCCAAAGAAAGAGATAAAGGTGCAATAAAATGCTAACTAAATCCAAAATTTTAAATTCATTATTGCCTTTTTACTCCAGTTAACGCATCACGTAGAAAAAACGACTCAAGTTATACTGGGTGAAAAAACAAAATTTGAAGCTCAATATCATTGAAACTAACTGGTTTTATAAAATCCAAAGAAAGATCATTGTGCTATATAATGCTAACTAAATCCAAAAATTTGAACTTGATTATTGCCTTTTACTCCAGTTTCGTGTCACGTAGAAAAACGATTTTTTTCAGTTTTTTGATTTTTCTCAGGATCTGCCCCATGAAATGACTTAAAATTAAGTGGAATAATTCTAATTACTTCCAAATCATATATCTTTTTAGAATGATTCGCTATTTAGTTTTTGAGTTATAACGATTTAAAAAAATTGCACTGTATGATGTATAATAAAAGAACGACGAACGATAATATAAATTTTTCACGGTAAAAACATAGGCAATTTTATTCTCTTTCAGGTACATATTAAGCAATTTACTTTTATTAACTTTTCCGATAACTTTGTTGGCAAAAACTGAAATCTCAAAACTAAAAAATCACTGTAAAAAAAATCGCGTATATAAATTGTAAAAACGGACTTTCGTCCCACTATCTTCTAGCAAAAACAAAGAAAATCAGACTTGGTGGGTTAAAATCCACCAAGTAGAAGCTGAGAAACAGGCGTATACATACGCACACACACACACACACACACACATACATCCGTACGGACAATTTCTAAAAACACCATTTTTCGACTAAAAATTCATCAAAACACACTTCCCACATGTTTTTACACAAAGTCCAAAAATTACTATTACAAGGCTTCCTTAGGAAGGAAGCAAAACAAAAATATTTTTTCAAAAATCTAAAAATGGCCATGAAATGGTCATAAAATAGTCCAAATGTTAAAAGAAAATGTATTTAAATTCAGAATCAGAAAGTATTAGCGAAACTGAAAATTTTACTATTACAAAGCTTCCTTTTAGGAGGAAGCAAAAATTAATAAGATTTGCCAGGGCCATCCAAAATACATAGGATTGTATTTTATCTATATAGTTCTGTCACGTGACTGCCATGGTGGTTGAGGCCATGCAAAAATACATTGTTTGTATATCTATATTGTTGTGACCGAGCTCGAACGTTGCGCGATTCGAACATCAAGAATCACGCACAGCAACCCTTAGCAACGAGATCAACGACTTCGCGGATGTTATTGTTTATGTTTAGTCTGATCGTGACTGCTGATGAGTTAAGACGTGTTCTGTATTAATAAAGAGTCCGAGTTTGAGTTGTGCTTTTCTAAATACGTCTTCACATTCACTTTACCCGAACCCGATCATAATATTTTGGGGGCTCGTCCGGGATAATATTTTTCGGAAAGTGATCAGTGAAGGTTTATCCATTTACGTTTTGGCAAGATTACAATGGTTACAAGAAAACCAACCAATGCTCGACCAGTTCCATCACCTCAACCGTCACTCACTGCAGCGAATATGGAGATAGCAGGATTGAAGAGACGGATGGAGGAAATTACTCAAGAACTCGAAGAAGAGCGCAGATTGAAGGATCATTGCAACGAGGATGCTTTGGATTTGCAAAGGGAACTCCGCGTTCGTGATACAGAAATATTGGATACTCGTCGTCTCATTGAGGAGCTCGAAGAAAAGATTCACCGATTGGAAGATCAATCGGTTCGGAGAGAACTGTTCAATGACCAAGAACAGAGGACTGCTTTGAATGAGGAGATAGCGAGTCTACAAACTCTGAATAACAGATTGATGGCAGAACTGCGAGAACTACAACAACAAATCAATCAGCTAAGTCGTTTACAAAATAGAAACACACATTCACACGCAACAGGAACAGAGAACACTAGAGTCAATAACATTGGATTATTTCCGAATGAGAATAGGTTAGGGTTTAGAACCTCTGTTATTGATCCATTGATTACTGGAACACGTGGTGTAGGCTCCAATATAGGCAATTCTGTTTTACGGAACATTGAACCTATCCACTCAGGAACAGATTTGGGTTTAAAATTGAAAGTTGGTGATTACGATGGTTCATCGCCTCTTCGTGAATTCTTAGTTCAATTTCAAGTCATCGCTAAAGCAAATAATTGGACATCTGAATCTAAAACTGCAGCTCTTATTTCTTGTCTGAAAAGAAGGGCAAGATCAATTCTTGTTGAATCTGATTCTACTTCTTCGAATTTCGATAGTTTGTATCACTTCTTGAACTTCGTTTCGGTGATAAACATTTGGCACCCACTTATCACACACAATTACAGAATAGGCGTCAACGTTTCGATGAAGATCTCCCAACATTGGCTGCTGATTTTGAGAGACTTACTACTTTGGTTTATCCAGATTGTCCATTTGAAGTTCAAGATAAAATTGCTTGTACCCAATTTCTTTCTGCTATTTTTGGATAACTTCTCTCAAAGTTGCTCTTGCTCGTGCCATGGAAATAAAAGTTATTCGTGATTCAAATAGGAGAGATGCCTCAAGGAGTAAGAATGACACATACAAGACTGAAATCAACTCTTTGAATTCTCAGTCTAAAGGTCCTCAATCTTTTGACAAACAGAAATCTCAAGATTTCTTTAAGAATGTTGAATGCTGGTTGTGTAGTCAGAAAGGTCATATTAGTTCACATTGTCCAACTCGAATGAGTGGCCAGAGAAACTAGGTTATGTTGAACTTTCTGGAGCGAGTTCAACATAAATTAACAAGACTCCAACACACACACACACCCTTGTCTGACTGATTATCATGTTGGAAGAATTAATAGGAACTCAAATAGATTTTATTTTGATGGTTTCATTAATGAGAAAACTTGTATTTTTAAAGTAGATTCTGGTTCAGATGTAACTATTATAAACTCAAAATTTGTAGAGCCAAAAGATATAAGAATTCCTATTAATTTTACAACTCTTAAGTATCCAACTGGAGAAAGGGTACTGGTTGAATCTTTGATTTCAGCCTCAATAAAATTGGGTAATCATTCAGCTAATTTGGATGTTTTTGTTGGGAATATTATTGATGATTGTATACTTGGTAGTGATTTTCTTGATACAACTGGTATTACAGATTCAATTACTAAAATTATTTTAAATACTCTAAGTTCAATCAACGATAAACGGATTTCGAGAATAGTTGATTCTAGTAAGATTGTACCAGAGGTATTACAAGAAATTTTTGTCAAGAACTCAGTAAAGTTGAATCAAGATCAAAAAAGGGAAGTTCTCGGATCTTCTACACGAATTTGAAGAGATTTTTTCAAGATGATAACGTTATCGGAAAATGTAATTTGGTTGAACACAAGATTCAGTTACTCCATAATCAACCGATTAAACAACCTATTCGAAGACCCCCTATTCAACACGTTAAAGAATTGGATGATTGTATTGCTGCGATATATTCTCAAGGAGTTATTGAAGAATCAGACAGCTCATACTGTTCACCTGTAGTTCCCAAGAAAAAGAAGGTTGAAAAAATTCGTTTTTGTATTAATTTCCAAAAAATTAATGCAATTACAATTAAGGATTCATACCCTTTACCAAGAGTCGATGATACTCTTGATAAACTTGCAGGATATTCGTGGTTTTGTACTTTGGATTTGAAAAGTGGATACTGGCAAATCAAGATTTGCGAAGAGGATAGGAAAATCACAGCTTTCTCCATCGGAAAAGGTCTTTGGCAATGTACAGTTATGCCATTTGGTTTATGCAACGCACCTGCCACTTTTCAACGTTTAATGGAAAAATTACTCAGAGATTATCTTTCAGATTTCTGTTTAGTTTATTTGGATGACGTCATGGTTTTAGGAAAGTCATTTGATGAGGTAATGATTAATCTGAAGAAAGTATTTGTTCGTTTTCAAGAAGCAGGGCTACGTCTTAATAAGAAGAAATGTGTTTTCTTCAGCAGACAAGTTGAATATCTGGGTTACATTGTTTCGGAAGAAGGCAAAAATGCGTTTCTACCAAAGAAGATTGAATCTGTTGTAAACTGGCCAATCCCTCACAACAAAAAGACTGTATTGAGTTTTGTGAATTTCTGTGGTTATTATAGACGACTTCTGTGCGTCCAGAGCGGATGGGTGGGTGCCTATTACCACTACTCAGCGCGTTCTCAAGTTGCGAATAGAGGAACGGCCCCTGAGAAAGAGGTTAGCTGCGAATAAATCGAATAAGCAGCCGCGGACAGCCGATAGGCCCGGGCGTGGGTGTGATGAGCCCACACTGGCGAACGCATTCATCTAGAAACACTACGCAAGCGCCACAACAACAAACACTCAACAATATTTCCTATTTCACTCTCTCTTTCTATCTCACTATGACTATAATTTACCTCTTTTAGCACATATTACAAAAATCCTGCTGTCGTGGAGGATAAGGGAGCGATGACAACTGCCCCGAAATGGGATGTGTAGAATGATTCGCCACCTGGTCTTACACGACAACGATGCCAGCGAAGGCGCGCTGCCTTGCAGGGGGGGGGGGGGGGTNTGTCCGATGATGAGTTGACTCTGCCCTCATCATAGTCGGAGAGCTCTCATACATAGTTCTAGAGAGGTATGAGGGTTATCACCTCTAGAACGATTGACTCACTTGCGATCGGAACAGGATCCAAAAGGCACGATTTTAACTTACTATCATGGTTCAAAAAAAACAAACAAACAATCAAAATCAAACCAAAACCAAAAGGGAGTTAAAGGTGGGAACGTGGAATGTACGCAGTTTATACAGAGCGGGTGGGTTCCAAGAAATCGTAAAAGAAGCTGACGGGTACAATTTAGATTTAGTAGCAATACAAGAATCTAGGTGGCAAGATAGCGGGATGTTAGCAAAAGATAACTTCACCTTTATATTCGGGAGCGCGAGTGGACATTCCAATTATACACCCTGTTAAAAGTTTCAAATTCGTGAACGACAGACTCTCGTATATCATCATCGAAGGGGCGTGGTATAATTACGTGATTATTAATGTACACTGTCCTATGGAGGACAAGGAGGAAGAGGTCAAGGATCTTTATTATGAAGCTTTGGAACAATTAATCGACCAATTCGCGTCTTACGACACCAAAATAGTAGTAGCGGATTTTAACGCTAAAATAGGGAAAGAGGAAATGTTTAGGCCCACTATAGGCAAGGAAAGTCTGCACGAAACCAGCAACGATAACGGTATTAGAGTCATAAATTTCGCGGCGGCAAAAGATCTTATAGTAGAGACTACGTGCTTTGAGCACTAGGATATACACAAAGCAACGTGGACATCGCCGGACGGAGCCACACAAAATCAAATCGATCACTTTCTTATCGATAAGAGGCGCCACACGAACGTACTTGACGTAAGAACCTATAGGGGGGGGAGGGCAGATTGCGACTCGGATCATTTTCTATTAGTAGCCAAATTAAGAGCCAAATTAGTAGCCGGGCAAAATAGTAAACGAGCGAGTAAAGCAGAAACCTTCGATATTGAAAAGCTACGAAACGGGATAGAGCGAATTAAGTATCAAGTAGAAATAAGTAATCGGTTTCACGTGCTCGAGGAAACGGATGCACCGACGGAGGTGGATGGCGATCCGAACAGTTTATGGGGGGATATCGAATAAACGATAAAAGTGGGAGCGATTTACATACCGTAGGATTCCATGTGACCACATGGTTTGATTGGGCTAACATTTTAGGAGCATGCTTTGTACACTTATACTTTTGGTATGAATACAGGAATTTTGATTTGAATACTTAGAAAATTTTTTAGGAAAAAAATGTGGCATAAATAGGTTAAAAAAGGCCAAAAATTAAGTATTTTTATTGTTAAACATTTTCTACGCATTCAAATCAAAATTCCTGTATTCATACCATAAGTATAAGTGTACAAAGCATGCTCCTAAAATTTTAGCCCAATCAAACCATGTGGCCACATGGAATCCTACGGAGAGTGCCAAAATGCTCAAAACAGTATACGGAGAGTCACCATGGGTAAGTAGGTGCTAATATGGATTTACCATGGTAAAAATACAGGTAATATAACCTAATATTAGTATAAAAATTATATAACAATTATAATTTATTTTTGTTATTATTTATAAGAAGTTTATTTTTCAGAGTTTAAAGGTGGTGTGCCCCCTTAACGCTATTAGGAAGGGTTTCCAGAGTAGATCACAATTAATGAAAGATGAGGGCGGAAATCTCGTTACAAGCGAAAGTGAACTGCTAAAGCTGTGGAAGGGTTATTTTGATAGATTACTAAACGTACATGAAGACTACGAGGAAACGGGAGACGAAATCCACACTGCTGAACTCTATATGGAAGAACCGACCTATAAAGAAGTAGAAGCCGCGATCAAAAAACTAAAAAACGATGAGGCCGCGGGAAACGATTCTGTACCAGCTGAACTACTTAAATATAGGGGTACCGCGCTTGCATTCAAAATTTTTGAACTAGTATGTACTATTTGGAAAAATGAAACGATACCGGAAAACTGAAAAGAATCCATCATCATACCGATTTTTAAAAAGAGAGATAAGACAGACTGTAATAACTACCGGGGAATCTCACTTTTAGCTACATGCTACAAAGTTATATCAAACGTAATATAGGCCAGACTCACGCCCTTCGCGGAAGATATAATAGGAGATTATCATTGTGGTTTCCGGCGTAGCAGGTCGACGAGCGATCAAATGTTTACTATAAGACAGTTGTTACAGGCAAAATGGGAACATTGCGAAGCAATACACCAGCTATTTATAGACTATAAAAAAGCGTACGACTCTATCAAACGAAGTTTTTTTAGTAAAGTCCTCTTTTGTGTAAGGAAAACGGCAACATGTCAAGTTGCACTAGTCTTCGTTGGACATCTAAGTTATGCTAGTCTTGGTATAGCAAGCTGTGATATTGTACAGCTAAATATTGATGTTGTATATCGGCCAAGCAGCGTAGTAGGCTATGACTTCTAGGTGTTACGGGTATGCTAAGCTTAAAGCTGGTTGCTTCGCTGACGTCTACCACCTCCTCGTCCTCGAATTTGATGAGATGGTTGCCATAGTTGATCGAGTTCCAACTCGAACTCGTTCTTGGGCTCGATTGTTGATTGAAGCGTGGAGCATCTATACGGCGGTCGTTGTTAGGGTGCCTGCTAGCTATGCGGCAAGCTCTACTGCACTGATAATATGTGGCCTTAATTCGAGCTGGATGAGTCTACCATGATTCAAGTGGCGCCACAGTCACTCTTATGCCAAGGTTGAAACAGCTGTAACGAAAAAAGGAAGATCTTGTCATTCATTTTCGACTCCGGGGAATAACTAAATGTATAATGAGGTCTTGAAGTTAGAGTATCTGGTTGCCGGTGAGGAGTCTTTGGCATACGATTCGAACGAACAGCCACGGGGATCATCCTTAAAACCGACGAGTCGTCAAGGACTAGTAAAGAGAGCTCGTGAGGTGTTGAAGACAAGCTTAGCTGGTGACCACCGATCACTATCGATCTTGCACTTGATGTCGCAGTCCAGAATGTTCTGATGGTGCAATTTGTCGATGTCCAGTGTCTAGTCAAAATGGTCGTTGAGGTTAGAATTACAGCCATCAATAGGATCTTGGTCGAACTCTAATAGTAGAAAGTAGGCATACTTGAAATCAAGCTTAGATTATCCATGGATTACGCACGCTGTCGACTTGTTCTCTATATGTCGCTAGAACGATTTCCCAGCGCCTAGTTTGCAGTCCATTGATGTGAGCCAGAGGTCCCGAGCACGCTGCTATGTTTACTCTCATACACGTCGAGTTTGTGACTATCTATGATATAATTAAGTGCTTCAGTCGCTAGCGAGCGCCCAGCGCTTATACATACACATATATGGTGGGCTTGGAGTTTTTGCGGAATGTCGTCGGTATGCTGAGCATGAGGGTGGACGGGCTCAGGTACTGCCAATCTCCTGGGGAAGCGATGGCTTCTCGTTGACATTTACTTCCTCTTCGTGCTTAAACTCGATGAAATCGTTGCCGCAATCACGTCCCATTTCCCATTCTCGGGCACGTTGTCTAACGCGCCGTCCAGGAGTCGCTATATACAGCTGTCGTTTAAGCGCAGGCTTCTGATCCTCTTTAGGCTCCGTTTTGACTCAAAACGGCTGCGGCGAACTCCGCTGCACCGATGGCATGTGAGAGGTAGATAACCGAGTTCAAGTTAAGATTAAAGTCACTGGAACGGAAAATTAAGAAAAATTAGACCTTGCAGTCTTCGACACATTTCGGAGGTTAAAGCGAATGAGGTTAAAGCGAAAGATGATCGCGACATAGGCATTACAGCCAACAAGGTCGTCGCCGAGCTCAAGCGGCGAGAGCTAGATGAGGTTGAAGCCGAGCTTGGAATGGCCGCCGATCGTGGTTTCGATCTCGTACTTGGTGTTGCAGGCCAGCATGTTCTATAGAGGGATTGGTCGGTGCCATCTCAAGTCCATCGATGTGAGCCGACTGTCCCTAGATGATCCTCGATCCAGCACTGCTGTGTCCAACATTCACGATGGCTATCCACGCTAGTGCTTGAGTCGTCCTGACGAACGCTCGGTGCTTATACACAAAAATCCTGACGGGCGATGTATAAGCGGTGATAAAAGTATCTTCGTTGTATATTATATCGACTGCCGTTGATATCACTTCCGCAGCCTCGAAACTTTGAAATGCACCAAAACGTGGATAATATCCAAAGAATTTTATAACAGGGTACCTACGCAGAGTGTGTGTAGGACGTAGGTACGTAGAGCCTTTGATAGTCATATGGTCTGACTAACTCACAGATGCACTCCGTCTAAGACTCCGTGTGCTCGGCTTTCTATGCTGCAACACAGCGATCCGATTCTTCAGACTGTAGTTCGATAAAGCAGGTGCAAGCAGCGCTCCGTCTGCTCTGTGCGCTTGGCGGACACCTCTCACTCTCTCACTCTCTTGATCTTTTGATATAATATGCAGCGCTCTATCTCCGTGCGCTCGGCTCTCTGCAGCGGATAGCTCTCTTGAGGTCTTTTATTTAATAATACAATGACGTTTCGTATAGATGTAAATAAATAGTTAGTTTGTATTGTATGTAAACAATTATATGACTTCTAACCTCCCATAACCAACAATCTCAGTATTGTTGAAAGCGACTGAGCCTGAAAAAAAGAGAATCGGGGAGGCGAGAAATTAAAAAAAAACACAAATTAATTTTCAATCTTAATTAATTTGCTTAAGGAGCAATTTTTTCAGCAAAAACCTACGGTAATTAGAAAGATCTAATTAAAATCTTTAAAATAGAATACTCATACATGAGCATTAATATCGGATGAAGCAATATAATAGAAATATTCGTAAAACGCGTATAGGTTATCTAGCAAATTCAAAGTATAATAGGGTCGCGGTGCTCGCGACGGCACAGTGTATAAAACTTATACTTGCCATCGGGGCGCTACCGCGCCCCTTGATCAAGGAACAAATTTTGATTCAAAATTGATTAAAAAAACCGCTGCCAAGTCATTGGCACTTAGCTTCCTCCTATTCTGCTAGTGGAAGATAATTACATAGGACAATCAACTCATTCTTTGAATCAGATAACATATATGCACGTCCAATCTTATTACGATCGATCACGTAGTTCCAGAATTATAACAGTATACGTACGCACGCACACACACACACAGACAAAACCATCTGCACGGACATTTTATAAAACCACGAAAACTCTCAAAATATACTAAGCTTTAATTATCAAATTATATGGTTTAACAAAAATAATAATGTTCAGTCACACAGAGTATACAGGGTGAGAGTTGAAGAATTTGAATCTTAATATCTTTTAAACTAAAAGGTTTCATAAGCTACAAAAAGAACCTAGCCGAAGTGATCAAAAGATCAATCTTTTCCTAAAATTTCAACTCAATTTAAACCTTTTTACTCCCGTAATCGTACGACATAAAAAAACCATTTTTTTTAGTTTTTGATTTTTATCTCAAAAACTAGTCGCCAAAATTGCTTAAAATTTTTACAACTAGTAGATATCGTTGTTTTTTATTGTCATGAATTTTTTCAAAACATTTAACTATTTATTTTTTGAGTTATATATGTTTATCGAAAAATTACCTTTTATATCATAAAAAATGAACAGATCAGTCAATCTAGAAAATCTTGCGGGAAAAAGTAGACAAATTAATGTTCTTTTAGATACACTATTGTTGAATATATTGTATAAATCATATCATTATTAAAAAGCAAAAATATTTTTTCAAAAATAGAAAAATGGCTATAATATGGTCATAAAATGGTTAGAATCTTAAAACAAAAAATGACCTAAATTCAGAATTAGAAAAAATATATGCATGTCAAATGTTATTACAATCCGTCGCATGGTTCCAAAATTATGGCAGTATACGTACGTTGAGATTGAAGGAGACGGGGACTACGTACACCGGCTTCGGAGGAAACTCAGCGAGATCCATAAAATGGCACGTGACCGAATCAACTTACAATCGGAAAAGACGAAATCTTGGTACGACAAACGAGTTTTCAACGTTGAATATTCCCAAGGCCAAAAAATTTGGTTAAAGAACCAAATTTTTTGGCCTTGGGAATATTGGGAAATTACAGCCGAATTGGGAAGGACCTTGGGAAGTTGTAAGGAAAATCAATGACGTCGTATATTGTATTCGTCGTTCACCAAAACACAAACCCAAGAACATCAATCGTCTTGGGACTTACACTGAGAGAGACACCCGATAATGAAAACTGCTCTGCTCACGGTTCTTTTGAGCTGTGGTTTTTTCCGTGGGCGTGAAGGTGAATACCGGAGCGGGGACTTGAGGTGAGGTTCCACAGCACGCCAACTTTTCCCCTCTTGTCTGAAGACCAATTTTGACCGATCATATGATGAGCGAATAATATGGATGATTGGAGTAGATTGTTCAAGAGACGGGTCCGTCTTAGTCCTGTTAATTAAGTGATGATTGGAATGACATCTGTAAGCATTGCTCGGTAACTTGATGCCTAGGATGGGTCAAGGTAGAGAATGCTGATATCAGTTCCTGTAAGTCATCATTGAATTGAAAGAGGATCAACCCGCTTGAAGCATGGATGGTTATGATTGTCGGGACGACAATCTGAAAAGGAGAGGGCAATGTTGTGACCGAGCTCAAACGTTGTGCGATTCGAACATCAAGAATCGCGCATAGCGACCCCTAGCAACGAGATCAACGACGTCGCGAATGTCATTGTTTCTGTTCAGTCTGATCGTGACAGCTGATGAGTTAAGACGTGTTCCGAATTAATAATAGTTGTGCTTTTCTAAATACGTCTTCTCATTCACTTTATCCGAACCCGATCATAACAATACATATATAAAGGGAGGAGGGCAGGAGGAGAAAATTTATCTTTACTGTGTATACCTTACAGCGCCATTACAGGTACTTCCTGTAAATATATAGGTGAACCGCATTGTAACAACACCGCTACTCATTTTACCTGTGCGGGGCTCGAAATCTTCTACCTGCGCGACGAGGAAAAGCCTCTTACCACCCAGCGGCGATGCTAGGTCCTTTTTCGCCCGAGCGCGTGCCGGGGTCTGTACCCCTTTGATCAGCAGGTTACCCCGCCGCGTCGTGCCGCCGCCGCAGTCGCCTGAGGGTTGCTATTAATACTATAACTATACAGGATTTAAGGATTTAGTAAATTACATTAAACATGATTTTTATTTATTTATTTTGTTATTTATATATATAACCATATGGTACAGAGTATCGATGATTTACAAATTGTCGTTTTTTCAAAACAGCACGACATTTTTTCGTTTGCTTAAAACTAATGATATTATTAATCGACGTTCGACCTATATGAGAATTCCTAACATATATACAATTATTCGCGCACCGCTTCTCATTCTCATTCGCCTCCTCTTCCTCCTCCTCCTCTTCACCTTCAATATCAGGCAATATTTTGTCAAACTCGTGATTCTCCATCAACTTTAAAACCGAGTCAAAATTTATTCGTTGACGGATGAAAAAGTTTTCGCGGTGGTAGAATCGTACATTTAACCAAACCCTCAACACGATCAAAATATTCGAAATTGGGCCCAGTCAGCTCGAGACAGTCGGTGCTGTTATATACGCGCGGGTGTTTTATTGGAAACTTGCCCGTTTTACAACCAAAGGGATACAAGGAACAAACATCAACGTAACGAATTTTTTCACCCGGCGCGACTTTATATAATGTCGCAATGTTGCCCGTGCGACCACCGTAAAAAGTATCTCGCGGATTTAAAATTTCATTTTGCGCGATGGGATGATTTTCAATCAATCGCTTAAAAGCGTCTAGAGAGGCTATATTAGTGTTCCTCATGTTCTCACATTTCAACTAGAATAAAACCATTTGATTTTATTTTAGCTGAAATTGCTAGAGTATTCTCATACTTTTGATTCAGTGTAGTCCGCTCTAGAAGAGCTAAATCGCGCCTCGTTGGGTAGCAGAGCCGACAGCCATGAAAATAACATCTATGAAACTGATACACTGTATCAGTTTCTGGATTGTCGAGTTCCGGCAAATATCCATCGACTTTTACACGACCGATAAGAGTGTATTCCCGTCCACGCCCAACATGAATAATTTCCCTGCCTACTTGCAGTTCTGTCCACAAAAGTCACTCTATAGCCTTTTGGCTATGTCTGTCGACTCGCACATAACCCTCGTTGCTAATAAGACCAATTGAATTGTTTGAAAGAAAATTTCGGGTATAAGCCAGAGAGCACGAGACAGCCAAAGTCACGCTTTCTGTGAACGGACACAGATTAGCGCAATCTAAAAATATTTGTCTAAATTTTAAACAAGCTAAACGCAAGACTGTTACATCTTGCACACAATACGCAACTAATTCTTTACGCATATTGAACTCTTCTCGAATTGATACTTCATTGTACCAATTAAAAAAGAGTTTACGCTGATTAGAGCTCATTGCGTCAGATGAATAATATGCGGATGCCGGGTAAGCACCTTCATAATCCGCATTATCTGTTGTATTAAAAAGATGCGGAAAATAACCTTTCTTTGCTTCTTCCGGCAAACCGAACGAAGCTGTTAACACAGAAAGTTTCATAGGCATGAAATTCATGCTATCTACAAATTTGGTTCTACCAAAATTAATCAAAATAATTTTGCGCCCGTTCATTATTAAGGTTGGAACGCTGCCCAATTATTTTACAATTAGGTTCTCTACAATTTCACGTAGAACGAATTGCAAATCAAATGCTTTTGCGTTATACGCAATGCAAATGATGTTTTTAAAATTAATTTTTTTTTCGCAAAACTAAATCTAAAAAGTTTGAAATCGGGTCTTTTCTTCATACATGCTGGCAAAGAGCGCAATAATTACAAAATTGCTCCACATCGTTTTCATTTAAACACGATGAGCATGCAAACTGCGCCACACATCAACTATCCAAGAACGCGAATCAACACTTCAAGACAGCATCAATTCAGTTGCCAGAACGTTTTAAAGCGGTTCAAGCAGCTGGCAACGCCAACCAGCACTGCCAGACAGCTCAAATATAGTTCTAAGGTTGTCTCCGGATGATTAAATCAGCCAGAGACGCCAAGCAGCACAACCAGATACCATAAATCCAGCTCCAGGGTTTTCCGACTTTTCCAGTGAACGCTAGTCACATAGTATATTGCGAGGAGAAAACGTGCTCGCGATTAATAATTGTTTAGTGATAGTGATATTGTTGTTGATTGTTAACAACTTTCAAAGATGGATCCTTATGTATGCGGACTTTTGAAGGATTGGGGCATGGAATATCTAATCAGCTTGTTCAAGTTTAAGTAAAGGCCCTTGTGTAGATAACCTCAAAATTGAAATTTTTTTCTTGATTGAGACGTTGACTTTTATATTATGTTATATTGTGAAACACTGATTGGCAGTTTTATTATATATTTCAAGCTAACAGTGATCACAAGTTGTATAAGTTGTTCTAAGTTTGTTGTTCCTTTTTTTATTCAAGCTACTGATTTTTGTTCATAAAGTGATTTAGAGTCAAAATACAATTATAGTTTCAAAAATGGGTGAAAATGGTCCTGGTTTTGGTGAAATAAATAAAATTTATTTAGTTGATAATGTCATTCACTTTTTGTATACTCCGTTTGAAGTGGTTGGATTTAATTTAAATTATTTTGCGTTTAGCGTTATTGTGAATAATAATAAGAAAGAAACAGTAGATTATAGAGAACTTGTATGAAATACACCATGTCTATTGATAATAAAAAAGAAAATTATGTATATTGCTACAAGATTTCAACTATAAATAAAAAAAATATTATTTGATTTTTTGTCATTATTTCTCACAAAATATATGAGTATTTACATGCAATTACATTTTTACAATCATACAGCTGCAAAAAAAATTATAAATTACCAATATCAAAGTATATAAGGGCCGCGACCCACGCGCCGTCGTTGGTTGTATACTTTGTATACTTTTACTTGCCAGCGCGCTGTAAACCGTTCACTGAAATTTCGGGTGAACGTTCACCCGAAAGCGGGAGTAACGCATGCGCTTATTCGATGAACACGGTACTAAAGATATAGTGAATACCATACACTCGATATTTTGAGTAAAATGTCTCTCCGTGCAGAGGCTGTTGAAGTACCTTGAAACGCCAACCAGCACCACCAGAGAGAGAGAGAGAGAGAGAGAGAGAGAGAGAGAGAGAGAGAGAGAGAGAGAGAGAGAGAAGAATGTATCAGCACATCAATAGAATGAGCGGAGCAGCAGCCGCAAGAGTACTCCAAAAAAGGAGGATAACCTCCAAGTAAAAAAAAAAGAAAAGTTTCTTGTTGTAGCTACATGTCTTAAAAAGTTTGATTATTGTGATAAAACATTCCACTACCTGGTATCTCGGACCTGTACTATAAATATTATTATAATTATTATAAATATTTAAAATCATTAATTAAAATCTTTCTACCTAACCTGCTGTCAGAATTAGGACTCAGATTAGGAAATGCTCACTACTTTTCTATAAATTATTAGCCAATTGTCATATCACTAGCTGCACCCAGGACCGAGAAAAGTTGTGACCGTTTCACACTGGCGCGTGCTACCTCTTTCCCAACGGATTTAGCGCCACGTTTCACTAAAGGTATAATGCCACGATATAATCCTTTTAAATAACTGCCTATACCACCACCACTCTGATAACGTCTATGACCAATAGCGATGTAATTACCCATACCACAACCTCCATCACTACCACTACTACTACATTCACCGCCCCCAATTTGATGGGTAAAATAAGTTTCGTACTCTGACATTTTACCTAACGCGTTTAAAGTGAAGTGTCACTGTCAACGTACCGTAATCAAATGGGATAGACTCTCCTCGTTCACCCCTTATATCTATCTCAATTGACTAAAATGACAAAGACAACAGAGGTAGATACATCGGCGGGGTATACTTTTGAATTTGTTTTCGACCGTAAGTGTAGTCATGTAGGTGGAGAGGTACAGCGCGTAGCAAACGTGTGCAAACGTCCCCCGTTACGTAAGGTTGGCAGATACTACTGTAAATCATAAGCACATTCGGCAAATCATTCACAAGATTTGCTGGTCTATCACCAATTATATAGTTTTCTTTTTTACCATCACATGATAACAATTTAGAGTTTTTAAATCCTAAAATCTTACACAACTTTTCTAATCAGGAGAATGAGTGGATAAAGTCGGTACAGGCGTCCTCAGTACTGCAGGTGCATTTTACTTGGATGTATCCGCCGCATTGGAGCTCGAATATGAGATGGTCCTTGACATTGTCGAGATTGTTTATTTCGTGTAGAAGGGCGTCAATATCACGATAAACGCCGCATTTTATCTGGCTGAAAGATTCATTTTCCTCACTATTTTCAGAGCGTAGATTATTGTCGGTGTATGTTGCACACGTGGATGTTTTTACGCATACAACCCCCTCCTCTTTTTCTTTGATAGATATGTGTTGGAAGGTAAGAGGTATCTGTATTTCAGCAAGGCCTACACACCAATCGCCATGCAAATAGAAATTTTGGGGGAGTTGTGTGATGAAATGGCTCGCAATGTTTTCTGGGTAAACATATTTGCTGCTATTACTAGCTCCATGTAGAATTCATCTCTCGTTATTGCCATCAGATTGAAAATGAACGAGGTTTTTGGCGACTACCCAAGAATTAAATTTTTCCGGGTACCCCTTCCAACTCACAAAATACTTTTTTTTTACCCCTACCCCTACTGCGCAATACTTCACTGACTTCAAAAACGTCACCTGACAAATCTTTACGCACTTTTCTGAGCTGTTGTTCGTAAAAAAATCCATCAATTTGATACAGTAGCGCCGCGCTAAATTTTCACGGGCTCTAGCAGCATTGTACAAAGTACTACACACTAGATAGCATCATTTTAATCGCACTATGCCACGAGTTATTGTAAGCCTGTACAATATTATCCAATACATCAATGTAGCGTCTTTTGTGTAGGTGATTAAAGTATCGCCATATACGCTCTTTCAGAGTTCTAATAAAACGCTCGACAAATGCTGCTTTAACATCGGGGTCTCGAACAGCACGGTAAACAATATTCCTTTTTTTCAACAAGTGTTGTATTTCACGACCAATAAATTCTTTACCTTTATCCGTTTGGAAATATACAGGACCTCTGTTGTCGTTTCGATGTAAAATTTTCTCGAATCCTTCAGCCACACTCTTGGCTGTTTTATTGAGAAGTGGCTCTACCCATGTGTACTTTGAAAACACGTCAATGACTATCAGCAGATAAGCGTACTGATCGTTATAAGTCTTTAAGGCACGAAAGTCTGCTAAATCAGCCTCCCACAGCTCGTATGGATTAAACACTCTATAAGAGCGCCGAGGAAAACAATGTCTTACCATTTTATGCAATGTGTGCGCATCTTGACCCTCGAGCCACTCTTTCACTTGGTCTGAGCGAAATTTTTTGCGCGTCGCCCATACGAGTCTATGCCCACCAGCATATGCTGATGGGGCTGGTAGCCCATAGTACAACTGCTCAAGCTTCCTCTCCATTCGTCTTTCTTCTCCCGACTNCTGATCATCTCTTCTGCCTCTTCACGCGTTTTATATCTGCTTTGAATCGTCGATAAACTCTATCAAATGTGATTTTACCTACCACACATAAAACAGTTAATAAAGCAACACTTTTCTCCTCACTATCCGCCGTTTCTGATAACATGCGCGAGAAAGCATGTTCGGCCCGACGTATTCGGCCGACGTCGATCGGCTTGAGTGTGGGTACCTCCACCAATACCATCACCACCAGCACCACTACACCGTTGCTATTCCTTCGTGAATGGGCGATATCGTGTTCAAGAGCTGCTCTGTCCAGAGGGTTCCTGCCAGTCTCACCACGCGCCAGTCTCATCATGAGATGGGTACCTGGTCCGAGGAACTGGTATCCTGTCATATGCATCTCAAAAGGCACTCGATTGATTAATGTATCCAAGATTCTGTTACCACCATCACTACCAGATGTCGTTGATTCTATTTTTTTAGGTGTTCCCATGATAAATGCTGGAGTCTGGGATCAGTTAAAATTTTTTTATTAGGTGATGCTACCGATCTCACTGAAATTTCTGTTAAAGGATAGTTACTACTTCGTTTTCTCTTTTTTTCACCGCTTCTATATTTCAGAAAATTCGAATTTCCCGCATCAGCTGCTGTACCAGCCGGCTCCTCCACCTCCTCCTCCTCCTCTTGGTCTTCACTGGACACCGACGACGCGACGCTGACGTCTGACCCAGTAATGCTGTGTCAGAAATTGCCTCGTTGAATAAAGAGCTGTTGTCGATGGTTGATTCTGCTGTCGCAACACTAGTATAAATCTTTTGGTTTCCTATGAATTCCAGAGGCACGCGCGCTTTACGGAGTACACGAATAAACTGATCGTAACCGTGTACCAAATTTATCCAATGTCACGCTACCAGACCGACGGAGAGTATCGAGAAGTTTTTCGGCTTTTCCTCGAAAGCTTTTTGGAACGCTATCGGCAATATTTTGATCAGTGTTGAATTTATGAGGACCTGCAGTAGCTGCTACTAATTTATCGACTATCGGTGTTAACGACTCGTTAACAGTTTTACTGTTATCGTTTGTTTTGTAGTGTAAGAAACGTTGTAACACTTGTTGATATAGGTCATATTTTAACCGATCATCTAACTCCCTAGAGTTTAAGGTCTTACTCATTTCGTCATCGAGTCGTGATACTTCCGAGCCCGGTGTCTGAACTGTGCTTAGTGAGCCAACACAAACACCATTATCACAATTGTCACCATTATTTGTCTATAAATGTTCTACTGCAGTTGCTACTGCTACTGTCGGTAAACATTGTTGATACTGCTTTATTCTCTCGATACGTTCATGAGGTACTAAAATCATTTTTCTTGCATGTTCTATGCTGATAAAACAGGTTTTATTATTACCTTATATATTATACTTTATTATCAAAAGTCTCTTACGGATTTCTATCGTCTGCCCCGGAGCTACGATTTTTCGCAGTAGTGGTGCATGTTTACGTAATTTACTTTTATAACGTCTATTCAGCGACACGTTTCCACGCAGAATATTAAGTACACACTCACTAAGACTGATTACGAGTCTCGGACAGGCTTGACGTAAAAGAGCTGTGCGTTGCACTGCGTCAAGATGACGACACAACACTCTCAGTATATCAAGATACTTTCTACTGATAAGGTAGTGGGGTTTTCGTGTTGTTGAGTGTGCTGCTGCTGCTGATGTTGCTCGATCCATCACACACGAACGACTGGCACATTGTCGGTGAGAAAGGTGCTTTTTATCTGCTTGCGCGGTACGTACACGTACTGATGTCAAACGGAAAATACATGTGCGATACCGACAATTTTCAGGCGTAGCTTGCTTCAAGTCGAGAAGTAAGTAGTGATGAGGCTGAGATACAGCATCAGTATAGGCCTCCTGCAGGAATTTAGGGTCTTCCGGGCAAAGCTGTCGCGCCAGGTGCTGTATGAACGATCACGAGGATTCTTAAAAATAACTATGTAATTTGAGTTTAATGATATTTCTCGCTGTCCTCGATGAAACAGGTTTTCAAAATAAAGAAAACGCTCAAATTATAGTGATGACTGGCTTTCACAAATAGATTGACAACCGCCGCACTAGCGGCCTCTCGCATCAAATCGTCGAGAATCAAAAGTTTCGATTTCTCCGGATCGACACTGTAGTCCTCATTCTTTGGCAGACCCTCGGGAAATTCAATATGTCCTCCAAAGTCTTTATAAGCCGGCTGCCATTCCGTATAGTAGAACAATATACGCTCAAATCGTTTATCACTCAACTGGTCGATGTATTTGAGAAAATTGTTCAAAAATACTGTCTTGCCACACGAGGTGGGGCCGCAAATGAGACAGGTCCAGGGATGCTTCCAGCGCACATCCATGACGCAGACTGGGGACAATTAACCGATTTACTTGAGATTTTATAAGAGCCCCGTCCGGGGAGCACAAGGAACACCCGCGCGCGTGGGGCCCCCTCTCGCGCGCATGCGCGAGCGGTAGTCGAGCTTGCCGACGGCAAGTCACCAGACTTCCCTCTAGGAAGCTCATTGGTACGCGAGCGCGCGCATCAAGAGGCTTTGAGCGCGCGTACGCTCCCCGCGGTGGTCGAGTTTACTAGCGGTACGCCATTAGGCTTCCTTTCGGAAAGCTCATTGGTGTGTGAGTGCACGTTGTAAGGATTTTAAGTGCGCGCGCACGCGTGCTGAGAGAGTCCGGAAAGTCGACTATACTACTACATATTCACACTCTGGGGCAAACGACAGTAGTCTCAGTTCTTTCCGGAAACTCACGAGAGGTGCACACGGGAAATGCAACAAGGTGATACACGTAGAGGGGACGGAAAAATCTGGTAGGTACAATCAATTGAAGACGTTAAGTTGTATTTAGATTATTTCTTATCTATTTCAATAAATCTTTACACTATGTCTTATAACCGTATGGATAGCTTATGTCGTTAGTTACGAAACGTCGTTTAGAGTATACGGGTTCACATATTTTACATTCCGGATGCGTGACAACATCGTGTAAGGATGTGCGTGCAATGGCATCGAAACACACAAACATCGGTGGTATTTCACCTTTAACAAGTTTTCGTACGCTTTCAAAATTGATTTTTTCACACGTTAAAGCATTCAATTGGATACCTTTTATTTTGCATACACAGGTCTCACTACCATTTGGCATTCTGTATTTATAAGCGTAAAATTTCGGCCCACCCGAGACGAATGACGTGATGTATGTACCGAGACCGTACCCCGCTAACTCATCGGTAAGATTACCTAAAAATGGCCCCGTGGACGGCTCGTATTCGTTACTGCTGTCTTTACTCACATATATTACACCCAACGGTTCAAGTTCGGAGAAAAGTTTCAGACGTGCAAGTGCTATGGTGTAGGCTGTGGTAACCACATTACACATCGGCGATGGTTCAACTTTAGCATCATCATTATGAAACCAGCTGACGTAAAGCTTGTCATCATCGATCGGTAAAACAGAGTTGACGACTATCTCTGGGTTAGTTAAGAATCCAAATCTTAGAGCATATACTACTGGAGGCAGCTTTCCGTAGGCCGAAAGTGTAGACGAGGTTGTAGAGAGAGACAGACACATCGGACTACATGCTATCTCTCTCTAGTCGCACGCGATTGGCTGTTGATTTTCTCCCTTCTTCATAAGTAAATCGTATGGTCGCAGGATATTTTCTAACCTCCAACATCAGTTCCTTACGTTTATTTGCTTATAATTTTAATAGTATATTGTGCAACTAGGGGGGAAAAACCCACTCCCCCCTTGTTGCACACCGTACTTTTTATGATAAGTGCGCAAATAGGCCACTTATCATGCATATGGACGGAATAGGAAATTCGAGGACTTTTCAAAGTAAAACAAATTTGTATTGAAATTTTGAAAATTTCAAAAAATTTTGAAAATTTTAAAAATTTTGAAAGTTTTAAAAACACATATCGGATAGTCTACAGAGTGAGGAAAAAACGTATGATGAAAATATATTTAATTAAAAATGCCAAAAAAATGTTGTGTATCTAACTGCAAGGTACAACAAGATGAACCAGAAGGCCTTCATCTGAGTTTTTACAAGTAAGTTTTTATCTATACATCAATTTTATAAAATTTATAATCAAGTTGTAGGTTATTCTATATCAATATAAACATTATCCTTTTATTAGATTACCTGCGGACGAAAATGTAAAAAAGCAATGGTTAAAAAGTACAAAACAGCACTGTGATATAGATCTCAAGAAGTATTCGTTTGTATGCAGTCGACATTTTGAAAAGAAGTGTTTTGATATAACTTGTTCTGGGTTAGAAAATGGAAAATTAAAGAAAGGAAGTTGTCCTACTATATTTGTAAATTTCAAAAACTTAAAGATGTAAGTGAAATAAATATACAAATCATCATAAGGTATATTTTTATTAGATTTCAAATATTTATTGTTACAGTCAAAACACATCAAATGAAAAAGATGTCATCATCAATGAATGCACAAACACAGCGAATCATTTACCGTATAACGGTGTTTTAGACCGGGATATTAATGAATGACGGGGTCCGCATCCGTATATAAACGATCAGTGGCGCATCCACTGATCGATGAACAAGCGAGAGGAAAAGTATGTAGCAGCTAGTTGCAGGCTTCTTGAAGGCTGTACGAAGCCTGGCCCGTAGCGCAGTTTGCTGTACGTGCACGTCCTCGTACACGTGAGCCCGCGGAGGCGTCGTGAGTGATTTGGCTACGTAGCTAGTTTGCGAGATAAATTAAGAGTGAATCGCATGGGAATGGACAGAGTCAGGAACAAAGTGACACAAGCCGAGTAATAGCAAAGTTTCTCTTTATGTAAAGACTCAAAAATCAGTACAAATGCAGCGCGGAGTAAGAGAGACGGAGCAGAGCGAATAATGCCGAGAGAGAGAGAGTATTGCGATCGGACAGAAACTATAATTCCACCCGTAGAAAGCACAAGTACTTTTATTTTCAAAGAGAGTATTGAGAATACGCATTCAAGTACAAAGCCTTCGAATGGCAACAATATGGAAGATATTAATGATAATAGGTACGGACAAATGAATTAATATAAAAAAATGTGCTTATAATTTGTAAGTAATTTTTAATGAAATATATATAACTTTTTCAGAAGCAAGGCAATGTGTAATATACCAAGAAATATGTATAAAATGTCACTTGGTAACATTGATTTAAGTAAACTGGACTTTTCCCCAGTAAATATACCTGGCTTAAAAAGATTGCTGTACAATGGATAAAATGAAATCAGAGCTTGCAACGATTTAGTTTCTATTGCGTATTTAATTTGATTAATATTTTTGAGAGCGATATGTATTTTAAATTGATATGTGACAGTCGTTCGCTAATAATTTTACGTTAATATTATTCAAAGTTCAAGAGAAAAATTTACTATACGCAATAATTACTAACTGAATAAAATTAAAGAGTTTTTCTGAGACACAAGGTACTGAGTGGGGATTGCGGGATAGGGTGAATTATTGCAACACAATTGTATATATTTATTTATGTAGAATTCGGTGAAGTTTCTATTATTTATTTATCTAACCATATAGCGAAGAAAATAGAATGTAATAAACATATGGAACTAATTCAAAGAAAATCAAGCGGAGTAATATATTAATATAATACGTCATACATAACGTAGATTTGATACATGAGTAAATTTCAGACAACAGACTATTTTAAAAGAATCGATTATTTGATGGAATGTTGATACCTATTTATAAGAAATTGAAATATGATTAATAGAATGATGCGATGAATATTAGTTGTAGAATAATCAGCTATTTAGAAAGGAAAGGGAATCGAAATAAATTATCTATTGGAAAATACGAATATTGGAATATGATTTACGTTGGCTATTAAGAAAAGAAATGATTATTGATATTGAATGACACTACTGAGTTCATGACTTCTCGATTACTCCTGCTCGAGACACAGGTTCAGAGGTCACCTCTGAACAAGGCTTTCAAATAAGTCTTATGGAGAAAGCGAGAGTTTTTACTAAGTAAGAAAATAATATGTTAATTGTATGCAATTGAAACTAAAGAGTCTAAATTATTAAGTTGAATTTCGTTATGCAGAATAGAAAAGAAATCACATAAAAGTAACACTTATTTGATGTAACTTTGTGCTTGCACGTGTTAGTGGCACAAAGGGTTAGTGGTGAATTATTTATTCGAGTTTCGCGAATGCGACCATGAGAAAACCGACTGAGCTGGCCCAGTCGGATAGCGTGTAGCTATATTTTTGTAACCCGTCGGTGGCGTGTTAAATGTTATGTGCAGAAATCTTTCCAATAATAGGTCGGATTTCCCCGGATCAGTCACGAGGATATCCCCGGGTGCAAGAATTAGTAAAATATAAAAGAAATTAAAAGATGAGTATACAATAACAGCGAAGAATCTTTAAGTCTGCGCCGCTGCAACGGAAAGCTTCCTTCCTCTCGAACGCTGGCACGTGGAAAATGGCGTGGCTGGAGTGTCCAAAAGAAAGATGTGGTCTGGTAGTTGGTCGAGAGTATACTGCCTCGAGCGAGTACTCGTGCCGCTCGCGAAGCCGAAGAGACGCGCAGCTAGAGAGGGATAGCGCGATGCGTAGAAACGCAATTACATTTACATGTGAATTCAGCGCGTCGGTGGAAAACGTGCACGCGCTGCCAAAGACTAACCTATCCTCTCCCGCGGCATCAGACCCGCGAGCGAGAGAGAGAGAGATAGATCGAATGCAGGGACGTATGAAGTCCCGTCGGGGCCCCTGACTAAACGCAACCTCGTGGTCAGCTGCGCCGGATCCCCTATCTTTATCCAGCTGGATATGGACATTGCAAGCTCTACAGCGAAAAATGAAATCCAAGAGGATGAAATTATATAGTCATAACCAACGAGTAAAATGTGTGAAATCTTTAGTTTCTCACATGAAACAGCGTAAATATATATCTGATTAAGTTATCTGATATTCTCGAAGTAAGTAATAGTAGTATTCATGGAAATTTGTTTTTACCTTGAGGTTTTTACATGCTGGGTTTGAAAGCAGTATTTAGCACAATCTGCTTCTAAATACTTTTTTGATCGTATTTATCAGTATTTTGAGTTGTCTAAATCTCTACAAGACTTTGTGGTCACACTTCACACAGAGTCTGTTCGAAGACGTTAGTTACTAACAATATGCTTCAGAGTCTATCGATGTAACAAACTGCTCAAAATACTGTAAATATCAATACTTGTTAATAGAAAAAAATATTGTACATTATATCCTTATTAATAGATTTTAAATATAAATTATTGGTTGAAAGGAGGTGTGCTCCTTCATTACAGTAATAAATTGACATTCTCATACACATGAATGTGAATATAAAGAAAATATCATCGCTGATTATTAATATTTTTTTTTTCTATAACAATGATGATTATTCGACATTGATGGAAAAATTGAAATGAAGTATGAGATTTTTATATTACTTTACATTAGGTATTTATAACTTGTTATTCTAGGTATAATTATAATCTTAACAAATATCTGATAAGTAAACAATTGTATATATCGTCAGTATCAATCATAGTAGGTTATTAAAGTTTGTAGAACGAAACGTTTGATTGTAATAATAATGCACTTATTACTAAGACATGATGTTATTGTCCTTTCGTCTGAGTACATACAAACGTACGTGAATATTTTGGTTCTACAATCTTTGAAATAAATGTGTGATTTGAAATTATGATTGAAGTATGAGTTATTGCGATGAACTTCTTTGCAATTATTGATTTTTATATTATACGTATTATATGCAGAATTTGTACGTATATTTTTTTTATAAATCTTAATCAAGTTACGCTATATTCATGATTTTTATTTATACACGACTATTACGAAATAAACAAATATGCTTTATTTATAAACATTAATAGCAATTCTTTATATCATTGTAGGAATCAGTTCCCACCGAAGCTTCTGAACTTTTTAAGCGACCAATTCATACAAAACCAAATTCAAGAACTCCTTTCATTCTCGCGTTAAGAACATTCGCTTCCACTCTTCATTTTTATTCGCCTAAGGCCTATAATTATGTTAGAAACAGTTTCATCAAATGTTTACCACATCCGCTTACGATAGGAAAATGGCATAGAAAAGTAAAATCTACATCGGGCATAAATCAGACGGCATTGAATGCAATTAAAAGAAAAGTTACTGCTGAAAAAGAAAAAAATAAAGATAAACTGGTATTGTGTAATTTGGTAATGGATGAGATGAAGGTAAAGAAAGCGATCGAACTAGTTAACGGTACGGAATACGTTTATGCGGAAATGGGAAAAGGCGTCGACGACGAAGTACCTGCTGCCGAAAATGCGCTTATGGTAATGGTAGTGTGTGAAAATGGTAGCTGGAAAATGCCAGTCGCGTATTATTTTATCAATGCTCTAGATGGAACAGATAAAGTTAATGTAGTTCTCGATAATCTAACCGCTTTACACAACACTGGCATTACAATTACATCGTTAACGTTTGATGGCTTACAGTCTAACATCGCAATGTGCACAAAGTTGGGAGCAGATGTGTCAAAAAATTCGCAAAAGCAATTTTTTTTACACCCGGTAACTAAAGAAAAAGTTTACATTATTACCGATGGGTGTCATGTCTTAAAATTAATTCGTAATTCTATAGCCGTTGAAGATTTATATGATTCAAATGGCAATCGAATTTCTTGGTCATATCTAAAAGAGTTAGTTGACTTTCAAGCAATTAATGGTTTGCATGCCGGTAATAAATTACGGAGATCTAATATTGATTGTGAGCAAAACAAAATGAATGTAAAGTTAGCTGCTCAATCATTAAGTGAAAGCGTTAGTACCTCATTGATATGCATGAGAGATGATTTTCAATTGGAACAATTTAAAGATGTCGAAGGTACTGCAAAATTTTGTTCAGTGATTAAAAATGCGTTTGATATTTTAAACTCAAGAGAATTGTATAATAAGAATCCATGTAAAAACGGTATATCCGATAAAAATATTGAACAGATTTCCCAAGACATACAAAATATTATTACCTATGTAAAAGGGTTAAAAACAGCTAGTGGTGTTAAAGTTACTATGGCTAGAAAGAAAACCGGTTTTATTGGATTAATAACGTCACTGCAAAACATTTTAAATGTATATAACGATTATTTTAAGTGTAATAATTTTCACTTGCTTTCAGTTTGTAAATATATTTAAAAAACTTTTAGTTCATGCTGATATTAAAGGATCTGCAAATGCAAATTGTATCGATTTTAATGACACTAAAATATTAAAACTATCGTCAGAAGATTTCAATCATATTGATAATGTTACAATGGTTTTAGAGAACAATAGATTTTCCGAAAACGACATAGTAAACGAAGAAGATTTTTATGGAGCTGGGGTAAATCAAAAATATATAGATAACGTTGTAGAATATTTAGCTGGTTTTATAACAAGATCTATATTAAAACGAACCAAATGCTTCCATTGTCCTCTCTTGTTAACAAATGAGATAAGTCATTCGGCTATTTTAAATAGGAAAAATAGAGGTGGTTTACTGAAACCTTCTGATGATTTAATAATGATTTGTAAAATTTTGGAAAGAAATTTTCATATTCTCTACAAATCAAGAGTTGGTATGTACGTCTATTTATATAAAGAATGTTTGAAAAGCATACCGAAAATTTTTTTTCAAATTCAGCATTCTGAAATGCCTGAAAAACATAGAGCAGAGTTGATTCAAGAAATTATTAAAATTTTTTTAAGGATTAGAATCAAGCATTTTGAGTCGCCAAGAAAACAATCAAAAAGAAAGTGCGCAGAATTCTAACAAAATTAATATTGTTTAGAAACAAATAAGATATTAATTATAGTTTTAAAACCGCAAACATAAAAATGTTATGTTATTTAAATCCGTTTTGTTTTCATAAGATGTTTCATTGAATGTTTTTAACCTTCATTAAATGATAATTTAACTGTTGAATAAATTATGCATTTCAAAATAAAGATTTACGTATTTTGTATTCTCCTTTTTTGTCTCAAATTATCTGCGATATCCTTTTAAAGTAATATTTTATTCATTACATATTTCAAAGTAACGAATAACAATAAATAAAATAATACTAATAATAATGAAAAAAAAACAAAAACAAAAAAAAATTACCAAGCTTTGGATTTGAACTTTGCCCAAAAAATTGCGGAGCTAACGCTTAGCCTCTACGACTACCGACGTCATTTTCGTAATAATGTTTGGAAGTTACATATGATCATCACCCCCCTGGGGGAGCTTGAGTTGTAATTAAATTTAAGTTCTTAGTTTTAGATTAGAGAAAAATGCATCTCGCGGTTCAAGCAGTGTATGCCAATCCTTTGTTATCATCTTTATGTACGTCATCATTCTTTCGTTTTAGCTATACTCGCGATCAAAATCACATTCCCACTTTTCAATCAATCTATACCCATGTCTCCTAATTTTTTCCGACATTCTAATTGTTCTTTCGTACCGATCATTTAGACTCCTTCCCCCCTTAACGTCAGAAGAATCTCTGTTTATTATATAACACCGGACACAACCATGCCAATAGTAACCGTGAAACTGTAGAACTACTGTATCCCCGTTTTCCATTTCGCAATACCCGTCTACCAGAGGGCCTTCAGGTAGTCTTTTTTCACGTGATCTCTCCGAGTGCTGTATCGACCGGTTCATTTCATGTTCCATCCACACAAGCCACTGTGTGGCTTTCAACGACTGTTTATTGATTCGTCTGTATCCGCCCTGTGGTATAATGCCTATCGTATATTTTTTTTTATTTTCTTCCGATACACACGCATACACGATGACGCTATTGTGGCGCACTCTAAAAATGGGTCTGTCGAACCGCACTCAATAAATGTCTTTCTAAATGCGAGGCATGCTAATCTTAATACAATATTTGAAGATCCTGCTTACAATATTTCAGTATCTCTTCTCGAAAATTGAATACGTAATTCTGGTCTCTTTTATCATTGTACCAAACTAAAAATGCTTCGCGCTCCTTGACCCATCGAACCTGGGGAGAACGTCTCTACCGGTGGCATCTCATCCACATAATTTTGATTCTGCGGTGTATTAAATAGGTGGGGAAACGTTCCTTTTTCAATGCCGGTCAGACCGTAAGCCTTTGGTAAGGCGCTCAAACCCATGTGTAAGTAATTTAGACTATCAAGAAATTTTGCGTGTAAAATCTCTAATAAAATTATTTTCGAACCGTTGAGAATTACCGATGGTATCAAAGCGAGATCGACTAATTGTTTTACTGGATCGACATTAAACACGTATTCGCGTACTCCACAAAAATCACAAGATTCCGAAATGTTTTCACTATCTAAACATACACTACATACTTGCTGTACTACACACAGATTTACTACATGTATATGTGTTTTATCATCACCCAGAATTGTCTCCGACTGCTGCGTTTCAAAGTCATAGAATAAATATAATACGTGTTTTCTACTTTTTTGCTGTTCAATGACAGGCTGCACATAAAACAAAGATGTCCGACCGTTTGCTTTTTCTTACAAACCTTACAAAATATGATATCGCAATCATGTGGATTCGTATCGTTAATTCTAATAGTTTTACATCTTTCGCAAATTTTAATGCTTTCGCATATCGTGTGGTTTTTGTCATAGGATCCCGGTTTCAAGTGGTTCGATAGACAAGCCTGACTAAGAAACTCTCTATCACAGTATGAGCATTTATATCTAACTTGATCACGTTCGCAAGGTGGATTCTGTAGACATGTCGACATTTATTCGGATACCTATGGTTCTTAATATTCGTTACTTTTTTATTACACGGTATACAGTATCTACGACTGCCGGCTGCAGCTACTAAGTTTAAAACAGGCTGATAATGGCGATCATTTTCGTAATACATGATACGAAGAGTGATCTGACAATGTTGCCAATATTATAAATGAATTTTGTACCATCGTATATTGGATTATCACCGCGTCCGAAACCCTGAAATGAGTATACTACTATAGAAACATCAAAACAAGCGTAATACTCTTGAAACAGTTGTATTTCTGGTATTCCGCAACCCGCTTCAGGTATAACTACCTTAGCAGATCTAACGAGTTTTAAAGCCTGCTCAGTTTGATATTTACCGTCACAGTTACGTATTTTGTCCCACTTTTTCTGTAAAAAACCTGTGCGAACGTGATGACGTACATGTGTGCGCATACAAGTGCACGATGTAAACAGAGATTATCTGTATTTTGGATATTTAAAATAGATCTTTTAAAGACAGTCGCAGATGTAAGTGCCACTCGCCCGCGCCCTTCAGGTACCGTTACGGTATGTGCATTAATTCTCAATATGTTGTCTATTTCGAAACCACCGTTGCTTTGTGCAACGCTCGATAATAAGTCTAATATATCCGACACACGTAATTCTTGACACGCCTGAACGAAACCCACATTGGACCCTGTCTAAACTGATCCGAATTGATAGAAAACCCGCTAAAATCAATGGGTTCCGCATTATCACACACAAACCTGTAGAGAGCTTGTATAGCATTCTGCAACCATTCATCAACGTCTGCATCGGGAGTTGGCTGTGTTATAGTAATCAGGGCGTCGCGGTCGACCAGCCGAAAACGCCTATAATATCTTCGCGACTGTCGTTGAACTACGATATACTCGGTCTCTGACCTCTGAACACCAGCACCCTCCTGCAAATACACAACTAAAGAATATACTTTTTTTAAATGGTTTTATGTATAATAGCAGTATGTAAACTTACAATTGGCGTTGTCATCGTTTTCATCATGACATTCACTACTGTAATCTGTTGTTATGTGTGTAGAACGGCCAGAGGCCAGTCTCGTCATCTCCATCGGCACTCTTCACCTTCGAATCCCTCATCATCTTTATACTCAGTATCGCTGTTTCCCGATGTACCGAGAGAGAGACAGAGAGAGTGAGAGCATATGCTGACGTTGATTTTGTTTAATCGACTGCACTTTTTAATGCGTATCGTGTAACTGCGGAAAAAATACCGTTCTCGCGTAAACGTGAGCTTAGTTTTTGATCTTCTGCTTATTATGGAGATCTAATTTTTATAAATTTAACTCTTTTTTAATATATCTGAGATGCAACCGGATGTAACATTAGGCAGAGAGAGCAACTTGATAATTTTTGTCTCACGAGTAGTCAAAATGTCAAGCTTGCATCTTCATATAACAGAAAAGTGGTGAAAAAAGTGCGACGGAGGGAGCGCGGCTTTCGTCAGTCCTTGATTAACTCTCGAGCTGTCAAAATTGTCTCTAAAATTTTCTATGTCCAAAGAAGATGCGCGTACTCGGGGTGAACGAGATTAACGCTCAAGTGGCCGAGCTCGTGGAAGTTGAACAGCCGATCGTTGTCCGCAATAGCCCGCTCCGCTGCAACGCTCTCATTGGCGCTTCGTACGCGCGCGTCGTTTGAAAAAGATAGGGGAGGGGGCCACAGCCGTTTAATAATACTTCACTAGGCATATGAAAAACTATGTAAACGCACAAAAAAAATTGTTTAACTTGTAGTAACCTAAAAATATTCGATTTCAATTAGATGACGCATAAATTTATATTATAAATTCAAACAAACCCCTGACCATCCAAACATAAATGTATGAACCCCATACAGTTTAAAAATCTAAATATTTCTTAACTAATTAAGCATAAGCTTAAACAAAATCAAATTATACAAACAAGCTACCCCACCCTCTCGATAAACATATGCTACTTTCGATATGATGATCTCAACGACGTTCGTAGCTGAGCGGTCTACATCGTTGCCTACTAATCTTACGCTCACGGTTCAAATCCGATAGCCGGTGAAATTTTTTTTTTATTTTTTCTACTCTAAAATTTATGGCATATATTGTAATGTAATGACAATATGACATTGTATTTTTTCAATTTACTTTAAGTACATAGAGGGGGGGGGGGTGTTTGTTATGAATGAGTTCTATTATTCATCGTTTTTACGTGTAACGAAAAAATACAATTAAATAAGTGTAAATTATATTTATTAATTGATTTAGGTAAGTATACAAGGGACTTACTAAAAATATAAATACAATTATTTTCTTCCTAATCGTTTATTAAAAAAAGAAAAACAAAGAAAATAATAAAACTTCCTAAATTGTGTGAACAAACATTTAATTTTTTTAGTTCTAAATTTAATTCAGAAAAATTTATCGTACGAAATCGTACTAATTGATTTCTTTTATTGTTTCTTCCTAGAGGAAGCTTTGTGGTAGTAAAATTTTCAGTTTCGCTAAAACTTATATTATACTGTATTTTAAAACAATATTTTATTTATTGGAACAATAAATTTCGTTGGAGGAAGCTACGTGCCAATGAATTGGCAACGGTTTTTTTATATAAAATACTATTTAATATTATGTAACGGACGGAGAGGAGACGAGTCGGAAAGCGAAAAAGAGTAGACGGTGGGTAGGATCGAACCCGGGACCCCGAGATTGCGACGCCTGGAGCTCTACCACTGAGCTACCGCCTACGATGCATGCGCATGCATGCATCGAAGTGCAGCTCGGCCAGCTCTTATCGCTGACTCGTCTCGCAGCTCGCGTTGCAGACGTGTGCGTCTGTGACACCACCCCCCTTTGAGACGAGCCGATCTCGGCTCGTGAACTTCCTTACCGATCGGCAGGTACTGCGTATGCCTCTTGCGTGTAGCATAGACACTAGGCTGCAGTCTGCACTTAACCGCACAGATCAGATGCCAGTACGCTTGATCGCACATACTGCGTGTGTCGACCAGAGGCGGGCCTTTTTAATTCTGATACTGAGGGCAAGCTGATCAGAGGAGTTGTTGGAGGGTAATGTAGGAATCTGTGGAATCGGACACTCAGTAGATCTTTTTAGCCGGGCTCTAAACCGGCGATCTACCGCACGAAGGGATGCCAAGTGTAACGGACGGAGAGGAGACGAGTCGGAAAGCGAAAAAGAGTAGACGGTGGGTAGGATCGAACCCGGGACCCCGAGATTGCGACGCCTGGAGCTCTACCACTGAGCTACCGCCTACGATGCATGCACATGCATGCATCGAAGTGCAGCTCGGCCAGCTCTTATCGCTGACTCGTCTCGCAGCTCGCGTTGCAGACGTGTGCGTCTGTGACAATTATTACTAAATTTTTAATTTTCGACAGTTTTTTTACATTACATGTATAATGAATATTTTTAATGTATAATTATGAAAAATGAAATCTAAAATTAATAATATTTCGGCAATTTTCCACACAACCCGGGAGGTACTGCCATATGCGTGTTGCTTTTTGTTTTATATTAATTATCCTAGTTGTTAATATTCATTTATGTATTTTATTGCAAATAGATAAACGACATGGTAAACTGTTAACAATATTTAAAAACCGCTGCCAACTTCAGAAAACAGTATGCTTTCTCCAAGAGATGTGATGTTTAAACGGATCGTTTTTCTTTAATAAAATGATTCACAGATTCCCCTGGTTAAAATTTTCACCATAAAAATGGCCGGTCCGCGGAGTGTCGACCAAATTTTCTTAGTATTGCAGGATACTGTGAAAATTGGCAAAGTGTTGATCGACGCCAGACGTCTGTTGGCGAAACCGCTGGTGATAATAGATCGCTATACTAGTATGTATACAAGTACAAATCTTGTATAAGCCTATATCTGCAGCTGCCATAGTAGAAAATTAACGGTTCGAATTTGCTGAGACCTTCAGAAATTCTAATTTGAGGTTAAGAGGTTAAGAGGATAATCACCATCTTAATAAATCAGTTTGATTTTATTAATACTTTAATTTGATATATTAAATACAATCTTACTCTACTATCTGTAAAATGTTGATATGGTACGCATGCACTGCACTTCATTTAACTTGACCGAACAAAGCCATCAACTTTTATTTCATAATTATCATGATTCTGGTAGACAAATTAATGGATATTATTTATATTAGCATGATGATAGTGCAAAATGTCTTGCTTAACAGAAATAAACATAAAATGAACCCATTCAAACATTCATTGTGGCTTGTAGAATACATTAGATAAAAATTTCACATTTCGCTTGGCATACGGTCATTTTGGTCAAAATTTCAAATTAGCCAATTAAAATGATAACATAATTAATTTTATTTTAACTTGCGTATCAGCTCTTGGCAATTCAAGAAACATCGATAACTTTTGATTTACAGTTCAGAAATAAGTAGAACGTTCGTATCTTCAAAAATTGAAAACCACGAGCAAATGTTAAATTTCTTTTGAATTTTTCAAATATCTTTTAAACTATGAATCAAAAGTCATTAATATAAACTCTTCTTAAATTGTCAAGAGCTGATACACAAGTTAAAATAAAATTCATTATGTTATCATTATAATTGGCTAATTTGAAATTTTGAACAAAATGACCGTATGCCAAGCGAAATGTGAAATTTTTTCTAATGTATTCTACAAGCCACAATGAATATTCGAATGGGTTTATTTTATGTTTATTTCTGTTAAGCAAGACATTTTGCACTATCATCATACTAATATAAATAATATCCATTAATTTGCTAATTTGATATGTGGGTGTGTGTGTGTGCGTGCGTGCGTGTGTGGGTGTGTGTGTGTGTGTGCGTGTGCGTGTGCGTGTGCGTGTGTATTAGGATGTGTGCCAGCATGGTGCCAGCAGATGGAGCTGTGGGTCCCCGGCGCTCGGTAGCCTTGCGTCAGTAGTTCGGTATGGTCGGGCTATCAATGGGCCGTCGGCTCTCAGCTTCTCTCCACAATAGCGTGCAGGTGCAGGCAGATGGACGCCTCGATGCGCCTGGTTTGTTTAAGAGACGAGAGGGCGATGTGTCTCGATGAATCATAGACACTGGTATAACTTTTTCACGATTGAACTCAATGTTGAACTGCTAATCGTTGGCTAATTCCTTTGGTAATTATTGTTAAGTACTATACATTTATTTCTTTCTCTGTATGTGGAGAAAAAATTTTACCTACAAGAGCTCAAATACGTCTTAATTGTTCAGTATTGATTTATCGCAATAAATCGGTCGTTTCAAAAGTTACGCCGTTTCGAATTTTACAACAACGTGCGCGCACGCACCTATTGTCTTATAGTTTGCGAGTATGGCGATTTTCCGCTCATTTTTAGGACCATAAACTTTCCCTAAACTAGAATATATTTGTCCTTTAATATTTGAACATTAAAAAATTAATACTCAGTGATTTGGAAGTAATTAGAATTGTTTATACTTTACCGATTCAAAATGCTGCTTTTTCGTGTAAAATGCATGGGTTTTCACTGATTTTCCGGACCAGAAAATTTTCTCTGACCTTCAATATGACTTTTTTAATTCATTTAAAAAAAAAATGAATATTTGATGCTTTGGAAGAGTTTACAATCGTTTATATTACTCACGTAATTAAGTAAGCTGATATTTCGTGAAAAATGGCTATTTTTAAAAAATTTTCACCGATTTCAAGAGCCGCAAAATGTTGTATGACCACAAATATAATTTTTCCTTACATGTTATATGTTAAAACATGTAAAAAAAGTTGTAGTACAAAGAAAATAATTTTTTCCGGTCCTGAGATCCTAAAATATCGAAAATTCGCGTATTATCACAAAAATACCCAAATTTGGACATTTATTATAGGAAAGGGGATAAAGAGAAGCTTTTGGTGCTATTTTTTCCATATTTTACATAACTTAAGCTATAAGCTCAACAAATTTCATCAAGATCGACCGTTCCTACGCTGCGCAATTTTATTTTGTCGGTAAAATAGCCATTTGGGCACACTGTGCGGCCCATCGACAGCCCGACCATACCGAACTTCTGACGCAAGCTATCAGCGCCGGGGACCCACAGCTGCATCCCCCTGCTGGCGCGCATCCTAATACACACACACGCACGCACGCACGCAACCACATATCCGTACGGACATTTTTCAAAAACAGAATTTTCGACTAAAAATGGATCAAAACACACTTCCCACATGTTTTTACACTAACTCCAAAAATTACTATTACAAGGCTTTCTTAGAAAGAAAGTAGTTTAAGAAAAAAATTCTCTTTTGTACCTCCCAAATACATTTGTACTTTTTGCTGAAACTTTACAGGTTCGTCTAGTATATAACCTAACGAACAATTGATTAAATTTGGGATCCGTTTGGTTGAAGTTAAGTGTTTATTTTCTAAGTTCTTCACAAACAATAAAATTTATCATCAGGTCAAAAATGGTTACTACGATCAATCTTCACGGCTCTCGATTCTTCCGCTAAAACTTTACAGGTTCTTAAAGTATATCCAAACAAAAAACATCAAATTTTTGAGCTGATTAACGAAAATAACGCGTTTTTTTTATTTCTATCAAACATTAAAAATTGAAAAACAGTTGTTTTGTTAATGATTTTTGGTTGTGCAATAACTGTTTCCAATTAGAGCTCTTGATTCACAAAAACTAATCAATCAGGTTGCGTCATTTCAAAAACGTTTCGCAAAATTACATTACCGCCAAGTGTACATGAATGCGTTATGAACAATGCTATTGAGTAAGTATATGTGTGAGTTAAGGGGGTCTCAAACCCATTTCTGCGATTTTATCGACCTTGCGGCCGGTAGTGCAGGTAGTGCTTATGATAACCTCTGGCGCCATCTGGCGTCAACCACTACAACAATTTGCAATATCGAAACTCACACTGCGTATTGCCGTACACGCAGATTTGATATAACGAAAAATGCCTATACATAATGATCTGTATTTCGTATATACATCACACGTGTTTCGACTACACGCATTTTTTACAATAAAATAACTGTGCATTTCGCATATACACGCGTGTTTCGAATACACGCTTTTTATATTATAAAAATTAATAAATAATTACGTGTATTTCGCATATGGGTGATTCTGCCGTAACTGGCTCATTCTGCGCGCCTGCTTCCCAGGCGTTTACACATTTGAAAAAAAATCGCACCAACGGTTTTATGTATGTCTGGCATAACTAACTATATTTACCAATAGTTAAAACCGAGTATGCAGGCTTATATTTAAAACTACGCAATATAATAGGCCTCAAATGTCAGATCCGTAACCTGTCTCCAACACGGATTTCAATCTAAAAGGTCGATGCAGATAAAAGTACGACATGTAAAAAAAATTCCATCATATATAGTATGAACTATAGACCTATTACAATATATTTTTCATGGTTTTGGGATTAAAATTAATTATTTAATATTAAAGCTGGGCGCTTACTCTTTGACGCCCGTTTTTGCATTAAAAAGGTACCCTCTACATTACCTTATGTTAAAAGCGTTCTAGTGTGTCATATAGCGCCGCCTATCGGTAGAATTTCAAACTATATACTACTATTTATGAAATCCAACCGTAGCATGGTTCCAAAATTCAAAATTATGGAAGTGAGAGCTGATTTTTCATCAGAAATTTCGAAAAAAAGCACAACCTGTCAGTTACCGTACGCTAGTAAACTACTACTTAGCAACAATGTATTTTAAACATATAGGAGTTTTCCTCGAGTAAATAGTAAGTATTTTCTAATATATGTGCAAAGAATTTGTTTTATAATAATTACGATAGGGCTATGCGAGCTGATAAACGCCTAAATGTCAATTCCGTGACACGTCAGTTCCGTAACACATAATACCAGTAAGTACATTCAATAACATTAATAATGTCCTAATCATTGCTTTGTTTAGGTATTTAAATGGCTCCAGTTACAAGGAAAGTCTATAAGAGTCTAATTTTTTTAAATAATTCGTCATTGACGATATTGGCGATCTTCGTGAATACGGGGGGGGGGGGGGGGGGGGGCGAACAGGCTGCCCAAATATTGAGTGAATATACATATACAATATTAGATAGATAGATAGATCGATATATTTAGACGATTAAATCTTTTTTTTTTTACCAAGTTTAAATTAAATTTAACTGGAGTTTTAGTAGCGCGAATTACAAACAGAAAATGTCAAGTTTCCGTAGACCTAGCAATTGGATTCTTCACATAACTTGTTATACAAGTTTAATTTGTGGCTCTTAGCTTTAGGGACTTGTTTTTGTAATCAGTTAGTAATGACCGTCGATAAGTTAAAACATATCGATTTTAGTATAGAACATTTTTTGCCGTTTTGACCAGCTTACCGGCAGAAATCCACCTCATATGACACACGTTGTTTCGAAATTTCGAAACACGCTTTTTCTTATGACGAAAAAACTACTTTGAGTGGCAATTTTTTTTTTCCCAGAACGTATTTGAAAAAAATGAGTTATGTAAAATGATGCATTGTAATAAGTTGAAACTTGGTATAAAAGCCCTTGTATGTCTTTCAACAATTTATACAGTTTAGTGGACTTAAGCGTAACGCAGAAGATCTAGCTGTTGTTCTAATTGTCCTTTTTGCGCAAGTGTATTCGAACAAATTAGATCATCCTGATTGTAGTAAATGCATCAAACTGCTGTAAATATAGGCGATAATATCATTACGAGGCTTATTATTATCCAATTTCAAAGTGTATACATGCACCACCAGCTTTGAGTATGCAATTTTAAGTCAAAGAAATTTAAAATTGAGATTATGTACAAGTGATGCAATGTTTAACTTGAAATTGGTATGGCAAGCTCCTGGTTATATATTCAACATATTTACTACAGTTTAGTGACTTAAGTGTTACAGAAGATCCCTAGTTCGTTCTAATTATACGCATTTGCCGCAAGTGTTTTTCGAATAAAAATAGATCTTTTTGGTTACACTTAAGTCACTAACTGTATAATATGTTGAATATATCATAACACAGGCCTGTGCATATCAAGTTCCAGTGTATATGTTCACATGAGAGGTTTGAGATATACAGATTTTTAACCACACAAATCTTAAAAACTTAAATTATAATAGATGTGCTATATCATCCACTATGAGACTTGCGACAAACTATTGGCTCTGCAAAGCTTTTGGAAGGAACAACGAAGCATCAGAACTACTTAATTAGCGGTCGTATAAGAGTGTACTAGTATAGCAGCAGCAAGTTACATTGGTCGAGACCATATGAGTCTGACATTTACAGCTGTTGCAGATTGCTTGTTAAGCAGCAGACAGCAGTTGCAAGCTCGAGTGAGCAGCAGCAAAGTTGTATGAATATAACAGCAAAAGCTGCACACACGAGCAGTCGCAGGCAGTGCCTGAATATGCAGGCTGAGTACAACTGGTGGACCAAGTAATCCACAGCACTGTTCCGTATAGTACAGCAGACCGCTGGTCGAGGCCGCTACTGTAGATCTTGATGTACAGCTGATAGATGTATACCAGCAAC
>CM053170.1:23265587-23328175 GCA_012977825.3 Pteromalus puparum
GGACCGAGCGCGAGAGCTCGGCCAGGCGAGGAAAGGAAAAAACGGGCGCAGCCGAGGAGACGTGACAAGAGGACAAGAAGCGGCCCAGGCGAGCGGCGCGCGAGCCTACGAACGACCGCCACCGCCTAGTCAACGCGGAGACGATAGGCCGACAATTGTTAAAGTATAAAGAAAGGTGGAAGAGACTGAGGCAAAGCGATGGCGCTGGCGGGAAAAATCATCAATTAGAGAAGAGTAGCCGCGCGAATAAGAAGCAGCGCCGGGGCGGGTGGGAAGGTATAGACGATACCAGCCAGGGGTAAAGGGAGGCGCCTGACGGGGGCGAAGCGTTGCCTGATAGCTGCGGGGTATGTCGTAAAGCCAAAGCCGGCGGGGGGGGGCCGAAGGGAAGCAATACACGACGCTACAAATCTTAAAAACTAAAATTTAATAAATAATTCCCCCAGTAATATGCCGAACGATTATAAACCCGCCGGGGGGCAGGCGAAGGGAGCGCATCTCAGAGACCAAAATCCCCGCGGGCTAACACCGACACATCACACACAGCCCACTCCCCAAAAAGCTTTCAAAACAACCAAAAAAGCCCATTCAAATACAGCACAGGAAGGGGCGCGAGGCGCTGGCGAACCACGCGCGGCCGGCGCAAAAGGGGACGAGCCATCGAATCTGGACGGGAGGCACTGTGGCAAGGGAGGGGCAGGCGAAAGCCGCGCACCCCAACGCCGACCCGCAAGGTGAAACACGTAACAAGAAGGAAGAAGCGAGGCAGAGAGAGGAGGAGAGAGAGAGAGAGAGAAGAGAAGAATGTAGCGTAGAAACCGAGCTACTTGGCGGACGATTCGGCAGGCAGTAGGCCCCGAACATCGGACACGGAGAGGACATGGACCCGCCAAGAGCGCCAAACAGTGCGACCCGGCGCGCTTGGCGCCCGACGGCGGCACCGCCTTGACGGCTCGAGGGCGGTCGGCCCGCAGTGCAACGCGCACGGCGCACTGCGACGAGGCGTAGGTGAGGCGGTCGAAGTGGCTCGAGGCAGATGGTGTAGGTGGTCGCGGGTCAAAGAGACCCGCGTGCGCCAAGCGGCCAGGCAGGGACGACCACGTGGCCTGACCAAAAACTCGGTGAGCCGAGTCCGACGCACGGCAGAGCACGCGCAAATTTAACCGACAGAAGACAATGCAGAGCGGCGGAAAGGAAAGGCTGAGACAGAAGAAGAGACGACGACCACATGACGCCGGCGAGGACAACGCGCAAGAGGAAGCAGGCCTGGAGGAAAACCGGCGGGAATAAGGGGACAAATACGCAAGGAGAAACTTGGTCAACTTTGAACTGTACCCATTTAACCGCGGCAAGCGCCGTTGCGGCGGGAGGCCCTTAAAGGAGAGGAGAGGCGCGGACAAAGCGCTTGCAAGGAGGCAAGCGGGAGACACGCCGCGCGAGGGAGACGAGCGCCTGCCGGACATAATGAGAGGGGGCGATGATTGGGGCAAGGCATTCATATCGGAGCATATATAAACACATTATCATAGCTCTGCATCACGCAGAGCGCACAACAAACTGCGTCGACGATAACAAGGAGGAACACCGGAGGCAGACACGGCTATATTGTACCATGTTGCGAAAATTCGCGTTTTCAACCGGCGTGACACACGGTCGCCCGCGAGATGCACGAGTTGGAGTTATCGAGCTCGGTTCGGTCTGTTTACGGCCTATAAACATATAAACAAGTAAATAAAAGGGCCCGAATTTCCGTACGTCTTCGAGTACATGTGTTCGATACGATTTATGAAAGCTCGCGACTAAACTACTGCATGTAGTATACGCTTTCGTTATACTAAACGCGCTGCTTGAAAAAAGGCGAATGATCTCTCGGCCTATACCGGTCTCCATCTCGCGGGTGTCTGTGTTGGTGTTGGTGATAAACATACACGTATAATTCCTATACAACAGCAGAAGGAGAGAGCAGCGGTTAGTGCCGTGTATAAGCTCGTTGGCTTTTTCGATAATTGAGCTTCGGAGATTGGTTTACTGTACTCGGCGAGCGCACGCTTCGACTGTTATTAAGATAATACATCCTAAGCCAAGGAACAAATACGGAATGCTACATGCGATCGCAAAACTCTATTAAACAGAAACTCGCCAGCTCCAGATTATGAACATCACAACTACCCCCAAGCAAACACGTATTCCTCCAGTCTTTTGGATGAAATGCCAACCTAACCTGTCAACAATAGAATCTGTTCAAGTCATCCTCAGGATGACTTTAACCTCCAACCCCACCAGTGACACAAACGAACTTTCCATGTTCATCTTCAGGGATGTTTCAACACAAACCAGCCAGGACAATTTCTACTCAACAAACCAAAAAAAGAGAAATACCCTCTCCAACATCTGAGACACAGAAAAGTTCACCTCCTCTACTGTCTGAACACAAGGCACGGCAGGCGGCTGCGTGAAAGTGTCACCGCAGACGCCAGTAGGTCCCCAGATCGATGCGCACAATGTATGCGCAGTCGTCGTACTCACTTCGCCAGAGCCGCAGACAGAGCAACGAACAGCTGTTCGGCGTCGCTTGGATGATAATAAAACTATTTTTTTTTTGTTCAAATTATGAAAAACCAAGACATAGTTGCCCTTTCTCTCATCATTTTATACCTATGTGCNTATGCGCAGTCGTCGTACTCACTTCGCCAGAGCCGCAGACAGAGCAACGAACAGCTGTTCGGTGTCGCATGGATGATAATAAAACTATTTTTTTTGTTCAAATTATGGAAAATCAAGACATAGTTGCCCTTTCTCTCATCATTTTATATCTATGTGCAAAGTTTCAAGTCGATCTGTCAACGCATATAAAAATGGCATTTGAACGAAATTTTCAACATGCACACGCTGCAGCTACTGGTTTTTGTTCAAATACCATTTGTTAACGCATTTAAATATTGACTTGAAACTTTGCATTGTGGTAGATGATTCCGAGACGAAGGGCAACTATGTCTTGGTTTTTGATAATTCACCGTATTTATTTAGTTTCAAGCAATTTTCTACCGAGTACTCGTTTTATCGACTCGGTCGGTAAAAATTGGGTTTGAGACCCCCTTAAGGAGATGTCGTCGCTAAGAACACTGTTTTTCTATTACATATTACTTTTTAAATAAAGCTTGCAATGAAAAACCGGCTCTGAAGCGCCGTAGTGTTAAGTTTAATGAATCATTCTACCGAAAGAAATATCGATCGGAATTTGTTTTTCTAAAAGTTTGGAAATACAAAATACCCCGTGGCGGATTTGCGAAGCTTTAGCGACGAAATCCTTTTAAGTTTTTAATATTTTTAGTAAGACCCTGGTAAAAATCTTCACCAATAGTTTGCTATTGCTTTGCCAACTCTTCTAGGTTTGGCCAACGTTTTCAGTATGGGTTGGCAAAGATTCATGTTATTTTTCTTACGGTTTTTCGATCCTGGTTAGCAAACAGCTAGTGCAAATTTTAAATAGTATAGAACGTTTCGACAGGGTGTGTATGTATGTGCATGCGTGTAATATTTTTATATTCAATTTCATTACGTTTAGTTACGTAATGGAATTGAGGATTCCATTAGAAATCTTTTTCAAACGACGCGCGAGCGCGGAGCGCCAATGAGAACGTAGTGGCGTACATTGTTCAAAATGAACCTTTATTTTCAAAATCGTAGGACTTTTGATTGAAACAACCAATCATAGTAAAATTTCTTGAGCGTTAAGTTCACCAGTTCTAGAACTTAGGAAAATTATAGAGGAAGCGTCAGATTGACATCCTAACCTCAAAATCAAGCCCAAGTGAGCTTATATTTCAGAAAATACGGTTTTTGATGACGCGAAGTCGTAAGAGGAAGTGTTATATTGGCATCCTTAATTTAAAGTACAGTCGAAAGCTTGCTTATTTTTCAAATTAATACGAATGAATGAACCCGGTTTTTTATCCGATTTTAACGTATCAAGGCCTCCCTGGTAGAAAATACGCCATAATCTATGGCCGGTCGACTAACTAGTGCCCATATTTTCTTAGCATAATATGTTGACATAATATGACCACATTATGTTGAGTACTTGACTCCACCAAGGGGTTTATAACCTCGAATCCATAAACTATATACCTCATGTATAAAAGTATATACAAGCATAGTGTACGGACTAACTTAATATATATTGTTCAAGTGTAAATATTATAAAAGGGGATGTCCATGTGTTCAAAATCATTAATGATGAGGTCTGCTAAGTGATTTTCATAGTTCTTTGCATCTCATCAGTATATGCAAGCCAGTTACCGCCCACGTTCAAACCTATCATGATTACATTAAATCCAAGATATTGAAGTTCAATGTTTTTTTTTAAAGATTTAAAATTTAGTTTTTGAGTTAAAACAATTTCAAAGATTTGCGCTTTATGGTGTGCAATAAAAAAAATGAAAAACGATAATATAAACCAGCAGCAGAGTCCTCGCTCGCTAACGTTCGCTCGGTTGTATTTCGATGGTGATCATATATTATATATACATTTTTAATGTTCATATTTCATAGAAACATTCTTTAGGATTTGAATTTTTCACTAAAGATAATTTGACAGTTTTTAATATTGTAAAATTTTTATTATGAGACTTATTAAAGAGACAAATATATTTTCAATTCTCAAAAAAGTAACAATTTATATTTTATTTCTAATTACGTTTTATTATGTTACGGTAGGAACATATAGTAAATTACATACAGTATATTTATAATTTGAAAGACTGTCTAAGCAAACGTTTTGAATTAACAAACTATTAAACGAAATTTATGTGATTATTAATTACAACACTTTGAGGGTAATATTTGTGTGATCAATTGAATGGTTAAAATTTTTATTAGTATTTATAATTTTTTTTATTTGCTTATAAAAAAGTTATGTGTAATTTAACAAAAAATTTATGATTTTTTATAATTTTTAAACAAATTTTATTGTTAAATTACACATAACCTTTCTCAATTCAATTTATTTGCAAATCCCCACATTCATAAACTAAATACATGTATTTCAAGCATTTTTGCAAAAGGTGAGTGCTGTCCGATGACCAGAACAGAAGTAAGTTAGTTGTACCTCAAAAAATGAAAATTATGGTATTTGGCCTTCAAAGACATGTTGCATCTGGTATATGGTGCAACTAAAAATTGTTATTTGTTGTTTACAATGTTTTTGATTTTGGCACTATTTAATAAATTTTTTAAACAATTCAAGACAAATATAAAAATAAATTATAATATTTTATTTTGTGACAATTTAAGGTGTATCTGTCCCCTTAAAATGTACACTCGGCGGTAAGGTATTCTTGCGGAACGTTTTAAACTGAATGGCAACGTTGCCCGATTTTTGACGGGTTTTGACGATTTTAGATTTGCAGAGATTATATGGGCCGGTACCGTCAAAAACCATGCGACGTTGCCATTCAGTTTAAAACGTTCCGCAAGAATACCTTACCGCCGAGTGTACATACGGTTTTAATTGATTTTCTTTTTTTTTTTTTTAATGCAAAATTTAATTTATTTCTTGTAAAATGTGGATTATTAACATATATAACTAGCGCGTCACGCGCGGCCTGACGGCCGCTGACGATCGCGCTTCGCGCTCGCTGTCTGAAAAAACATATATTTTTTATCTTTTTCGTATACAATTAAAAATGTTTTGGACATGAATAACTTGAAAGTTTTATAATTATTTTAGTTTTTTACTCATGATTTTCAATTTTGTTGATTTGGAATATAGACATTTATACAAATTTTAACGTGTATTCTTTTATCGCAACGATATTTATTTTAAATATAATTGAAAACCCATTGTTATTTCGTAAGATTAAAAAAAATTATCTTTTTATAGTTCTTTAATTCTTCAAAATCGGATGAAAAGCTAGAAAGACTCAACTAATTCTAGAGCTGGTTTCATGTGTCTTTTTTGATTAACAATATCACTCCATTTTTTAACAATATTTTTGTGAAACAAATTTTTTAGACACCTATAATTATCTCTCTTTAACGTAAGCTTCGCTTTATGATATTTATAGAAGAATAAATAACATATAATTTTCATTGTATATCTACTTTTAGTTGCGTTAGAGACTCCTTATCTGCTGCAGAAACAGAGAAGCTATGCAATAAGAAGCGTATTGGCAAATTGAAAATTTCTGCAGACTGCAACCTATGAATCTCCTTAAAAATAATATAAAACCATGGTGTACCTTATTAAATGAAACGTATTTGAAACTAAAAATCTATGATGAAAATTAAATTATAGTTTTTTTTTCAGAGAATGCGAATGGAAGGTGGATTGATTTCATTGTCAGAAGAAACACAGAATCCAATAAAGCATATGCAGTCAACATCTACTGCATCTCCTCTTTATCATGATTTACCGCCAGAACAGTATTCAATTTCGACACCTCAAAGCAATCCATTTTCAATTGGTTTAACATCTTTAACTTCACGATTGGGTATAGGATTGCCAAATCCTGCTCCTGAAGTAGAAATGATTCCAAATCAAATGCAAACTGAAACTCTGTCTTCAACAGAAATCCCTAGTTCTATTGAAATACATTCAATTGAACCAAAGAAAAAGAAATATGCCAAAGAAGCATGGCCAGGCAAAAAAGTTATGCCTACTCTTCTGGTATAATGTACTTTGTGAATAACTAGATTTTTTATTAAAATTATTATACACCATACATTTTGTCAAATTAATTAATAATTACATTAGCTGAATTTTGATTCTTATGAATACAGAATTCGACAACTCCAAAAACAGTCAATAATCTTCGTTCCATGGCATCCAAATGTTCGTTTGTTATTAGTGGCAAAACGTTTGCCTTGGATGATTCATAAGCTAACAATTCTTTTAAAGCATATCCAAGTGAGCCTCCACTAAATAGCTGCAATCGTTTCCACGTTGTTTTATGTATTCTATAAGTTGAAAATAGTACATACAAATTAGTAAATGTACACACTTGCTCTTTAATTTAAAATAATTAATCTGAAATTTACAGGAATCAAAATATCTTTTAAAATTTCTCTTAAATATATTTTAAAGTGAAGTTTCTTAACAGTTACGTTATTTTAAATCATTTATGATATATACTATAAAAATAAGTTAGATTGGTAAGGAAAATTGAACCTTGAAGGTAATAATTAAAATGGTATATCAGATAATAGAAACCAGTACGTACAGACAGCATTGATACAGTGGAGCAAGTATGTCAATGTGGTCTACGTCAGGATTTCCAAGACTTTTTCCATTATCAATCAATAAAATTGCAGAATTTTTATCACTATCTTCTAAAATTTCATAATGATGTCGATCGCCATTATCCATTAAAAAATCAAATATTGCTGCATCGATTAAATCCAGTAATCTGCTTGAATAGTCTAAAGAATATATTTTTGACCGCTGTACCTTTATCAAATAGTAAATTATATTATTATTTCAAATTTTTTTATTTTCTTAATTGGACTCGGAAAAAATACCTTGCCACAGTAGTTCCTATCAAATTCCCAACGAGCAAGGCGAGATTCGGAATAAGTTCTTTGCCAAGGGTGCTTATATTTTATTAATCTCCAATTGGACGGTAGCCATAAAATAACGCTTCCTTCTAAAATATTCCCAACCCCACATATAGGTTCAGCAGAAGAGCAGTAATGACAGACGCCGTAAAAACAAGTATCGTTGTGGTTGTTGAAAATAGTTGCTAATAATTCAGGACTCGCATTTTTTTTTATTTCTTCATCCAATTTCACTGAAATTGAAAACAAAAATGTATAAGAATAAAAAAGTTTATTTAGAAAAAATCTAAAATATTCAAGTATGAGTTATTCTGGCACATGGTTGAGAATCCGCCTTGTGCATCTCGACCATACCCAAAAAAGTATAAATTATTCATTTATTTATTTATTTATTACTTAAACGGGCTTATACCCCCTTAATACATACCACTTATAATAGTGGCAAGATACATCGCGAGATCATAAAATTGTGACAAGACATAAGTCTCGCACACGAGATCAACAAACACGGCGCCGAGTAAATCAGCTGACGCCAGCGAGCGCGCGCGCGCAGCGAACAAAGGTGAGTCCGCACGAAGCAAGGTGAGCGCACGCGCGCACCAACCGAAAGGCCAGTCCGCACGAGCGCGAGATTCTACTAGAAACTCAGCGGCGACGCGCCAGGCGGCGCGAGCGGCGCGCCGCGAACATACCTATATAAGGCGGGCCGCGCGGCATAGCGAGGCAGTTCTACTCGAGCTGAACTCCTAGCGGCATCGTGCGCACACGTTACCGAGAGGAACAGCTAGAACTAGACCGACGCCAACAACGTCGGCTCGTGAGCACACGTGACGACATTGTTGGCGAACCTGAAACTCCGAGTTGCCATCGTGCGCACACGAGACAACCAGAAGTAGCCGAACAGCGCCGAGTCTCGTTTACGTGAGCACACGTAGCCGATACTCGACGTTACCACCTGCTCCTGAACATCCATCCCAAGGGACTGGTTGTTTTCCCGGCCACCGTGAGCACACGGGGCTGAGAAAATAACTAAAGCCCCGCCGACGATTCCCCAGGTCGTGCGCACACGTCCTGGTGAAGCACCGGCCAACTCCTGCCTGTACAAAACCGACCACCCGCCGACCGCTCGGGATTCGCCTGGTCACTGTGAGCATACAGGACCAGGGGAAGAACGAGACGAGCGACCTCGATCCGTAGGGCCGTGCGCTCACGACTCCATGGACTCGAGGGAAACCTAACCTCCGAAAACCCGTCGTTAACCCGAACCCGTTTCACCGTCCGAAACTCCGATACCGCGTCCGTAAAACCGATAACCGCACCGAAACCACGTAACTCCGGCAACGTCGTGTTAATGTACCGTAAACCGCTATAGATTAAGCTAAACCGATTGTGAAGGCGAAATATTCTAAACCACCGCGATTTCGATTTCTGTTACAGATGGAGACTCATATTTGAATTATCACCTTGTTAACATAATTATTAGAATATATCTTTATTATTATTAATTGCATAAACAAGTCTCTTCAATTAACCTTTCCTCTAAACAAATCCTGGCGTCCGGCCGACTACTCAACACACGGGGAAAGTCGAACCGTTACAAAATAAATTAAAGCTAACAAAGCATTTGGATAGATTTTGCTTCACTTAAACTTATCATAAGTCTTGTTCCAGTTAAATGACGATAATTACAAGAATTATAGAACTAGTTATATCGATTATACCAGTGGATGTTAGTCAACAGAAACCGGACAGAAAGTCCCTTAAGCGGTGTTTGAATGTAATGATAGATTCAGAATCTCTGACCGCAAAGAGAATAGAATTCCAGAAGCGTTGAGCTTCGTTAAGGCTAGAATAAAATGGTAGTTTACAGTCCGAATTTGTTCCTTGACAACCCTAGGATTTTTTAACGAGTACGGTAGTTAGCGGATGATAATAGATTCCTTAATATTTACAGAGTTAAACAATTCATTTATAAGTTTTAACGCCAGGATTTCATCGTGAAGCTGGTGAAGCTCTTTTATGAAACGAACGTCCAAATCACGCGCAGTACCAGAGAAAACTATGCTGGATCGACTTGAACCTCGCTATCTAATAAACCTTGTTAGGGACCCAGATTTGACAACAGTAGAGGAAATCAGGAAGAGCTAAAGCATTATATAAATAGATTATTGTTAATATGTTCGAGAAATATGTCGTGGAGCGTTTGATATATCCGATCATGCTTGCAGCCTTTGAATCGACGTAATCTATAGGCTATCAAATGCATGGCTCGCGTCGATCCAGACCCCGAGATCCCGAATGGTGGTCGTGCACTGAAGGGGGGTGCTATCAATATGGTAGTCGAAGGTCAGCAGGCTTCGGCTCTTACTAAACGAGATGATAAAACACTGAAATATTGATCCGGAACCCATTGGCTCTCGAACACCAAACCAGTGCATAAATGTCATCCTTCAAACGCTGGGTGTCATCATCGGAGTTAACGATCGTGAAAAACTTGACATCGTCGGCATAAATACGATTTTTGAAACACAACCGTCCAAACGCATGGCGAACGTGCGAGAGGTGAGATACGACCTTGCTATTATATAGCGACACGTGGCAAACAATTGGAATAACTCGGTTGATGATAGGTTAAAATAATAAGACCACTTGTAACACTTAATTTTGGTGTGAATTGAATAGACTTTATTTAATATGATGCGATAATATCAAGCGCGAGAATATAACAATATTCTTGCCGTGTAGATCAGGCGATCGTGTAATACTTGCAGATCGCACTCCGTACAGCACAACAGCTCGGAGCTATCTGAAAGCGATCGGTAGGATACGCAGAAATTCTAAACGCTGGTTACGCAACTAATGTGTACAGCATGGTCTCATGCCATACAGTCGCGTCGTAATTCATGCATCTACGTTTAGGCGCGAAATATTAAGTTGCTATACTGCTCATTTTAACAGACCTCACCCAACGTAGCAATCTGCCACGAATACCCAGCATGCAAAGCTCCCGCAGGAGGAGACCGTGATCGACCGTGTCGAAAGCCTTGGAGAAGTCGGCGTAAATAGCGTTTACTTGACTAGACGACTCCAAGGCACCCTAAAGATACTCGTTACAAATGAATAGATTTGAAAGGTTCGATCTCCCCCTGATGAAGCCATGCTGCTCGTCTGGCCACAATGGCATCAAACAACATGGACAAGGTGTCGATGATAGAAATAGATCAATAATTGCGCACATTTTGCCTGCCATCATTTTGCTTCCTCCTAAGAGGAAGCTTTGTAATAGTAAAATTTTCAGTTTCGCTAATACTTCGTAGAAACGCATTTGTAGGTGTTTGGAGTACAAAAATGTCTGTGCGGATGGCTGTGTGTGTGTATACCGCCATAATTTTGGAACCACGCGACGGATCGTAATAAAATTTGACATGCATATATTTTTTCTAATTCTGAATTTTGGTCATTTTTTTCTTTATGATTCTGACCATTTTATGGTCATATTATAGCCATTTCTCTATTTTTGAAAAAATATTTTTGCTTTTTTTAATTTTATACAATATTTATACAATATATTCAACAATTGTGTATCTAAAAGAAAATAAAATTGTCTACTTTCTCCCGCAAGTTTTCGAGATTGCCCGATCTATTCATTTTTTATGCTATAAAAGGTAATTTTTCGAAAAACATATATAACTCAAAAAATAAATAGTTAAATGTTTTTAAAAAATTTATGACAATAAAAAACAACAATATCTACTATTTTAAAAATTTTAAGCCATTTTGGCGACTGGTTTTTGAGATAAAAATCAAAAACTAAAAAAAAACCGCTGCCAATTCATTGGCACGTAGCTTCCTCCAACGAAATTTATTGTTCCAATAAATAAAATATTATTTTGAAATTATAACGAGTTGCCCTGTGTGCACTCGTTACGTCCCTCTCTCCCCTACACTACATGATCATACTATAATAAACATTCTATCTGTAAATATTCTTGTGTATAACATTCCTTTCAGCAGCAAGTAAGTGAGAGGAGCAGACAGCCATAACACACACAGAGAGAGAGCCGCGCGTAGCGTGTATGTGCGTGTGGCGCCGTCTGAGAGAATGAGAGAGAGAGAGAGAGAGGGAGAAAGATTGCACTGACCACGCGGTCGCGTCTCGCACCGCCAAACTTAGGAGTATAGCGCCGAGCTGTAAAGTCGTGCTGATATCGCTACCTTTTGTTTCCGCGACTACGCGTACTCTAGAATATATTCGTGCGTGCGTTCGTGTCCCGGAGGACTGTTGCTGCAGCCGTGACCAGGTTCTTCATGTGTCGCTGGGAATCGTTCAGGTGCTGTTCAGCACCGCGTGTCAAGCTCGAGCAGTGCAATTGCTGCCGCTCGACTTCTCGCTGCACCCGGCCACACACGAGGCTTTGAGGCGTCCGTCCTGCTGTCCAGCGTCGGGCCCTGGTCATCCGTCCTGCGCCGCTCCGGTCGAAGCCACGAGGCGTTTATCAAGTTCTACGAAGCACTTCTGTAAGTACCTGCCCGATCGCAATACTCTCTCTCTCTCGGCATTATTCGCTCTGCTCCATCTCTCTTACTCCGCGCTGCTTTTGTACTGATTTCGAGTCTTTACATAAAGAGAAACTTTGCTACTACTCGGCTTGTGTCACTTTGCTCCTGACTCTGTCCATTCCCATGCGATTCACTCTTAGTTTATCTCGCGAACTAGCTACGTAGCCAAATTACTCACGACGCCTCCGCGGGCTCACGTGCACGAGGACGTGCACGTACAGCAAACTGCGCTACGGGCCAGGCTTCGTACAGCCTTCAAGAAGCCTGCAACTAGCTGCTACATACTTTTCCTCTCGCTTATTCATGGATCAGTGGATGCGCCACTGATCGTTTATATGCGGATGCGGACCCCGTCATTCTTTAATATCCCGGTCTAAAACCCCGTTATAAAATACAGTATGTGAATGCTATTTTAATATTATCAGTATGACATAAATTCGTAGGGAGAGACTTTACGACGTGCAACGACAACCCTATAAGAGGAAGACAAATTTTTTAGAAAAATCGGTTTTTACATTTCAGCTCTTTACTTAAGAACCACTCAACGAAATCGTTTGAAATTTTAACAGCAGATATCTTTGTTTATGGTGAATCACCAAATAAAATTTTGAAGCATTTGACTACATTGTTTTAGAGATATAAGAAATCAAAAAAAAATTCAAACCTCGATATCTTAAGAACCATAGGGGTTTTAAAGCTGCGCAATGAACGTAGCCAAAACATATAAAATATCTACCTTTTCCCAAAATCTCAAGTGCATCATGGCCTTGTTACGCCCGTAATCGAGACTCAAAAAAAAACTCATTTTTTTCAGTTTTCGATTTATTACTGAAAAAATAAGTAGTCAAATCACTTGAAATTATAATGGAATATAGTTTGGCACGTAACCCATCAAAATATTTTTTTTTGTGAGGTTATGATGTTTAGCTTCAAAGATGTGATTTTTTAAAAAAATCACCTTTTTCATTTTATCTGCCGAACGGAGCGGTCAATCCCGAGAACCAAACGGGGAAAAGTAGGTAATTTTATTATCTTTCAAATGCATTTTAACTGAATTGTTTGTAACAATGGAATGATTAACAAAAACGAAAATAATGTTTTTCGAAAATCAAAAAATGGCCATAAAAAAAGTAATTTAAAAAATTAAAAATAAATGTTTTTCCCGAATTCAGAATCCAAAAATATATATGCATGCCAAATTTGATTGATATTGACGGAGTAGTTTCAGAAATATCCAGGTATACACACACACACACAAATCCATGCGGACATTTCCTGAAAACACGTAATTCGAACTTCTAACATCTAAAAACATGTTTCTATGAAGTTTTAGCGAAACTGAAAATTTTACTATCACAAAGCTTCCTCTAGGAGGAAGCCATAGATTTTCTATGTCGTACGATTATGGGAGTAAAAAGGTTCTATAGCACTGGGTGGCCTAAATCCGCTATAGGTCACGAAAATCCGTGTCCTATGTAGCCCTTTCTGGCACCGTGTATATCGCACTCGCTACGCTCGTGCGCTAACCTCACGGTGCCCGAAAGAACTGCATACGCCACGGATTTGCGTGACTTGGCGGATTTATGCAAGCAGTGCTATAAAATATCGTACGATACTCGAGTCCTAAGAGGCACATTCTGGCACGGCGTAAGCAACCTCGCTCCGCTCGGGCGCTTAACCTCACCGTGCCAGAAAATGCCTCATAGGACACTTGTATCGTAATGTACTATAAATTGAGTTGAAATTTTAGGAAAAGATTGATCTTTTGATCACTTCGGCTAGGTTCTTTTTGTAGCTCAAATTCTTCAACTCTCACCCTGTATACCTTGTGTGACTGAACATTATTATTTTTGTTAAACCATATAATTTGATAATTAAAGCTTAGTATATTTTGAGAGCTTTCATGGTTTTATAAAATGTCCGTGCAGATGGTTTTGTGTGTGTGTGTGTGTGTGTGTGTGTGTGTGTGTGTGTGTGTGTGTGTGTGTATCTGTGTGCGTGTGTGTGTGCGTACGTGCGTGCGTGCGTGCGTACACCGTTATAATTCTGGAACTACGTGATCGATCGTAATAAGATTGGATATGCATATATGTTTCCTGATTCTGAATTTGAGTACATTTTCTTTTAAGTTTTGGACTATTTTATGACCATTTCATGGATATTTTTCGATTTTTGAAAAATTTTGGATGATGCGCGCAAAAAATTTTCCAAGCGCACTAATTTTTTGGACATTAAACAGCTGCTCTCAGCAGCATGCACATCGTATATTTTCCTTACTTGAAGAAACTTACTTAAAGAAGTTTAGTACATTTGTGATGCTAATATAATTAATAATGACTATACATTGTCATTGACGTGCGTCAAAGTAGTTTGATCTCATAGGCCTTTATTCGGGAGTTATGGCCAATTTTAGTCAATTTCAACCAAAAAACCTAGTTTATTCAAACGAGTATAAGTTCTAGAGCATAATTCCTAGAGCATCCTGTATAAAATTTACTTCAAGTACGGAAAATTTCCTATCGAATAAGGTGGTTTTTGAAACCAAAATATCGTTTTCTTCAAAAAATATAACCAATGAAAGATTTTACTTAATTTCTTACGATTATTCTGTACACTATATTCCAAGTCAGAAATATGATAAAATTTTCAATTAGCTGTATCATTCGAAGAAAATAATCTTTTGGCCTTTGTAATCACCTCATTTTATAGGAAATTTTCCGTACTTGAAGTAAATTTTATACAGGATGCTCTAGGAATTATGCCTTAGAAGTTATACTCGTTTGAATGAACTAGGTTTTTTGGTTGAAAATGACTAAAATTGGCTATAACTCCCAAATAAAGGCCTATGAGATCAATCTACAACTGGTTTCTCTCATTTTTAATTATCATAAAACATTTCTAAAAGTCTTAGCGGAATCCCTTTCCCGGAGCCTGGTAGCTCTCCTTGTTAGTGCTAAAAAATGCTAAAAAGTGTTAGATGTTACATTCCTGCGACCGCGTTTTTCATATTCTATAGGATATATAGAACACTGAAAAATGTGGAATCGGGCTTGGCACAATGCTTTCTGGACAATTTAAATTATTTTATAAGAAATTTACGTAAAGAATATTAATTAAAACTAGCCACTGCTTAACGACATGTACTAGTACTTGAACTAATCGCAAACAAAAAACCGCTGCCAAGTTATTGGCATTTAGCTTCCACCTATTCTGCTAGTGGAAGATAATTACATGGGACAATCACCTCATTCTTTGATTCAAATATTCGCATTCTTCTTCTTAGAAAAATGACCATGAAAAGCTACAGCAAAAGTAGAGTTAGGGTGCATGCTCACGCGCAACAGCTGATGGAGACTAGAAACTCTCGAGAATTCATTTTTTTTCGCCGGATTTTTCGCCAGATCGGAACACGAGTTTCAACCGAGTTCATACAATTCTGGTATGTTTCTGGCCTGATTATCGCCACCGCTTCTACCAGGGCTCGCTTAACTTATTTTTCTTCTTAACAAGTAATACTGAAAAATTAATGCCGATAATGGATAAGCAGATTTGGATGAATTCAGAAAGGAGGTGGATCCATCGATTAATTTTGGATCCATCTACACTTTTAGGGGAGGGGTGTTACGTTGTGGGGATGGGGTGACCAGAAACTTGTCGGGGAGGGGTATCATGGGTGGATCGACAAAAGTCTGGGTATAACTTCTTTTCCCCAATTCAGTATTCGAAAACAGATATACTGCTAAATTTTGTAGACATTCATAGCCTTGATTCGAAAATATTGCGGTACACACACACACACGCGCACGCACGCACACACACACACACACACACACACACACACACACACACACACACACACACACACACACACACACACCAACGCTCCAGGCTTGGATGGCATACCCAATATTGCATTGAAACATGCTATCCAGGCACGCCCCGAGATCTTTGTGGACCTGTACAACACATGCCTCGAAGACGGGACGTTTCCTAGGAAATGGAAGAGGCAACGCCTGATTCTACTACCAAAAGGAGATAAGCCACCTGGAGAAGCTGCCTCATACAGACCACTCTGCATGCTGGGCACTCCGGGCAAGATCTTAGAGCGCATGATCGGCGTTAGAATGGTCCGAGCCATTGAAGAATCAAGTGGACTAGCGGAACATACGGTTCCAGGAAAAACCGCTCCACACTTGACGCCGTTAGCTTAGTAGTCGACACCGCTAAAACTGCAATAGAAGGGAAGAAATGGAAAAGAGGAGCCAAGAAGTACTGTGCTATTGTTACACTGGATGTTAAAAATGCATTTAACTCAGCCAGTTGGGACAAGATACACGAGGCACTATGGAAAAAAGAGGTACCCGCATATATAAGAAGGACACAGAGAACAGCACGAAAACCTATGCGGTAACCGGAGGGGTCCCACAAGGGTCAGTGCTTGGCCCAGCACTGTGGAACATCATGTATGATGGAGTACTGAGACTAGAGCTACCCAAAGGGGCAATGCTAGTAGGATTTGCAGACGATATTGCAGTAGTGGTGGTAGCAAAGGAAATAGAAGAGATGACGGAAATTGCTAACGAGGCAATAGCTATAATCCACGACTGGCTAAAACAGACAGGACTGGAACTTGCTTGCTGTAAAACGGAGTCTATCCTTATATCTAGCAGGAAAAAAATGGAGACAATAACACTGACAGTGGATGGGCACGAGACAGAATCCCAGCCGACCATTAAGTACCTGGGTATCACCATAGACGCTAGACTAACGTTTAAGCAGCACCTTGCGAGGATAAGCAATAAAGCAGCAAAAGTTGGTGCTGCACTATCGAGGCTAATGCCAAATGTTGGTGGACCAACACAGAGTCTGAAGTTACTTCTAGCGTAATGACATCAATTATGCTATACGGTGCTCCAATATGGGCGGATGCCATGTTGGTAAAGTCCTACGCACGTAAACTATCCACAGTTCATAGGAGAAATGTATTGCGGGTTGCCTCTGCCTACCGAACAGTATCGGAAGATGCAGTGTGCGTTATTTCAGGTATGATGCCTATTGACCTGCTAGAAATATCAAGAAAGCCGGTGTGGTGACAACACTCAAAAAGAAGTTTGGAATTCTGCAAAGGAACAAACACTAGCAAAGTGGCAAAGACGATGGGACTCCAGTAGAAAGGGGCAATGGACGCACCGCCTTGTACCAAGAAACTGGACCAAAAGACGACACGGGGAAGTAAATTACTACCTCACGCAGTTTTTAAGCGGACATGGGTGCTTCCGAGCATACCTACACCGCTCCCAGATAGAGAACACACCAGAGTGTTCAGTGTGTCTGGAAACAAATGAAGATGCGGAACATGTCTTCTGTGATTGTCCGCGATACGAAAGGGAACGAGAAGTACTCGAGTGCTACCTTTAAACCAGAGTGACACCTGAGTCAATGACGACAGCTATGCTGACGTCAGAGGATGGTTGGTACGCAACTACGTGAGAACCATCCTCAAGAAGGTTAGGAACGACGAAGAGGAAAGAAGGAAAAAACAAGACGAAACATCCGAGTAAAAAGTCGCTAGACGAAGGCCACTAAGTTGATAAGACGATACGCTCCTCGGGCTGATGCAAAGAAACGTAGGTCACAGAGTTGAGCTCTCACTCCCCTGCCCGATGCAGAGGAACGTAGGAGCTAGGGTTGAGTACCTATCAGTGCTCTTCAGACCGATGCTGATGAACGTAGGTAACTGAGTTGGAGCCCAGACTCCCTCACCCGATGCAGAGGAACGTAGGTGTCGGGGTTGAGTCTGTCCAGAGGATGACCGGACGATGCTGCACGAAGTAAACGACCGGACGATGCTGCTGGAAGAAGACGGTTGGATGATGCAGAAAGAAAAAGACCAGATATAAGACTACATCAACAGAAGTGGGCAGTAGCCACGCGCCCCCCGCGAAGAAATGCTTAACCGTGTTACCGCGGGGAGGTCATATCGAGAAAGAGCCAGGTCCAACTTACTTAGGGTCGGTAAGGAGGACGGAGAGGATTTTGTTACTGTTAGAAGTTAAAAGCTAACAGTGGCAAAGGGTTTATTGGGTGAGAGTCCCACACAGGTGGTACCAGTCGGTGCCATATCGTCCATAATGGATTTGCCTTTAACCTCTCTCTCAATAAGGAAAAAGAACACACACACATCCATACGGACATTTTGTAAAAACACGTGATTCGAACTGTACAAACCTCAAAATGTATTTCTAACTTATTTTTGAGAGAGTCAAAATTTTTACTATTACAAAGCTTCCTCTAGGAGGAAGCAAAATGTGTATTTATAGAGTGAAATGCTCAAAATTTTCGCATTTCTACTTTCAGTAAATTAATAAGTCAATTTTACATAAATCTATGATAAGAATAGTCCCACTGAGTATAGCGAAAGTGAGGTAGCAAACGACGACAATAGTAAAAGATAAGGCAGCCGAATGGCTTAGATTCAAGAAGCAGAAACCGAGAGGCAAGTGTGATGACTCACTTAAGCCCAACAAATGCACTATGAATATATTATACATCTTTTTTTTCGAGAGACATAAAGAAACGAGAGACGACGGAATCGAGAGAGATAATTTTACGCGGAATTCAATTTCAACATTAATGAAAAACACTATAACAATCACGCGAAGTCATAAATTAAATTAACAAATAACAGAATTATGAAACAATCAATAACAAACAAGCTCACGATATTTCACACGTACACCAAAAATCACAACGCCCGTACCAACTACAAGCTAGTAGAACGAGCAACGAAATCACATTCTTCAAAATCGCCTGACGAACAAAGGAGGAGAGTCAAGCTAGTTACGAAATGACAAACGACCACATGTACGCACACGAACGAGGTGTCATAGCAGCAGATTTCAACCGATACAGCTCTATAATAAAATCGGGAAGCAAGAGCCAAGCAGTAGCCACTAGCATTCCACAGCTGTGCAAACAAACGGAAGTCAGAACAATAGCCACGTGCCTAGAGCAGGTGCACAACGACTTCGAGACGACAGCTACAAGCTAGAAGAGGAGAAGTGGCCAAAATACGGAACATCGAACGGCCATATCTACGCATTCGGAAACGACATATTCGCAGAATTTCAATCAAAATGACACTTATAAAGTGCCGAAAAATAAGAATCAAGAGGTAGCCACCAACATTCCACAGCTGTGCAAACGATCGGAAGAGAGAACAAAAGCACCGCGAAGCAGGGCAATTGCGCAATACTACTAGAAGACGATGGTTGACAGCTAGAAGAGAAAAAGGCGGATGGCAACAGACATCGAAAATTCGAAAATAACAAGTACAGGAGATGCACGAGCGGGGAAATGATCTAGGAAGGGGATCAGACCCTATGCACGTGTGATATCGAGGTTCCAAATATGGTCATATAGAGGAACCAAGATTTTTGATTGGAATTCTCCGACGAAGTTATTACTAACACTTTTACACCTGTTTGTCGCCAAATGCAACCATTCGCACTTCCAAGCAAAAGTGTCCCACCTAGCGGCAAGATCTGAAAGTGCTCAAAGTTATACCAAAAACAAACAATCTGTATATATATATATATATATATATATATATTTAACCATAACATCTATATATATTTAACCATAAATATAATATATAGATATACTTTATTAAAGAACCACGTGACGAAGGTATAACTTTGAGGCTCGCTTTAGCGCCCTCTGCCGGGACATGGAAGTGCGAATACGAACTATAAAAAGGCCCGGCTAGGACCGCACGGTCTCTTAATACGGCTTAATACTCTTAGAAGACAGTAACACTTGCTCTTAGTACTCTTAGTGCTTGGTATCTCTTAACCCGTCAGTACTCCGCGTCAGTACGATTTTTGAGGCGGTGTCACGTAAGTTAAATTAGTAACGGACTTAGAATCATTTTCATAATAGTAACTTAAAAATAATATAATTCATAATAGTAACATAAAAATTCTTGAAGTAACGGACTGGCCACCACCTTTAAATTCTGAAAAATAAACTTCTTATAAATAATAACAAAAATAAATTATAATTGTTATATAATTTGTATACTAATATTAGGTTATATTACCTGTATCTTTACCATGGTAAATCCATATTAGCATCTACTTACCCATGGTGACTCTCCGTATACTGTTTTGCGCATTTTGGCACTCTCCGTAGGATTCCATGTGACTACATGGTTTGATTGGGCTACAATTTTAGGAGCATGCTTTGTACACTTATACTTTTGGTACGAATACAGGAATTTTGATTTGAATGCTTAGAAAATGTTTAACAATAAAAATACTTAATTTTTGGCCTTTTTTAACCTATTTATGCCACATTTTTTTTCATAAAAGATTTTCTAAGTATTCAAATCAAAATTCCTGTATTCGTACCAAAAGTATAAGTGTACAAAGCATGCTCCTAAAATTGTAGCCCAATCAAACCATGTAGTCACATGGAATCCTACGGAGAGTGCCAAAATGCGCAAAACAGTATACGGAGAGTCACCATGGGTAAGTAGATGCTAATAAGGATTTACCATGGTAAAGATACAGGTAATATAACCTAATATTAGTATAAAAATTACATAACAATTATAATTTATTTTTGTTATTATTTATAAGAAGTTTATTTTTCAGAGTTTAAAGGCCCCCTGAAGTCAATACGAGACCTTTGTTCCAACATCCCTCTCGACTAATTCAATCTCACCTTCGACGCATTCATTGAGGACGAGCAGGCCAAGCAGAAGCAAGAATTACAAAAGGTAGCTGTCGACACAACATCTATTATAAGCTAGCTAGATGCTCTCTCTCTCTCTCTCTCTCTCTCTCTCTCTCTCTCTCTCTCTCTCTCTCTCTCTCTCTCTCTCTTTCTCTCTCTCTCTCTCTCTCTCTCTCTGTCTCCGAAACCTACGCTGCGGTTGAGATACTAACATCCTATTTGCATTACTAAGATTTAACTAAAACAGAATATTTGAAACCCACATTCGTTCTCTCTTAAAGGTTTATAAATTCAATTATCGTACGACGAACTATTAGGACGCTACAACGTAGAGTTACGTCTCAATTGGTCGATTACCATTTCAATGAACACACATACTGAATATCAAAGGGAGGGAATATAATCAGAGTTTACCAAATAATAATTAGAACACGAAGAGATTACTAATAGTTTAACATCAGTAATAAACAATAATATTCCTAATAGAAGGCAATTTCCCGTACAGGCATTTTCCGCAGTCCTTTTGATCGCGGGAGTGTCTAAACAATGAAGCGTTCAACTCTCTTTCGAAGCTTGAATCGTTTTCCGTGTTTACTCTTAATACAATAACCATTAAATGATTCATCCGTTGACAGTCATCATACGACTTAGGACGTAACAATAGGATCAAAGTATGGGATAATATCTTCAATGTTAGCCTTAGTGGATAAAAAAAAAATTAATAATAAATTAATAATAAATAATAATAATAATTAAGAAATAAATAATAAATAAATAATAATAGATAATAATAATTAATAATAAATTAATAATTAATAATATATATACTCTCTCTCTCTCTCGGCGCCAACATCGCTATCACCCTCTCGTACGCAGTCGCCAACGGTAAGAAAGGCAGCTGAGTAGAGAGGGGCAAGCCTAGGCAGACAGGGGGCGTGGCCTAGTGGCGCGAGTGACGTCATGGCTCAGGGCAAGTCTAGTTGCTCTGCAGGTGTGGGGCCTTATAGTGGGGGGTCGCAGTGACGTCATGGCTCGTGGCAACTCTAGTCGCTCGGGTCTGAGATGTAGGGGCCTGATAAGAACAAGACCCGTGATGATGAGCCCTGTAGGGGGCTCTTTTCTTTTACAATACCAGCGATAGAAGCGAAGAATGTATGAAAAAAATAGCGCCTTACAGAATAAGCGGAAAGGTCGACCCTTTTTTGGCAAGGTGAAAGCTGTGAACATGAGATTTAGAGGAAAGATGCGAGAAATGGTTTGCTATGTAAGTTTCATGGAGGAATGTACAAAGAACTAAAGGCTTTTCTTTTACAAATGACTAGTTGTAGGACCGTTAAAAGCAAGAAGTTTAAAATGAATTTAGTTTGTACAAAACATTGGCATGTGCATTGAATTTTTATATAATTTAAATAAAAATAATAATAATAATCGAGGACTTGTGAGGAGGTTGGTTAGGTAAAATAATATTAAAGTAAAATTATGTGAATGAAATTTTTATTTATTTATATTTTTTGAGCATTGTGATTACAGAAAATATTGTAAACTTCATCGTGAAAAACGTCGCTATGAAGTACTATCATTTCGGTGAAAATCATTTCAAAATAATTATCAAGAAAACAAGAATTTTTCGATGTGATTTTTTTAACAATATTTTCTCTTAAATATTTTCTCTTTTCAATAACTATGTTTTTAATAGTATCGTAACTTCTTTCATTATTATGGTAGTCATACAAAGTTAAAATTTCAACAAGTTCGTCACGTAACAAATTTTTGCACTCGTTAATTTCATTTAATACACGTTCTAAGCGACGATAACGCTCGTTTACACACACTACAATATTTTTTAATCCATCAAATGTCCGCTTCTGCATGGTTATGGATGGCATCAAGGCCCTCTTCTTCTTTGGGATGTAAAGCGATTCTTGAGTTTGTTGTAGGTGTTGTTGGAGCACGAACATCACCGACTTCAGCCCGTATGAAGTAGTTAGAATAATGTCAATTTTTTTCAATTTAATGCGTTCTTGTTGCTGAATACATAACGCAGCACTGTTTGATTTAAAATACGTTGAAATATCCTCTAGTTTATTTTCTAGTTCAATCCAGCTTTCCATATCGATTCTGAGCCCTCTGGAATATTGAGTATTCTTTAGTTCGATAATCGGCTGGTATTTTTGCGTGAAATCATCGTATTCCAAGCCGATGTAAAGTTTTTTCGAACCCGAGTTGTTTAGAAGATACGTAGAGGCAAACAGTAGCGGACGATTATAATTTTTCACTCTTTCACTGTTGAATTCTTCGTCGGTTACAACATCTTGCTTTTCCTGGTTTGCAAGTAATATAGCTTCAGCCATATTGTTGTTGTTGTTGTTTTGTTGAAGTTAATAAACACTAATAATAAAGTACTGTACTGCGATGCGTAAAGTAAAAATCAAGAGTTTTACAGTTAGACCGACAAGGGGTAAAACAATTCCCCAAAGATCCAGTAACTAAATAGATCGAGAGGTGAGATGTATATGGATGCTTACGGTCAAGCGTACCCTTTTTTATTGAGGTTCGGTGTCACTCCGAGAAAATCACAGCCGGTGGTGGTGGCTGAAAACGCTGCAGAGTGGTGGGGGGAGCGTGCGGCCCAATGCAAGAGCTGGGACTTGACTCGGCGCGAGAGTGGTGGTGGTGGTGTAGGTGAGGTACAGGTCCAGAAGTGGGGATACTCGGAGCATCCCTAAACTATGTAAAAAAAAAAGGTCATTGATGCACCTGTATAGTGAAAACTATCGAAAAAAAATGTCAAGTGTTCTTACGAGGGTAGGTGAGATGCTGGAAAAATCTAGCCATCACTCTGAGTTTTACTCGCGCAGTGCAAACTTCGATTTTCATCCTCGTTTCAAAATGTCTCTTCGTCAAATCCTCTGGTGTGTTGTCCACTATTTAATGGACAATAATTACGATGTGGGACGATTATTTGTGAGGAATCCATGGCATAAGTGCGTGTATAGAGCAAACGAGCGAGGCTTGTTCAAACTTTTTGAAAAAGTTTTGCGTCATGCACGTCCGCGAGAAATAGGACAGTGCTACGCTACGTTCAAAAAAAATGAAAAACTTGTGCGATTAGCTGGACAAGTGTGTGAAGCTAGGCATCACCGGGACTACACACGCAATCAGGGACCACTACGACAGCTTGCAGAGCAAAACCGTAAGTACTCGATCCTTATATTGAATAAATTTTTTTTTATAGCACTGAGTGGCCTAAATCCGCGTTAGGTTACGCAAATCCATGGCCTAAGTAGCCCTTTCTGGCACCGTGTATATCGTGTGTATGTTAACCTCGCGCTGCCAGAAAGAACTGCATACGCCACGGATTTGCGTGACTTTGCGGATTTAGCCAAGCAGTGCTTTAAAATATTGTACGATACTCGAGTCGTACGAGGCACATTCTGGCACGTCACCGTACCAGAATGTGCCTCATAGGACACTTGTATCGTAATGTATTATTATTATTATTATTATTATTAAACGTATGCTATATTCTCTCACTTTAAACAAAAAAAAAAGTCATGTTTTGAGTGATACAAAAAGCATACGCGACGTACGTGTTAGATTTATTTTCGAATATTTTTTAAAAAACATTTGAAATTTACAGGTCGTGTTGTACCGCCAGCAGCAGCACCAACAGCACCAGCAGCAGCAGCAGCATCACCACCACCAGCACCAGCAGCACCAGCAGCAATGGCGCCTGTACTATTTGCAGCGCCAGCGCCTGTATTATTACCACTGCCAGCAGCAACAGCCGTTGAGGCGTCGATAGAGCTGATGGGGACTAATGCCGATGATTGGGTTGATTGGGATGGAGAACCCTGCGCATCACAATCGTCACAAGTCCCTGTAGCAGATAGGACGATAACGAGCGAGGAGAGAGAAGTCGGACTGAGTGTGCAAGGCACGACGGATGCATGGTCCGAATGGGGTGACAACATAGCCCAGATGCCGACGACAACAACAACGACGACGAGGCCCTATGCGAGACTCCTGCACCGGTCTCGGAAATAGAAAATGGAAAGTTATGTTTATATATATATATATATATATATATATATATACACACACACACATATATACCGTAGTAATAATGTAATATAAAATACTAATAATAATATTTTTATTTATATTTTCAGTCTCATGGGTAAACCAAGATGATGATGATTTCGCCTACGAGGAGGAGGATAATGACGTGATAATCCTCTCCGGTCAAGAGGCTTTTCCCGAGCTTGGAAATATCACTCTTGATGGGGTGATATTCGATGCTGCCGAGATGTTTGATGCGGGGTCAGCTGCGTACGATGATATCCTCAACGTAGGACCAGAACCGGCCCTAACACAAGCAGAGGTGTCGCGTCCTCTCTACGAGGATATCAGCGACATCGAGGAAGCCGGAATCGAGTTGAATGGCCTCGTTGGCTCTCAAGCGGTGGCTGATGAGAGTATCAGCTGGATCGAGGCTGCTGCTGCTGATGCAGCTGCTGTTGCGGGTCCATCGAGACTAACGTGTCTCGAAGTCCAAGGTGTGTGTGTGTGTGTTTAAAAATATATAAATATATTTCTGTAAAGTTTTCATGTTATAATAAATAAATAAACAAAAAAATCAAAATAATTAAAAACTCTTATTTTTTAAAAGATATGGACATTTCCGACGTCGATGATGACGAACCTAACTCCCGCAGCCAAGCTTCTCCACCTCCAGCATCACCTCCAGTATCGCCTCCAGCAGCACCTCCAACATCACCTCCAGTATCACCTCCAGCAACACCTCCAGCATCACCAGCGCCGCAACCTCCCCATTACCAAGTCGGTAGGGGTATAGGTAGGGGTAATTTTAAGAAAATAGTAATTTTAAATGAAAGTTCTCGTCGTGCGCGCAATTTTCATACCGCAGCTCGCGATGTAGAATTCGGTTTCGTAATAAACGAGAATATTAGTAATCCGATTGTGTACCTGCGATCGGCTTTGTTAGAAATTTATCGTTATTTAGTGACCGGCCTAAATGACGATATTTTAATAGGTATAACCGTGAATAGTGATAGGTTCGCTCGAGGGGATGCATGGTTTCCGGTGAAAAAGATCCGCGACTTTGATTTCAATGATCTCTGGGCGCGTATAGGTAGCGTTACACAGAGTAACGAAGCATTTTTCATCGACGAAACGCTGCGTGTAAACGCTACTTATACAGATTTACCACGCGGAGGTAATGGCCAAGAGTCAAAGTTGATTAACGCGTTAAATCGTCAATCTATTTTGACCATTAAAAATAACGATAATTTGTGTCTGCCGCGGGCAATCGCATGTGGGTTAGTTTTTATTGAGAAACCGGAGACCGGACGCGCAACTTGGGAAAAAAATTGGCGAAAAATCGCCTTTAATTCAATGGCACATCAAAAAGCATGTGCAATTGAAATTTCTGAAAAAGCGGGAGTAGTCGTGCCTGAAGAAGGCTGTGGCTATCCCGAATTTCAAAAATTTCAATTATATTTGATGAAACACGGGGTTGCGCTAATGGTGTATTATATAGAGACATTAGGTCATGGGGAGGGGGCTTTATTTAACGGTAAAAATTTTTTCGACGGGGTAAATGTTAAGTATAGTAAAAGAATTAACATAGCGTTCCATTGCAATTTGAATCATTTTAATTTGATTCTAAATTTGACTGCGTTATGCGTGAAAAAGTATCAGAGGTATTACTGTGAAGATTGTAACACGGTATATACACGGCCTTTTCACCATAAATGTGTGAATCTTTGCATATCGTGCAATGCTTCACCAGCGTGTGAAGGTGTTGGTGCAGCCATAACCTGTGATGATTGCCACCGTGAGTTTAAAAGCCCACAGTGTTTTGCGAATCACAAGGCTCCTGGCTCGTACACCATGAGCAAATCAAAAACTGCTCGGCGCTCAATTTGCCAATTCGTCAAGTATTGTACATTTTGCCATTATGTTTATAACATTGATTCAAATAAACATAATTGCAAGAATATGTACTGTACGAATTGTAAAGCAGTGCATGAGAAAAATGCCAACTGCTATATGCAAATTAGGCCACCAAAAATACCACGTGCAGATAGAACGAATTTTCATCCAGAAACTCTTTTCGTCTTCTATGATTTCGAGACGACGCAAAATACGTTGCTAAGAGAAGAGGGTGAAAATAGCGTTTACCTACACGTGGTAAATCTATGTGTGGCGCAGTTTGCATGCTCATCATGTTTAAATGAAAACGATGTGGCCCAATTTTGTAATTATTGCGGTCTTCGCCAGCACGTATTAAGAAAAGACCCGATTTCAAACTTTTTAGATTTAGTTTTGCGAAAAAGAACTAATTTTAAAAATATTATCTGTATTGCGCATAACGCAAAAGCATTTGATTCACAATTCGTTCTACGTGAAATTGTAGAGAACCGAATTGTAAAAGAATCGGGCAGCGTTCCAACGTTAATAATGAACGGGCGCAAAATTATTTTGATTAATTTCGGTAGAACTAAATTCATAGATAGCATGAATTTCATGCCTATGAAACTTTCTGCCTTAACAGCTTCGTTCGGTTTGCCGGAAGAAGCAAAGAAAGGTTATTTTCCGCATCTGTTTAATACAGCAGATAATGCGGATTATGAAGGTGCTTATCCGGCACCCGAATATTATTCACCTGACGCAATGAGCTCTAATGAGCGTGAACTCTTTTTTAATTGGTACAATGAAGTATCAATTAGAGAAGAGTTCAATATGCGTAAAGAATTAGTTGCGTATTGCGTGCAAGATGTAACAGTCTTGCGTTTAGCTTGTTTAAAATTTAGACAAATATTTTTAGATTGCGCTAATCTGTGTCCGTTCACAGAAAGCGTGACTTTGGCTGGCTCGTGCTCTCTGGCTTATACCCGAAATTTTCTTTCAAATAATAATTTAATCGGTCTTATTAGCAACGAGGGTTATGTGCGAGTCGACAGACATAGCCAAAAGGCTATAGAGTGGCTTTTGTGGATAGAACAGCAAGTAGGCAGGGAAATTATTCATGTTGGGCGTGGACGGGAATACACTCTTTTCGGTCGTGTAAAAGTCGATGGATTTTTGCCGGATCTCGACAATCCAGAAACTGGTACAGTTTATCAGTTTCATGGATGTTATTTTCATGGCTGTCCGCTCTGCTACCCAACGAGGCGCGATTCAGCTCTTCTAGATCGGACTACACTGAATCAAAAGTATGAGAATACTCTAGCAATTTCAGCTAAAATAAAATCAAATGGTTTTATTCTAGTTGAAATGTGGGAACATGAGTTTAACGCTAATATAGCCTCTCTAGACGCTTTTAAGCGATTGATTGAAAATCATCCCATCGCGCAAAATGAAATTTTAAATCCGCGAGATGCTTTTTACGGTGGTCGCACGGGCAACATTGCGACATTATATAAAGTCGCGCCGGGTGAAAAAATTCGTTACGTTGATGTTTGTTCGTTGTACCCCTTTGTTTGTAAAACGGGCAAGTTTCCAATAAAACACCCGCGCGTATATAACAGCACCGACTGTCTCGAGCTGACTGGGCCTAATTTCGAATATTTTGAACGTGTTGAGGGCTTGGTTAAATGTACGATTCTACCACCGCGCAAACTTTTTCATCCGGTGCTACCGTATCGTCTGCACAATCGACTTCTTTTTCCCTTATGCCGAACTTGTTGTGAAACTCTAAGCAAAGTCACATGTACTCATGTAACTCCGGAAGCTCGTGCGTTAAGTGGTACGTGGGTATCTGATGAGATTAAAAAAAGTTTACAGTTAGGCTATAAAATCATTAGCATCAGCGTTATCTGGCAATACGAGATAACGCAATACGACCCCAAAGCCCTTCATCAAGACGATACCACACGCGGGTTGTTTGCCGATTACATTAATTTATTTTTGAAGTTAAAACAAGAGAGCTCGGGTTGGCCACGTACTTGTACAGATGAGGCTAGTAAAGCCGCATATATCGCGTATTATAAAGAAAACGAGGGTATAGACCTAGATCCGAAAAAAATAGAAAAAAATCCAGGCATGCGATCGGTTGCGAAACTTTGTTTAAATAGTTTATGGGGAAAATTCGGTCAACGGGGTAATTTACCAAATACCGAGATTATTAATTCGAGCGAACAGTTTTTACAATTATTAACTAATCCGGAAAAGGAAGTAGGTCGAATAGTTTTAGTAAATGAAAATGTAATTTACGCAGCTAGTAAACTAAAAACCGAAATAGCTACATCGGCGCGAAATACCAATGTAGTGATAGCTGCGTATACGTCTGCGCAAGGACGTTTAAAATTATACGAATATCTTGAAAATCTAGGCGAGCGGGTCCTGTATTATGACACCGATTCAGTCATATATGTATCAAAGGGCGAGCACGACGAGTACGAACCAGAGACCGGGACTCTGTTAGGTCAATTAACAGATGAACTAGAGGAGTACGGTGAAGGCTCCTACATCGAGACGTTTGTTTCGGGTGGTCCGAAATTTTACGCGTATAGAGTGCGTTCACCAAACGGTGAAACTTTCGATACATGTAAGGTTAAAGGTATTCGGCTCAACTATGAAAATAGTCAACGAATAAATTTTGACTCGGTTTTAGAGTTGATGGAGAATCACGAGTTTGACAAAATATTGCCCGATATGGAAGGTGAAGAGGAGGAGGAGGAGGAGGAGAAGAAAGAGGAGGCGAATGAGAATGAGAATCGGGGCGCGAATAATTGTATATATGTTAGGAATTTGCATATAGGTCGAACGTCGATTAATAATATCATTAGTTTTAAGCAAACGAAAAAATGTCGTGCTGTTTTGAAAAAACGACAATTTGTAAATCATCGATACTCTGTACCATATGGTTATATGTATGAATAAAAAATGAATAAATAAAAATTATATTTAATGTTATTTACTAAATCCTTAAATCCTGTATAGTTATAGTATTAATAGCAACCTTCAGGCGACAGCGGTGGCGGCGGCGGCGGCGGCGGCGGGGTCCGGACCCCCGGCACGCGCTCTATTAGGCTAATAGCGAGAGCGCGTGCGCGCGCGCGCGCGGGTGAAAATGGACCTAGCAGCGCCGCTGGGTGGTAAGAGGCTTTTCCTCGTCGCGCAGGTAGAAGATTTCGAGCCCCGCACAGGTAAAATGAGTAGCGGTGTTGCGGTTCACCTATATATTTACGGGAAGTACCTGTAATGGCGCTGTAAGTTATACACACACACAGTAAAGATAATTTTTCTCCTCCTGCCCTACTCCCTTTACACACACACACACACACACACACACACACACACACACACACATACACACACACACCAAGAGCAACACTATACAATATAAGGGAGAGGGGAGAACAAACCAAGGATGCAGAAAAATCTCTCTTTTACGCAGACTGTTTGTAGCAGCAGTAGCGGCAGCAACACCACCAGCATTATGAATCCTTGTGGAGTTCTTGCACGGGACATGGATCCTTTAATACACACGGTTCATGAAGTCAGATTGTCTGCATTTAAAACACCGTCTTGTTTTCATGTGCAATTACTGAAAGAAGATGCCGAGTACGTGAAATTAGAATCAGAAATTTTTAATTATTATAGTACACAGTCGGTTTTATATTTTTGCGAAGAAACTTTTACAGTTTCATTGGAAAAATCTGGTTCACCGATGTTATATAAGCTAAAACTCCACGAGTTAGAGGTAAGAAGAAGAAGAAGTACAATGAGAATAAGAAATATAAATTTTTACTCAATTATACTAACACAAAATTTGTTTTCTATTTTTTTTCAGGGAAATATGATAATTGCAGTTAAAATAATGGGAAGATGGTTACGAGGAGTAACAGAAGAAGAATGCCCGCAACGCTGTCGTCTAATAGATTATGGCACATGTGTGACTCTGATTGAGTCAAACGAGGAAAGTGGCATCTATCTGTTGGAAGGCCAATTTCTTGTTTTACCTCCACGAGCAATTTTAGCTGGACTCGGTTTTGTCATGCCCATTTCAACAAATGGTCTTCACTGGTCACCTCGTTCTGCTGAAATCTTTCATATGGTCACCGCAAATCGAATTCTAAGATGTGTTTTTGCCGAAAAAGGACTATTTGATAATTCAGCTTACGTCTTTCTGAGCTGTGTTGGGAAGGAAGGTGGTGGTGGTATGATACACGTAAATCCAATGCTTGTTGCATTTGACACAGCAATGACTGATCTCACCGGAATGCATAGCCCAATCTGGCCATCAGATACACTACACTAATAGTATGTATATAAAATATAAATTTCGTATAATAATAAAGTAAATAAATAAAAACTATCAAAGTTGTTTCTTTCTTTCTTTCTTTCATTTAACCTTTTTCTTTAATAATAATAATAAATGTAAGAGGAAATAAATAAATACATGCGTTTCGAGTAAAAATAATTTGAAACACACAACTACAAATTTTTTCTTTTTTTTTTAAAAAAATTTATTGAATAAGTTGATTGAATAAAAAAAAATACATTTTACAAAATACGGGATACATGAAAAAAAATTCTTAAATCTAGAATAAATGCGATTACATAATTGAGAAAATTCACATATACATTTTGGAATACGTAGCAATTTAAAATAACAAAAGTCACATTCTTTTTTTCTTCTTATAAGATTCGGATTTACAAGATTGAATGCAATAAGCACACGAGTTTGATACTGTAACGGGGTGGACTCGACAATGTCGTGCGGCCGCGGAAATGCCGCACGTCAACAAACAGTGAACGTCGTATAGCGTCTGGCTGGTCCCTCGGTGATCGGCGTGATGATAGTGCGCGGACGTTAGCCGCGTAGTGCAATCACTATCATCAGTGCATTGCCTGCCAACTTCCGTTAAATGCGTGGTACGCCCGGGGTACCACGCTTATCCGCGTAACCGTGGGTCTATCAGCGGGAGGGTATTCGGGAAAACACAAATGAATACACTGAGGATAACGTTAAAAGAAAGATATATTGACTCTACTGATGATACAAATTGGTGTACAAAGTTCGCACGCGCGATGGCGAGAGGATCGCGCACAATGTCACACACGAAGCCGGGTCGAGGACTCGGTGGCAGCGAGTCCAGACCTGCGGCAGCTTCGCGCGGAAGCTAATACAAAACGCAACTTACTCGGTCGCTGGTTCGCCGATGGCTAACTCGCCCTCACGTTCCTTACGGCACTCCACGGGAATCCGGGCCGCTCGTACTCAGTTCTGGAGGCGTCCCTCCAGGTGATGACGTGATCGGTGAGTCCCGGTGTACGCCAGGTGCGGTAGAGGATCCGCGGACTATTAGCGGTATTTTGCCGATGTTGATCCGGCCGAAGCGAACTCGAGTCTCTCGTTCGCTTTCTCACGCGCGCGTACCTAACCCCGTCGACGTCGTCGTCTGCTAGCATACGCGCCGACAGCTCCGCCTCGCGCGACTAACGAACGCGCGGGAAATTCAAGCGCTCGTTACAATACACTTTGAAATTTTTTCTTTTTTATACTTTTTATAATTTTTTGGAAAATTACCATGCATAACTTGTCGTTTCTCCTTGTGTCGCCACTAAAGAGTTTAGAAAAATCCATAGCACAATTATAGCGACACATATAATACAAAAAATCCACACAATAATTGCCGCACACGTCGGAATCGAAACTCTGCAACCGACTTGTAGACCACGTGAATAGTGTACAATTTCGTCGCAATCCGTCAAGGTGATACGACACGGTTGGTTGTATACCGTAGGAGTCGAAATATACGCCATGACCGTTTTTGTCGACAAAAATTGCTATCCAGTGAGCACCAGATAGATGGTGTTCTTGAGTATTAGCAATAATAGCGACCGGTCTCGTCCACACCCTGGGTAACCGATCTGCTGGGAACACTCCGACGGTCTGTGCTGATAAGCCTCTCAGAGCCTGCTGAATCTGTAGTGAGTTCATCGTAAGGTTTCGAGTAGTAGGGCTCTTCTGCTTCTCCCTCTCTCTTGCTGTTTACCCCACTACCACCACCACTGCTACCACGAGCACGACTAGTAGTAGCAGGAGCAACAACTTCTTCTTCTTCAACAATGACAGCAAAACAAGATTCGATAACCTCTGCAGGTGTGGCCGTGGCAGAAGTCGTAATTTTGGTTTTACAGTTGTTGAAACTGATTTTACGAGGTGCTACTGACGATCCCGATGACGACGACGACGATGACGCTGACGCTGACGATGTGCCTCCATCGACGAGTGCTCTTCGAGGAGGTTTTTCAATTGGGCTTTTCTTCTTTCTCTGCTCGTTCATGTCGATTTCCGTATGACCGTATAAGGCCTTTCTTAACCATGCTCGCACTCTGAATGTGTACGCCAATGCACACGTATGGTGTTCTGATTTTCCTCCATGATACATGCAAATATGATCGTCCAGGTTGGATAAGTTTTTGAAAGACGGACAGCTGTATTCTTCAAGGTTCGTAATCTGTCTTCCTAAAATACGCTCTAGTAGATTAGCTTTCTGGTAGCGACGTGTGTAAATGCTATGTGCATCTCTGGCAATATAGCGTAATGACGGGTAAATATCCTCCAACGTGGCCTCACCATCGTACCATTCTATACCATGATGATAACACGAAAGATAAGAATTAGTCGAAATTATTCCCTTAGGTAATTCACTGTAATCACACGGTGGTTTCACAATCCAATGCGCAATAAAATTGCGGTCAGCTCCAATTACAGCAATCTCCTTGGGTAAAAATAACCCTTCTTTATCGTGAAAAGCTTGGATATCGATGATAAAATCCATTGCAGCTATCGACTGTTTCTTTCTCAAAATCTAGAGATGAACTAACATCCACCAAAATCCGGAGAGGTTATATAGGCAGACCTCTCCCTTCTTTACGGTTCCTCCCTCCCTCCCTTCCTCCAATGTAGAACTTTAGCGAAATAGAGGGAGGAGGCTGAGTGCTGTGATTCGTTCTTACTGTCACAAAAACACACGCGCGCACATCTTATGAGTTGTAATCTAAAATAACTTGACGCATAGAATCGATCTCTAAAACATTGTCATATTCAGCATAAACAATACAATTTACAGTGTGTGTTAATGGTTTATCGAAACGTACTTCGATACGCACATTTCCGTTACGAACTAAAGACCAATGCGTACCGCAATGAGCAGACATGTCAGGAGTAAGATCAAATGCAAACAAACAAAAACCCTCGGGATAATCTGTTCTGTCGATATCATTTCCTTCGTTTAAAAAGTGTATTCCAGTACCAGAGTAAAGAGTGTGATAACAGTCTACGTAAAGAGGTGTAGTCGCAGCGAAGCTTGGCTGTAGCGGTTTACTCGGCACTTGTTGACCGTCGATATAAAGCGATAAATAGTTAATACCGAAATTTTGAAAGTTGAAAGGATTCAATAATCTATCGCCGTTAAAGGCTTTATTATTGACAAATCCTATGATGAGTCTTTTCGGTAATTGTCCGAGAATTACATTATCCAAACACTCGCCGAGTATACCATTATGCATACTGAATGCTTTAACCTCGACGCGAGTCAGAGGGTACTTTGCAGTTGTTGTCGCTAATGTTTTAGCGTGTGCTACTAAAACACCAGGGTTAATTTTTGCTCGTCGCACAAGTAAACTAGCTTCTTTTATATGTACACTATAATTTTTATCGGATGCGTCCATTAAACAAAAAGCGTCCTTTGCACGTACCAAGCGGACTCTCATTTCTACACCATTTAAAAGAAATCTATCCTGGTTACATACGTCAATATGCAAATGTCCTAAAAGATCAACGACTTTTCCACCACTAGTAAATTTTTGACGGTTCAAAAGACCTTTATTCGTACAATTAGCGGCAGGCTTCTCATCCAATTTCCCTGCTGTATCCGTTGCCCATAATGATGTCGACAGATGCGAAGTTTTTGCATCAGGCCCGTAATTCAACAAAGTTTCAATATATGCTCTATAAGGATACAGTGTATTAGACGGTGTCACAAGTTTTTGATTGAAAAAAACGTCCACTTGACTAAACATTGAGTGCAAGAAATTGTTCACAGGTGCCACACTTGCATCCGTGTCCGCGTTGTGAGGTGTTATTTGAACATTTAGTTTGATCATCGTATGAGCCAAATCTATATATTCTTCGCCTGCTGCGGCGACTAAAAATTCTAAAGGTGCTTGATCGGAGAGTGATGAAACAGGCTTGTATTCCACACATGATGATGATTCGATAGTGGTCTGGGTCATTGGCAATGAAAACAAATCAAGCTCCGATTTTAAGCACTCGCAACTTGAATGATGTAAGAAAGACATTTTTAATTTTTATTTAATCAAAAATATCCAAAACTTTATTTCTTTTAGTAGATTTCCTGCGTATTTTTTTGTTCACTACACGTTTCACTTTTTTCCCCTTTCTATTCTTCTTCTTCTTCCTTCTTCCAGTTTTTAGTCTTTTTACAGCTTTGGTTTTTTTCTTGCTAGTTTGCTTTCGCTTTATCTTCTTCTTCTTGTTATTAGAGCTCTTGCGTCCACGACTGTCGTACTGCAACTGTGTTGCCCGTTTGAGCGCCAGCCCTTTATAGCCGGAGCCCTCCATAAGCTTGCTTATTTTCTCATTAGCCTTACGTTTTAATTTCAGTCCAGACTCGGCTAGACGACTGTTGAGTGAATCCTTGAATGACATATTATTTTCTGTCACGTCGTCGAGAACATTTATACCTGCTCTCAAGGCTTCTCGACCAACTGCTCGGGCTCCTTTTGCCAAAAACGGCAATGCTCGTCAAAATAGACCACCCAGGAACGAGCCAATACCATGGCCCCGTTGTCCTCGCGAGCCTACATACACACTCGTAATACCACGTCCTCCACCACCACCACCACTCTGGTCACTATAATATGCGTCGTAATAATTCATTTTTAAAAGTCTCTTCTAAAATGAAGTGTAGCGGTCAACGTTCCAAACTCGAATGGTATTGGACTCCCAAATTGATCTCTTATATCGATATCTATAGTTTGAAAACGACTGTTCAAAAGCGGTATATAATTAACAGGCGAATATCTTTTAACAATGGTACTACCATATTTATAATCCCTTGCTTCAACATTTACAATTCTTAACAGAGGTGCATGTGCGTCTCCTACGATACACGGCTCACAAATGTTTGAATAAATAAAAAGTTGGTCGGGTATAGCGTGAGCGAGAGTAGCAGGCTGGCTAGCTACATATTCTCTATAAGGTATAGTTTGTGACTCCAGTGTAATTCTAAAGGTACCATTTTCAAAGCCAAGAATACGTTTTACTGGTTTTGTAAGTCTGCTTTTCTTTTTCACAAGTTCCGGATACTCTCTTAAAGTAACGTAGCCTCCTTTTTCATCGTAAATCAATTCCTTAGCCGCTTGATCGTCGTGATATTCCTTAAAACCTTCATTTATTGCATCAATCAAACTTTGTACGGATCGATATACACCATGCTGGAAATGAAAATTATCCTTTCCATCTATAGGTGATATTGATGTATCTTTATAACGTAAATGGAGTGTAGTGCAGGGTATATGAATTTCTGACAGTCCAACTTGCCACTTTTCATGTAAATCGATTGCGCGAGGTAATCTTACTGAAAAACTAGTGGTCGTGTTATCCGGAAAAAATGTCATGCTACTATTACTAGGGAGTACTACTGTGAATTCCGACTGATTCATTTTTATAGTCTTTTTACTTCACTTGCAAGAATCCAGGAGTTAAATTTATCGGGATAGCCGATCCAGCTTACGAAATACTCTTTTTTAGCTCCTTTACCACGTGTTTTTAAAATTTCATTAATTTTATATTCTTTTTGCGATACCCTTTCACTGTGCACCAAACTTAATTCTTCTGGGTAGAAAAATCCTTCAATTTTCTCACCTTCTAAATCGGACAGTTCATAGATGAACAAGTTTTGTCGTTTTTTCACTTTAACAATTTTAAAAATCTCTTCGCTCCAACCTTTTTCGTAACCTTTTTCAAAGATGTGACGCTCTCTGCTAATTCGAACATACTGATCCACTTTATATCTTGGACTCTTCCGTATAACCTGCCGTTTTAAAGATTTTTCCAACATATTTTTTCTCGCTTCCTGAGCATTGTAAATTGTCACAGCAGCAGGTTTCATTTTTATCGTTGAATGTATACTATTGTTATAACTCTGAACTATTGCTTGCAATACATCAATATAACGTTTTGTATTTTTATAGGTAAAATAACGAAACATTCGCTCCTTTAGCGTTCTGTTAAATCTTTCTACGACGGCAGCTTTTACATCAGGATTACGCGCTACACGAAATTTTATACCCGTTTCACTTAAAAACTTTTGAAATTCTTTACCAACAAATTCTTTTCCCGCATCCGTTTGTAACATGTAAGGACAGCGATTTTTATTTTTACTTAGAATTTGTTTAAATGCTTTAGTCACTTCTTTTACGGTTTTGTCGCGCAACGGTTCGACAAAACTATATTTACTTAAAACATCAATCACTACTAGCAAATATGAATAATTATCGTTGTGACTCTTTAGAGATGATAGAACGATAAGATCAGCTTCCCATACGTGATCCAATCCCAAAACGTCGTAGTATAAGCGTGGAAATTTTTTTCGTATAGGTTTGTGAAGCGTATAAGTGTCATGTCTTGTCAACCAGTCCCTGATTCGTGATGCTGGTATCTTTTTCTTATTCACACTTATTAAATTTCTCGCTCCTGTGAAGCCAGCCTCATGCCCCGGATCAAAATATTGTTTTTCAATGTCTTGCATTATTATTATGTCATTTAAACTGCAATTCGTTCCAACGTTTAGCTATAGGGGTAGATGTTCGAGTGCTTTTGCGTATTTCAGGGGTTTTTTTGCTTTTTTTTGCTACAATTGTGTCCGTCATTAACGAAGAATCACTTTTATTTTTTAGAAAAACGTCCATTTCCTCTTCGTTCTCGTTGTCCTCGTCGTCATCGTCGTCGTCTCTTCTTCGACTTCTTTTTTTCCAACTTTTCTCGAGTCCGTTTACAAAACTACTGCGAGATAGAGAACCATTGAGATTGAAAAATTCACTATTTCCAATAAACTCTCTCGGAATCTGTGTTTCAAAAAGTAATTCACCAAACTGTTTTCGACCTACGGCTTTAATATTTTTGCGTGCTCTAGCTACATCATTTACTAAGTCAATTATGTTTGAATTTTTTATTTTTTCTCCATCAATTTTTACAACACCAGTTGCACTCCAACTTATCCGGTTATTATTATTTTTTAAATGGTTTAATAAAAGTTTTGTTTTATTTTTGTATAATTTTGGTACACTTTCAATGATGTACTCATCGCTCATTTGATCTTTTTCATCACTTTTAGCATCTGCAGAATTTTTTTTATCGTCAAACCGGCGTTTTTCATCGACAAAAAATAGATATCTCTGTAAAACTTGTAGAAAATCTCTATACTTGTCACTGTCAGACGTATATTTCCCTGAATCCAAGATTTGTCTCATTTCACTATCAAGTCGTGAAAATGTATCTCCCTGCGTTTGTACAGTTTCACTCATTAATTTTTTCTCCTGTTCCGGAGTTACTTCTCTGACAGCTGCTGTTGTTAAACTATTTATTGGTGCTGATTTTACACTTGCTTGCATTTTATGTAAACTTTCTTGAGGAATCAAAACCATTTTTCGTGCTCTTTCCATTTTTATGCATTTAGAAAAAGATCCAAAATAGGCGGTAACAAAAAGCCTAGAAAATTTCCGCCTTTTTGTACAATTATACGCTTCTTGCTTTTCCAGCAACTTTTTTTTCGTTTTGTAACTTTTGTTAAATTACGCAGAATAGTTTTATACTTTCTCAGCTTCTTTTTTTCCGTGACGTTTAAACATACAATACCTTTTAATACGTTCAAGGCACACTCACAAATGTACTTTACAAGTTTTTCATCGGCAGTACGTAATAACGCGAGTCGTTGTTCTTTATTAGAATGTCTCAATGCCTGTAGCAACACAAAATATTTTTCTTCAAAAGGTGATGCATTATTCTTCTTCATCAACGCGCGACTCTCACGAGATGCTCGCTTCGCCATTGTCGGATTATAACTGAATCGTTTTTTTTTTTGCTCTACACAATATTTAACTTGCTGTACTGACTCGACGAATACTTGGGAATATAGACGTATTGATATTCATCATCAGGAAATATACAACTACGGAAACGTAATTCCTCAGGTGTACTCTGCTTCAAGTCAATAACTAAATAAGAATGTGCTTTTAGAGTACTATCATAATAAGCTTCTTGCAAAAACTTGGAATCCTCGGGGTATAGTTGACGAGCCAAATGCTGAATCTGTGCACGGTCTCGAGGATTCTTAAATAAAACCATATAATTCGCATTCAACGATATGTCACGCTGCCCTTTGTGAAATATATTCTGACATATGTAAATCACCGATGCATTACGATGATGACTTCCCTTGCTAAACAAATCTATTATTGTACCATTATTCGCTGACTCACGCATCAAGTCATCTATTATTATCAATTTTCGTTTTTCCGGATCGTTCGAATAGTCCTCGTTACGCGGTAATCCTTCACGAAATTCAATCTCTACATTCTCCACTCTATAACTCTCCTGCCATTCACTATAATAAAATAGTATTCTGTCAAACTTCACATTAGCCAACACATCAAGATGCTTTAAGAATCTCTGCACAAACACTGTTTTACCTGCCGAGGTAGGGCCAGCACAAATCATAGTCCACGGATGCATAAATCGAGTATCCATTTTAACATATAAAGGTACACTAACAAAAAAAAAACACAATACCCGACCCTTCTTGCTCGCGACGCACCCCACCACGGGGGGCCCATCTGGACTTGCCCGCTCTTACGTCCATTTCATCTCAGGCACCCCCTCTACCCGAGCGACTAGACTTGCACCAAGCCATGCCTCGAAATTCGAAGCTGTATTCATTTAACACATACAACTTCTGAAAAGATGCCGACACTGTTAACAATGCAACACTTAACGAACACCGGTATAAAAATGTCACCACCCTGACCCAGATATTTATCTAAAGATAAAATCTTGACACGCGCTACTCCCAAAGTCACCGCGACCCCCACTATAAGGCCCCACACCTGCAGAGCAACTAGACTTGCCCTGAGCCATGACGTCACTGGCGCCACTAGGCCACGCCCCCTGTCTGCCTAGGCTTGCCCCTCTCTACTCAGCTGACAGCTCACTCTGTGACGTCCTGTGTGACATCCGTGCAACCCTCAAAAACATTCAGAGGAAACAGGACGAATCAGCTGAGTCGCAAAAAGGACTAACCAGCAGAGTCCTCGAAATTGAGCGACAACTAGGCACACTCGAAGCGAAACTCAAAGTGGTAGATGACATACCACATATCGTTGCTCTCCACAAATATTAGCACTGTTCACATTTCCCAGCGGAAGCTAGCGCGACTCGAGCAAGTTTTGACAGTTTCCGGTAACTGGAAGTGAGTGTTTTATGTAAAAATGGTCAAAATTCCTAATTTGGAGAAAATATTTAAAATTTTGATAAATTTGGAGATAAAAAATTTTTAATGCTTCAGAAGTTGAACGGAATGACAGTCTTTTACTTTTTAGCAAATGGTCTTCATATCGGATATATTTCATGACGCCACGGAAAAAAATTTTTTTAATAATATTTTAAACGATATCTAAAACAAAAACTTTTTAACCCACTTGCCCCACGCACATCTAATCAAAAGTTGAGAATATTTATTAAAAAGATTGAAAAACATTGAGGATAACATGTGAAACTAAAACCCTCAAACCCACCTACCCCACTTTCTATCAGGGACGCGCTGCGAATTTTCATAGAAGAGTATTTATTTAAAGAACTAGAAAATCTAAGTGCGCTTTGCGCACCTCATATTATACCATCAATTATATCTTTCCAGAATGATTTTAAATTTTGCCGCCTGCTGAGCATTAACAGTTCAAAGTGTTTGTAGGTTATGTTGCGTTTCTAATTCGCGTTCCTTAATTCTTGTACCAGGCAATTGGACATCAATTAAATGCTTCACATCACTTTTTTAAGAGAGGAATATGGCGACACATCAGAGGTAGGCAAGCCAAAGTGATAATTAAAAAACCAAAACTCCTAAACTTACTTACCCCACGTACCGAGAGTTTTTGTAAAAGAACATTAATTTAAACAATCAATACAACAAATCAATATGTCGGCACATCTGCGGAAGGCAAGCGAAACGGAGATAATGTCTTAAACAAAAATGCTTAAACCACTTACTCTATACACCGCAAATGTTCGCCAGAAAATATTGTATTAGGAATATTACGTTGACAATTTAAAGGAAGGCGAATGAAGCACGGATGATATCTAAATCCGATATGCTTGAACCCATCTACTTCGCGTGCTGCTAATTAAATAATTATAATTTAATAAAAATATATACGTATATAAACTGCGGCAGGCATTGAGAGAAAATTAAATGCAAAATGCATAATATTGAATTCCTTTTAACCTAGTTTCATTGAAATGGCCATTTTATTTTTTCTTGTGTTTTTGAAGCTTATGGTTTGTTCAATTTAAGATTTTATTCTCTATGAAGAAGCTAATATATAATTATCGCTTCACTCACCTTTCTCCAATGTGAACGAAAACTCTCGGCATGTGAGGTAGGTGGGTTTTTGGTTTTAAATATCGTTGACGACTTTGTACACCTTTCTTCGATATGCCGACGTACTTTTTAAATAAATATTTTCTATTAATAACTTGTGGCACGTGGGGTATATTGGTTTCAGAGTTTTAGATTTTATTATCGCTATTTCGTATATACTAAATATTCTCATCTTCTAATTAGCGGCGCGAATGGGGTAGGCGCGTTAACGGGTGTCAGTTTTAGATATGATTCCCGCTTCGCTTACCTTCCTCCGATGTGCTACCGTATTATTTAAATAAATATTGTCCTATAAAAATTCGTGGCGCGTGAAGTACGTGAGTTTAAGGATTTTAGTTTTACATATTATTCTCGCTTTTGCTCACCTTTCTCCGATTTGCCGCCGTATTGTTTTTATAAATGTTCTTTCGCGATAACATGTAGCATGTGGGTTAGCTAGGTTTAACGGTTTTAGTTTTAGATGTTATTTACGCCCCGCTCGCCTTCCTCCGACGTATGTACCACTGAATTATTTAAAAAAACCGCTGCTAAGTCATTAGCACTTAGCTTTCTCCTATTCCGCTAGTGGAAGATGATTACATGGTTTCTAAAAAATCTGTACGGATGTATAATATTCCTTTGACGATTTGAGAGCTTAGATGCATGCACTCTATATGAGTCAATCAGGTTGAGGGGTAGAGTGTCAGTTAAAGAGGTAAAACCGAAAATTTGATTATTATAACATTTCTTCTAGGAGAAAGCTATATAGAAAAGGGGGGCTGGTTACCAAAAGGATCAGTATAAAAGTGCTCCATCAGGTATGGGCGGGCAGGTGGGCAACATAATTATTTGAAATTTTAACAGCAATGTGTTTTTTCTGTAATAAATCACTAACTTTTTTTGGAAGCGTCTGACTGCTTAGTTTTAAAGTTATAGGAAATTTAAAAAAATTTCAATAAAAAATTGTAATATCAATAACTTAGAAACAATAAAGTTTTGCGAGCTGCGCAAAGAACTTAGCTTAAACGCATAAAATATCTACCTTTTCCCAAAATTATATATTAATTCGAGCCTTCTTACTCTCGTAAACGTTGGACATGGAAAACTCATTTTTTTTAGTTTTCGATTTGTTATTCAAAAATTACGTAGTCAAATGAATTGAATTTTTTGTGGTATATAGCTTAACTCAAAATCAATCATCATATTTTTTTGCGAGGTTCTAATATTTCATTTTGGAGATATGCCTTATTTTGAAAAAAATCACTTTTTTCGCCTTTGCTGCCGAACAGTGCGGTCGATCACGAGTGCTAAGCGGGGGAAGCAAGGTAATTTTATTATCTTTCAAATGCGTTATAGCTGTATTGTTTGTAACAATAAGACTATACGAAAAATGCCAAAAATACTTTTGCAAAATTCAATAAACGGCCATAAAATGAAATTTAGCTAGCTCAATTAAAAATAACTCCTTTTCCCGAATTCAGAATCTAAAAAAAGATATGCATGCCACATTTTATAGAGATTCATAGCCTGGATTCGATAATATTGCGGTACACACACACACACACACACACACACACACGCGCGCGCGCACACACACACACACACACACACACACTCACACACACACACACACACACACACACATACACACACATCCATACGGGAATTTTCTAAAAACACGTAGGTCGAACTGCACAAACCTCAAAATGAATTTCTAACCTGTTTTTGAGAGTCGAAAATTTCACTATTACAAAGCTTCCTCTAGGAGGATGCAAAATATAGTTTCTCATGAAAACTCTCGGTACGTGGGGCAAGTGGGTTTAGGTGACTCAGTTTTTTAATTATCACTTTGGCTTTCCTTCCTCTGATGTGTCGCGATATTCTTTGAATAAATACTCTTCTAGGAAAATTCGCGACACATAGGTGGGTTTAAGGGTTTCAGTTTTAGATGTTATCCGCAATGTTTTTTAATCTTTTTAATAGATATTCTCAACTTTTAATTGGGTGCGCGTAGGGTAAGTAGGTTAAAACGATTTCGTTTTAGATATCATTTAAAATATTATTAAAAAAACATGTTTCCAAGACAACTAGCAGCTCATGGTTTAACTATTTTAGACTTCCTCAGCGTCATAAAATATATCTGATATTAAGACTATTTGCTGAAAAGTAAAAGACTATGTCATTCCGTTCAAATTCCGAAGAATTTAAAAAATTTTTTCCAAATTTATCAAAATTTTAAATATTTTTTCCAAATCAGGAATTTTGACTATTTTAACAAAAATTCAAAAAAATATTAAAATTCTCAACAATTTGATTCAATAAGTTTTATTCAACAAATTTGATTCAACAAGTTTGATTTCAACAAGTCGATAAGTAGTTATAGGCTATAGAGTAGTAGCGGACGATTCAAAATTTGGCGCGCTTGAGGAACACCGAACTGCACATGCGCACGGACCGAGTCAATGATGCCAACTGTTGCTCGTGAAATCTGAGCTGCGATGGTGTAGCACTCTTGCGGCAAATTATTGATCCTCGATCGCCGCGGTGATTTCGNCGCGATGATTTCGCACATATTGAGCGGGATCAGCTGTATATATAGATATACTGATGTGTGGAGCTAGCATCAGATGTAGCGATGATAAAAAAACAGGGACACGGAGGGAGGACGTTGCCACACTCAATAACATACACACTAACACTATTTGACGCAGGTTCCTCAGAGCGACGGGAGCAAGCGATGAGGTTCAAAACTCAGCGACCAAGGCAGTAGAAGATTGGAGGTTATGTCAGATAGTTAGCGGAAAAATTCCCTCCAGGCTCATAAAAAAAGCACCGAAGTTGCAATTTTTTAGCGCTAACTTGAGAGCCGATTGGAGGGTTCCTTCCGCTGTAACAAAATTCTCCGAGGAGTGTNATAGAAAATGTTAGTAATCTTTGTAACAATGAAGAGCTAACGGCTAATGATTTCAAACTCACCAAGAGCAGACGACAGAGAGAGAGAGAGAGAGAGAGAGAGAGAGAGAGAGAGAGAGAGAGAGAGAGNGAGAGAGAGAGAGAGAGAGAGAGAGAGAGTGGGGGGGGGGGGAGAGATGACCAGTCACATGTGTCAATGAAGTCCCTTAGCTTCTCGGCACAGATCCCCTTGTAGTTTCTGTAAGAGTATGCTGCAGGTACGTAGGGTGGGATCTGAACGTCGAGAGTGGCAGTGATTAGGTCATGTCCGTTGGTGAAAGGTGTATCAGTCTTGTAGTGTGATAGCAGGCGATCCTACTCATTAATGAAGCAGAGGTCAAGCCAAGTATCGGAGTCCTGTTTATGGTGCATGGCACCATAAGAGACCAACTCCCTTTGCGGAGACCTCATTGTTGGAAAGGATGCGTGGAATAAACAACAACTTGTGAGGTTTAAATAATATAAGTTGTTGTTTATTCCACGCATCCTTTCCAACAATGAGGTCTCCGCAAAGGGAGTTTCACCCATCTTTGTGGGAGTTGTGTATCGCCCACCTCATGCCCCATTTATTCAGGATAATAACTTCATTGAACAGCTTATGGTGCCATGCACCATAAACAGGACTCCGATACTTGGCTTGACCTCTGCTTCATTGATGAGCAGGAACGCCTGCTATCACACTACGAGACTGATACACCTTTCACCAACAGACATGACCTAATCACTGCCACTCTCGACGTTCAGATCCCACCCTACGTACCTGCAGCATACTCTTACAGAAACTACAAGGGGATCTGTGCCGAGAAGCTAAGGGACTTCATTGACACATGTGACTGGTCATCTCTCCCCCCCCCCCCACTCTCTCTCTCTCTCTCTCTCTCTCTCTCTTTCTCTCTCTCTCTCTGAGTTTGAAATCATTAGCCGTTTGCTCTTCACTTTTACAAAGATTACTAATACTTTCTACACTCCTCGGAGAATCTTATTACAGCGGAAGGAACTCCCCAATCGGCTCTCACGTCAGCGCTTAAAAATTGCAACTTCGGTGCTTTTTTTATGAGCCTGGAGGGAATTTTTCCGCTAACTATCTGACATAACCTCCAATCTTCTACTGCCTTGGTCGCTGAGTGTTGAACCGCATCGCTTGCTCCCGTCGCTCTGAGGAACCTGCGTCAAATAGTGTTAGTGTGTATGTTATTGAGTGTGGCAACGTCCTCCCTCCGTGTCCCTGTTTTTTTATCATCGCTACATCTGATGCTAGCTCCACACATCAGTATATCTATATATACAGCTGATCCCGCTCAATATGTGCGAAATCATCGCGGCGATCGAGGATCAATAATTTGCCGCAAGAGTGCTACACCATCGCAGCTCAGATTTCACGAGCAACAGTTGGCATCATTGACTCGGTCCGTGCGCATGTGCAGTTCGGTGTTCCTCAAGCGCGCCAAATTTTGAATCGTCCGCTACTACTCTATAGCCTATAACTACTTATCGACTGAGCCAAGCCAACCTAATCGATAATTTACCATCAGTTTTTCTGCCGCTAAATTTGAATCGCACTATCACCTATTATCGCTATGTCTGATCTTGAGGAGGAGGAACAGCCGCAATTACTGGTGCCGACTTCGTGCAAGAAATGCACTAGAATTATTGCAAAAATCACGATTTTTCGCTTGTCGTAGGTTAACGAATGCTTTAAATTTTTAAACACCAAAAAATTAGCATGCTTAACCCAAGTTATATAAAATGTTGTCAGTTGCCGATTACAGAGTTTACGCGGTGCACTTCGTAATTTTTGTTATGAAGATGTAGAGGCGATATCTAAGTGTCTAGGTTTGTCGTTGATAAGGTACAGGTATAAGTTATCCGTGCTGTAGTTTTGAAACTATAGATATCAACATTGGCCATGGATGATGTCTAGTTGTCTAGGTTATTCTTACTGCTAATTCTAATTTTCATCTTCAATATCATTAATATCTTATTTTGAAAACATATTTATTAATTTGGCTCCGAAATTATCGACAAAATGTTCTACAAGTTGCCGATTCGAGCAAAAGTTATAGTAAGTAAAATAGAGTAAGTGAGGGAGAGTAGCTGAAGGAAAGTAACTGAGGCGCAGTAATTAAAGCATAGCGATTGAGGGGGAGTGCATGAATAGGCGTAGTTGAGGGGCCAAATTCTTGAACCAGCTACAGCGAAATTTTTTCTTCCTCCGTAAGGAAGCCTTGTAATAATAATTTTTGGAGTTTGCGTAAAAACATGTAGAAAGTGTGTTTTAATGCAGTTTTAGTCGAAGAATAGTGTTTTTGGAAAATGTCCTTACGGATGTATCTGTCTGTGTTCGTTCGTATCGCCTCTAGCTAAGCTTCTACTCAGTGGAGTTTAATCCACCAAGTTTGATTTTCTTTGTTTTTACTAGTACATAGCGGGATAACAGTCCGTTATTACATTTTCAGAACCTTCTTTTTTTATAGCGATCTTTTAGTTTTGAGAATTCAGTTTTTTCTATTAAAGTTATTAGAAAAGTTGATGAAAGTAAATTACTTAATATATATCTGAAAGAGAATAAAATTACCTATCTTTTTACCGCGAAAAATTTATATTACCAAATTATTGTTAATATTTCTCTCCATGATAACAAAATAATTAAGTTGGCGAACAGTAGTGGGAGGTAGCCCTTAAGGTAATACATTTACAACAACATCCTTATAAATCTTTGGCAACGTTTCGTCCTATGGAGGGGACGTCTTCAAGCCAATAACAATGTAAAATCAGTCAAAACATTATAAATTAAAGGTCTGGACAGCCTCGTCGTGTTATCACATGTCGACAGGTGATAACTCGACGAGGCTGATCGTTTTTTTTTTTTACGTGACGCGATAACTGGAGCAAAAAGGCAATAATCAATTTAAAATTTTGGATTTAGTAAGTACTATATAGCATCTTAAACCCTTCCTTTGGATTGTTTATGATACCAGTTAGATTCAAAGATATTAAGCTTCAAAATTTTGTTTCTCACCCTGTATACTTAGCATAATTGAAAACTGCATCGCTTATATCTCTAGCGTTCTCACAGAGGCGGGTGGGTTAAGTAATTTTAACTCCAACGTGCGAATACAAGGAAATGTAAATGAAAATTGAAAAATATTTCAGATTAGTTAATAGACAAATATTGAGATATAAAAACTGTTACATTTCCTTACAAAAAAAAAACCGCTGCCAAGTCATTGGCACTTAGCTTCCTCCTATTCTGCTAGTGGAAGATAATTACATGGGACAATTAACTCATTCTTTGATTTAAATATTCGCTACTATTCGATACTAAAAGGATAGGTTTACTCGAATTCAGAATCAGAAAACATATATGCACGTCCAATCTTATTACGATCGATCACGTAGTTCCAGAATTATAACAGTATACATACGCACGCATGCACGCACGCACGCACGCACGCACACACACACACACACACACAGACAAAACCATCGGCACGGACATTTTATAAAACCATGAAAACTCTCAAAATATACTAAGCTTTAATTATCAAATTATATGGTTTAACAAAAATAATAATGTTCAGTCACACAGAGTATACAGGGTGAGAGTTGAAGAATTTGAATCTTAATATCTTTTAAACTAAAAGGTTTCATAAGCTACAAAAAGAACCTAGCCGAAGTGGGTGATCAAAAGATCTTTTCCTAAAATTTCAACTCAATTTAAACCTTTTTACTCCCGTAATCGTACGACATAAAAAAACATTTTTTTTAGTTTTTTGTTTTTATCTCAAAAACTAGTCGCCCAAATTGCTTCAAATTTTTACAACTAGTAGATATCGTTGTTTTTTATTGTCGTGAATTTTTTCAAAACATTTAACTATTTATTTTTTTAGTTATATATGTTTATCAAAAAATTACCTTTTATATCATAAAAAATGAACAGATCAGTCAATCTAGAAAATCTTGCAGGAAAAAGTAGACAAATTTATGTTCTTTTAGATACACTATTGTTGAATATATTGTATAAATCATATCATTATAAAAAAGCAAAAATATTTTTTCAAAAATAGAAAAATGGCTATAATATGGCCATAAAATGGTCAGAATCATAAAACAAAAAATGACCTAAATTCAGAATTAGAAAAAATATATGCATGTCAAATTTTATTACGATCCGTCGCATGGTTCCAAAATTATGGCGGTATACGTACATACACACACACACACACACACACACACACACACACACACACACAGCCATCCGCACGGACATTTTCTAAAAACGTATGAATCGTACTCCAAACACCTCCAAATGCGTTTCCACGAAGTATTAGCAAAACTGAAAATTTTACTATTACAAAGCTTCCTCTTGAGGAGGAAGCAAATAAAAAAAAGCGTCGAGATATCTACCGCTTGGTGGTAAGGAAACGATATCATTTGAATGTAATTAATTAATACGAAGATTACGTAAAATACAATTATTTTATAGTGTTAGTAAATAAGATGTTAGGTAAAAAGGGAGGGATGTCGATGTCTCTTGGAGATCAGTTTAACAATTAGCTATACAAGCTATGCGAAAGAAAGATAGGGAGAGAGAGAAAGAGAGAGAGAGAGAGAGAGAGAGAGAGAGAGAGAGAGAGAGAGAGAGAGAGAGGGAGAGAGAGAGAGAGACATTATAATAAATTGAAGCTGATCGGGACAAATTATGACAGAATCGACCACGCGCGCGCTCGCGTGTGTGTGTGTAATAATTGAATGATTATCATACATTTTCTTATCAAAGCCAAAGGTACCCTTCGAAATGAAAGTAACAGAGCTAGATAAAATGCTACAACTTCGGCATTATGTCTATCTTTTCCATAGTATACTAAGCCACTTATCTTGGTTGTTCTTTTATACCATTGCGGTTTAAATACAGCTTTTAGGCCATTTTCGAATGTTATCATCAACTTTAATTGCGTTCCGAGCTTAGCATTATCAACATGTCTAATTTTGATACTTCGCAAAAATTCTATTACTGCTCCTAATTCTGGTGTTTGTGATGGAATTAGTTGACGACTATTTGGCCACTGCATATAAATTAAATGATGTTTATATTTCATTATGTCACAAAGATTGTTATATGTTTATAAAACGGTTTTGTATACTTACATTACTAAGTTTTTCAATGATACTACTATCCAAATTTTGGTTTATGTTCAATTCATGGATAATATTCTCAAGTACATATTTATACTCAGAATTTTGCTCAAAATACCTTAATGGAAGTGAATATATACTCTTTATTATTTCTTTTTGTATTATTTGGGCGTATAACAATTCATTTTTTAAACCATGAGAATTCAAATGTTGTTTGTTTTTCTTTAAAGTATCATTATTTATATCTGATCTAATTTTCTTGTCTGATCTCGTGTTGTGCTGAATGACCCAAATGTTAAGAATATTTAGAATCGTTATTAATATTAATAGTCCTAGTAACATCAAAATCATATTACGTCGAAACATCTGAAAAAAAAAAACAATAATATTACTTCAATATGGTATTGTGATAAGCAACTTGATTATAATTGATGATTGCAAATCTCATTATTTGTGGTTTTCTGCCAAATTCAATTATATGCTGGTTCCCCAATGACAAAAGATTCCGGCTAATCTCAATGGGAGATTAGGTGAAAGTATAAACAAGTTGTAGCTATTAGTTTCACGAAAAAAGGGCCGGAATCTCAGAAAATGACCGTTTTTAAAAAAATAATCGATGACCGATGGCAAGTATAAGTTTTATACGCTGTGTCGTCGGAGCACCGCGACCTATTATTTTTTGAATTTGCTTTTTTACATGAATACGTTTTATTATCTCCAATAATTTCTTGCTTGATATGTCTTCGATGCTTATGTTTGAGTAATATATCTTAAAGATTTTAATGAGATCTTTCTAGTAATCATATTATATTGCTTCGAAAATTTCTATTTTAGCAAAATAATTTTTAGCTATTCTCTTCTTTTTAGGTACAACAACAAGAATACAAGAATATGTCAAAGAAAGTCATAAGGTTATATATGTAAGTTAATAACGGTCCTGTTTAAGACCACACCGTGAATAAAATTTCCAGAGCATCGTTTCATTTTGGAGTCTACCTTGCATTCTGCATAAATTGGAAATCCTGAATAAATACGCACTTGGACTCGTTCAAGTTCGAGTCGAATATTCTGCTTTCTGCTGCTATGCCACTTGTGCGTTAGATTTAATTATAGCAAACAGCGCCAGAGAGAAGAAAACGTTTGCGAAGGTCAAGCGGAACTCCAGTCGTCGTCGAACGAAGAAAGACGGCAGACCAGGTTGGCGCGGCCGACGGAGGGTCGACAACTCGACAGGGCGCTCAAGGAACGGCCCGCGCATCATAAAGCGTCGCACGTGGATGGCGGAGCCCTGGCGGAGTCTGCCAGCGCTAGCATCTGAAGCAGCTGGAGCAGCGCTGCAGTTCATCCGCAGAGCGTCGGGGACAAAAACTGCTGCGAATCGCGCTCGAGATTTATTAGTGCACGCTCGGATCAAGGGCCCTGATGCCAGTGGCATTTAATTGTCTCGGGTCCCATAGAATAGAGCATAAACTCTGGGCTATCTGCGAGAGTCGGCTATCTGTCGGTTGCGAGAGTTTGAATTTCGCGGGCGTCCGCTTCAACGCTAGTCATAGGGGGAGATAGAACAGCAGCGCATGCGCCGCGGCATGACGAGCGATCAGCGTTCCCAAAAGTGGCAGGACAGAAGGCGGTAGATTTAAACGGTTAAAAAATTTTCCGAAAAAAAAGTTGCGGGAAATAATTTATCGATATTAGACAATTAATTAGGCACTAAAAGAAGTAAAGTTACTGTAAAAGAATAATTTATCGACTTATATAATAATCATAAACACTCATTGAACTTTTGACGTACTGTCACGCGATTACATTATTGAAATCGTACAAATTTTAAATTTAGACAGTATACGCGGATGAAAACGATTAAGTAATAAACTACAGGGTCATTACTAATTATTTAGACATTACTAGAGTAATGAGAATGTTCAAATAACGCATAAATATGAGAAAAACGATAAAGCCCCTTTTACACTATGCACCGAGAACTTGGAAAATCTACACTACACAAAATAAAGCAACTAATTCTACAGAGAACTTAGCTTCCTTGGGTTTTTGGGGTCGCTGATAACGAATCTGTTGTCAGATTCACAAAATAATTTGTTTAAACAAGTTTGTTTATACAAATGATTGTAAAATTCGATCTTTAACGAATGAATGCTATACTACGAGGGGTTTTCGGGGTCGCTGATAACGAATCTGTTATCAGATTTGCAAAATAATTGTTTAAACAATTTTGTTTAAGTAAATGAATGCAAAATTAAAAGTGCAAGTAACAGTGGCGCGTAGCAAGAGGTTTTCGAAGTTACTGATAACTATGAATATAAAATCTGCCATAGATGCTGCCGTTTCATTAATGCTCGTAAGTAATCGTTTCATAGGTTATATTGTACATTCTACTCTTTTTTATTAATTATTAAAACTCAAGCGTCAACACGTCAAGCTCATCAAGCGAATCGGCGGCTACGTTACGTTTGAGCTATGAACATGTGTTACATTTTGTATTAAACTATAAAGTGCGTTTGTGGTCCTGTTGTTAAGAGCGTCGGCTACAAATCTTATGCTCCCGGGTTCAAATCCATCCAAGGTCAATTTTTTTTTCAATCCCTATCACGATGGTTCATCTTGAGGCTTTACTTTTTTTTAATCGTGATTATTTATATTAATGTTTCATTATTGTTCCATGTATTTGTAGATTTTTTCGAATTTTGTTCTTATTTCGTATGATTTTATCAATATCCGTACGATTGACGTAACCCACTTTTTACCGAACACTTCTTTATTGATAAACGTTATCGATATAACAAGATACGAATGTATGAAATATACATACATGTACACGAGCATAGAGTGTAATACAAGCATATCGACGCGTGTGCAAGAATAAATTATTTATTTAAAATATTTAAATTAATAATTTATCAAAATATTAATATAAATGAACTTAAGAAAGTATAATAAAAATTCCAGCATTGCTTAGTTGCCTAAGTTTTAATTGCCCCTTTTTTATTTTCGTATATATATATTATAACAAGTATACAAATGCCATACATTACTTCATATAATCGACTTAAAAATAACTTTGTCTTACGACACTCTACCTTTTGCAAATTTATTTTTGTAATAACGCCGTCTTAAGGTTAGCTCAATCATTTTTTCAGTCGGAATGAAATCATTCTGCGCTGTTGATTTTACGGTCTCTCTTGATCGCAGAGTGCCATCCACCGTTTCAACCTTCATTTTGTTACGATTTTTTGTTTTGACGTAATTTTGAGCGCTAAAACATCTCTCTGGATCTGCGTTTGCATGCGGCATTGCCAAAATTGACAGCGCGATCTCACCCATCGCTTCACAAGGCATACTGCCATCATCTTCAGTAAAATTTCTAACATAGATCCAAAATTCTTCGACGGGTGAGTCCGCTGCGAGAAACTCTGTTAGGATTTCTATCGATAATAAGTTATTCCAACCTTCATGGATTTGAATAGCTAACTGTACATTGTTGATCAACTTAGTAAAGGTTTCTATTAATGTGGAAATAATGTTTGGATTTTCATCCCGGAATTTAACGGATAATGCGTTTGCAGGATCCAAACACATTGCCGATTCATAAACTGCATTATTAAAGTGCTTAAATCGCTCTTTCATTTCGTAAGACAATGAAATCAGATAATTGTAAATATTTGTACAAAACTCTTCAGTGTCAGTTGTTCTAGTCAGAAAGTATTCTCGAATTTCTTCCCCCAGTTCAAAATCCATATAACGTAAATATTCCTGCTCATTTAAAATATCAATGTTCTTTGCGGGCGTTGAAATTAGATATTCTCGCTTCATAAAACAAGACACAATATTTTTATATCTTTTTGTGATCTCTTCCTGAACTTTGTGTATTATTATACCTTTTTTCTGGAAAAAAGTATTCAAAATATTTAATTGTTTGAGAGTATGACGCAATAAATGAAGGTATAATTTCGTTTCGGTCTTTGACAAGCAGGTAAAAACCTGATTTGCAACGGCATCATCGGATTTTTCTTCCGAAAATCTTAGCAAACAGGGATATTGCTCCAGGACTCGCAATACATTCGACTCAAGAGACAGCCAGCGCGTCAATGATAAATTTAAAATCTTATGTTGTTCTATCCCCATTTCTTTCTGCATGTTTGCATAGTCATGTTGCCTGTTAGCACTTCGCAACATCGAACTCAAGTTACTGAAAAGATTCATGATCTCATCGGGTAATTCTTTGACAGCATACTGTGCACATAAATGTGTCATATGTGCCGGACATTGAACGCATAAAATGTTGGATATACCCTCACACAATCGAGCTTTCAAACCGCTTTTTTCCCCTATCATCGTTTGACATCCGTCAAAACAGCAACCATATATATTCGCCAAAGGTATATTATACTTGGCAAACGAGTTTTCTATGCACTCGTATAATCTTCCTGCAGTTGCTTTCGCTTCCTTCCCTTCTTCAAATACTTTGACGAGATCCCAAACTTCTGATTTTATTTTATCATCTTCACCTAAATATCGAACAATGATAGCTAAAGCCTTTTCTTTGCTGCAATCTGTCGACTCGTCAATACAAATACAAAAGTAATGATTTCTTAAAAATGCAGCCAAGTCATCTCTGCTACCTTCTCCAATTACATTTACGATCATGTTACGTGCCTTTGTCTCTCCTAATTTTAGATCATTCCAAATTCTATTTGAATCTATATTATTTAGATCTTTCACTAAGACGGGCACATTTTTGTACGATATATTTAATTTCGTGCACATCGCTAGCACTTTTAGCTCAGCTTCAGCTTTCTTTCTCTCTTCGTTGCTCTCTTCTCGAGGAGGAATTATAAAAGAAGAGGGAGGTGGAGGTGCTTCTAGTCCACTGTTATTCAAATGTATCTTAGTTATAGCGTGATCTTTAATCGTGCTAAGTCTCGCCTCAAACGATGTATTGCAAAAACAACATGTCGCTTTTGTAGGCGCTGCAGGATCGTACTTGAGCCAAGGTTGAAAACCAGGTACATCGAGCCAGATCTTTCTGAATAATCTTTCTGGCTTTTCCCCCCCTGTTTTTATCGCCCAATCTGCCTTATCAATGTTTGCAATGATTGACTCAGCCTTGGAGTCTTCTTCCATTTTTTAAAAAAGATCTAAAAAAGAACGAAGTTTATTGACGTATACGTAATTTTTGTAGGTGCTATATTGTAACAGTAATGAAATGACGCTTTGATAGACTATTAAAATGTAGTTTTTAGAGTTTTTTGGGGGCGATACAGTTGGTTGGTAAATATTTTTTATGGACTTTCTGTGGCTCTAATCTAACAAGTTTCTTCAATATTCATTTAAAAAGAAACGCGTACATTTATGGATCATTTCTTATGGAAAAAATATGAGAGTACGAAAATGTTTATTATGTAATACGCAGTCAAGGTCGTTTCTTCGAAGGAACATTCGAATTGTATTAAATATACACCTAATTTTTTAATATTCTATACTATCCCAATCGATTGAAAAAAGCAATTATATTAAATGTATGAATGAACTCACCGGCGTCGTTGAATCGAACATGCACAGTAAGTGTCACTTTCAGAAAATCGCCCTCTCCAACAGTCCAAATCCTCCGTTCCTTGTACTACGCAATATAAGTGCCGTCTCAGCAATAGACAAATTGCGAAATTTTAGCTCGACTCTCATATATGTTCTCAGGATGTTCTGATACGGTAAAAAGCACACATAGATACTGAAAATAACATAATAATCCATCATAAATATCCGTCATAAAAGATGAGAACTGAAATTCAATGAATTCCCGCGCGAAATCTCGTGGCATGGTCATTTTGTCGCTCTACTGTGAAAACAGCCCCTCCCCTCCAAAGTGCTACAGTCCGCTACGCGGAGCTTGTTTATCAGTCGTCCTGTATTTTGTCGTGAAAAACACGTGCTACATAGTTCGTTGCTGTTTTGTATTCATTGTACAAGTAGGTATGTATGTCATCGTTATATCAAAATAAGAAACGTTCTAACTATTTTAACGATATTAAACGTGCATTATTATACGATAAATTTGTGAGTGATAGTTTTTTCGTGAAAAGCCGCCCATGACAACAATTGTAATGTATTGAAATTCTTCGCGAGGTTCGCTTTTTTTTGGAGGTTAACAATATTTATGTACTTTTTGTGTAAACGGTGACTATCTAATGAAGTGCTTCAGTATACCCATTTCTTAAAGATGTGATATTTTACTTACTTGTAATGAAGTGTTTTTTTCCCACGTGTTTTAATCTTCTTTTGTTCGGCGTCGTAGTACAATTAAACGTTGTTTCTGATGAGAAAGTTAGCAAATCGTTGTGATTTTCGTCTTACAGCATCGAGCTAAAGATTGTAAGCGATGTGACAGTTCGTGTCAGAACTTTTTTAATTTCGGTGCTTTGTGAATCCTTGTGTAGTGCAGTGTTGCCGTTTATGAACTTCAACATTTAACCAACTGAGCATCGTCAATCACCTCTTTCAGTTGTTAAGTAAACGTTTGTAAACGATAATCCGTAGCGTGCACAGGGATATTTCCTATTAAATGACGATCAACATTCGTTGAAAACTGCAGTTCGCGCGGGATTATAGAAATCGTTTATATACATATATACAATATTATGCTCGTGCTATGAAAGCGTGCGTGTATATATATATATATATATATATAGCGTATATATGATAAATTAGACATCATTGACGGATAATCGACTATTTTATACTAACAAAATATATAGAACAAAGGAAAGTGATACGGCATAATTGACAACAAGCAAGTTTGATTTCAATTTACAAAATGATGAAACATCACCGTAAGTGACAAAAACGAACTTACTGAAAGCTATGTAGTTATTTGCTTACATTTACAATATTTATTTTACATTTAATTTTATAACATGTTTTAGAATATATTGGTCTCATAAATCAAGGAGCAACTTGTTATTTGAACAGTCTTCTTCAAATGCTATACATGACTCCAGAGTTTAGAAATGCCATGTACTGTTGCGAAACCCTTGATTTACAAAATTTTGAAATCAAGTCGAATTTACTACATGAAATAAAACAGCTTTTTATGAATTTGAGGGTAAAATAATAAAATAAATTGTCCTGCTTTGTATAACAATCAAATTACAAAATAAGATTAAATTTAACATTTTATTATTGGTAGGTATCAAAGAATTATGCTGTAGAAACTGTTCAGTTAACCAGTAGTTTTGGATGGGATTCCAGTTATACAAATGCACAACAGGATGTGCATGAATTTTTTCAAATGTTATTTAATGCGTTGAAAGGAGAACTTAAAAATATTTCACCGGAACAAGAGGATTTTATTTCAATGTATTATGAAGGTAACGTAACAATGACTATTACAAATTATATTATAGTATGGCTATTTTATCGATTCGATTCGATTATTTTTTTTTACGTACTTGAATAAAGAGTACGATAGAAAATTATGTTTTCAACACGCGCGCGTAAAATTCAAGTGGCTAAAGGCCACCGCAGCTCCCGGAGCTGTAGCAGCAGCAGCAGCAGCAGCTTTGGTCCACTTTTCAAGACCAAGCGTGTATCAATTATTCCAAGCAATTGAGTTTGCTGAGAATTTCAGGAAGTTACTGGCTTTTAAATGCCTGCGTTACCACGAACGTCAAGATTCCGCAACGTTATTTTAACTCTATCACTCGTCGATGTTTAGTTTTTCCTTAAAACACTCTAGTGCGAGTTTAGGCGCGCGTACGCTTGGTATCGGTATGTTTTTCTTGAGAGTCATGTCTGTACGAGTGGCCCAAGCAGGCCCAATGGTCAACAAAAGTTCCTATGCGACATCTTACCTGATGCGCAGGGATGTGAAAGTGTTCGAGCACTTAATCGATGCATTTGTAGATATACAGCACGAAAATGAACACTTAGTCAATCAATTAAAGAATCAATAAAACATGATTATAACGTGTCGTTTTAGAGTAGAATGACGTGCACCGATTAAACGCGTTATGAACTTTTTATCAGACAAATTGCTGTTCCTTGTACATACTAAAAAAATTTCAATGAATCGTTCAAAAATTCAGCAATAACGATGTTATAGTTCGACTCTGGCTATCGATAGTCACTACATACAATTAAAAATTTAATTTATGTTCTGATATTTATAATGTTCGTATCAGAATGCTATTCGAACGCTTACTGATTCAAGATGTATGCATATAATTGAAATTGACTATTGATTAACCTGTATCTGGCTCTGACAGATCGGAATAGCAGTTCACGGAGCTTTTTCTCCGATTGCTTGTATGCACTAGTTTGCTGCAACTCTATCTCACTGAACACCCGTACACTCGGTAGCCCTTTTGCTTCCCCGCTTGCGGTTCTCGCGAACGACGTATTACCGCTATGAAACCAACGGCAAGCTTATTAAGTGCGCTCAGCATTGATTTACGCATTCTTTTTTAAATTGAAAAGTTATATTTACCTCTGCCGTATAAGAAAACGCATTAGATACGTGTGCGAAAGATCAATTTCACTCATAAGATTAATACTCGGACTTTGTTCGAGCGCAAATCGAAACTTAGTATCAAAAACTGCTAGTACAATGCAAAAATATACATATATATTCTCATTTTGTAGGGATTATACTTGATTGTGTAATATGTTCAATCTGCAATACTGAACATTCTATGGAAAATCCTTTTATGGATATCTCCTTGCCAATACAATCAGATGGGACTAAGATTGGAGCATATAACACACTTGTACGTAATATTTGTATGGCCTATATATTCAGTATTAGTTATAATAAATGAAGTAACCTCAAAGCTAAAAAAATGACACATTGTATTCCACACCCCGACATAATGTACTATTTTATTTTTAAGGAAGAAGCACTACAAGCGTTTACACAACGCGTCATCTTAGACGGAGAAAATGAATACTTCTGTGAGAATTGCAATAAAAAATGCCCGGCTATACAGGATTTTAAGTTTGTCAAACTTCCATTTATACTTACATTCCACTTAAAACGGTTTCAATATGACGTGAATTCAGAGTCGATCATTAAACTAAACAATAAGTACGTCGCATGTCAATAAATAATTCATATAATTTTAATTTTTTAAATAATAATACATATTTTTAAAGGGTGATATTTCCAGAGGTACTAAATTTGAATAGTATCATCAATAGTTTTGAAGAAAAAAATGATGCAGAAGATTCTTATTTTTACGAACTTTTTTCAATTATTATTCATAGTGGAACAGCCGTCCAAGGTCATTATTACGCATATATTAAAGATTTAGAAAGAAATGAATGGTTTTGTTTTAACGACAGCACCGTGACACACGTAATTTTTTTCTTTCTTTCTCTCTCATTAACACGCTATATAATATATTAGTCTACGTCTTTTCTGTTTTTCATTAATTGTTTGATTCGAGTTATATAGCATGCTTATGTTACAGATATCAAAAGATAATTTCAAAATTGCTTTCGGAAACGGAAACACGGAAGTAGGAAACGCCTATTTACTAATTTATAGAAGATCTAATGAACTTTTACGTGATACTGCAATTGCACAAGAGTCTTCACTTGACGTTAATTTAGCGAAGCAACAACCAACATTTATCAATATTAATAGTATTGACAACTGCATTAATACTGATACCACAATTATAGAAGATCCCTCATCTGACATTTCTCTTAAAGAACAAACAACACCATTTAGTCACGATTCGTTTCCTAAACTAACACATCTGAAGGATCGAATGAGAAAGAAATTGAAATTGCATAATGCAAATACAGACTCTGAGAATCATGTATTATGTAACTCAAGTCAAAAATCTGATTGTAAAGTCAAATATATTTTTGAACAGGATGCGATCTTACCAATTGACGAAAATATCGAAGTGCTATCTCATGTTGAATTAGATCAGTCACAACCGGTTGTTGATTCAGTATCAAATCTTAGCGTTGATAATCTATCCTTGAAGGTGACAATTATATTGTGACAACAAATAATGTTTTATAATAAAAAAATATATAATATACTGAATCATTTTTAGGAAGTGTCAAATGATGTTCTTAGTATAAGATCGTCGAAATCACAAAGATCACAGAGTATAGTCAGATCAGTGCAGAGTGTAGCGTGTTCTTCAGAAATATTTAATAAGAAGGCAACACAGGTAAAATAATTGTTTGTACCTAAATAAATTTTCATACGTCAAATTTGTTAAATATATATTATCACGTATTTGCATAGGAATCTGAATTTAGAAGCCAAACTTTCGAAACGAAAATCGATAAGAAACAAAAAAGAAATATTGCGATACCTACCTTGAACAACGCTCCAGATACGACGTAAGATATTCGACAGTTTTTTAACAAATTATAAATCATACTTTCATAGAATTCTATTGATAAAAACTGCAATTAATCTAGCGTTAACTTGGTTTACTCGTTCAATCACATTTATTTGTTTGCCTTTAAATGATATTTAACTTCCTTACAGATTATTGACTTATCCTCCACCTCCATACAAAGGCGGAATAGATATTAAGTATGCGCACCTGAAATGTTTAGAAGACGGAGTATATGTAAATGATATCATAATCGACTTTTATTTGAAGTATATCATTGAGGAAATCATTGAACCGCCGAAACGTAACGAAACGGTTTTATTTAGTACATTTTTTTATAAAAAATTAATAAATCGAAGTGCGGATTCATCTAAAAAACGACACACGGGAGTTAAAAATTGGACAAAGTCAATTGATCTGTTTAATAAAAAATTTATTATAATACCTATGAATCACAAGTAAGTTTTTTTGCACACGTTACGCTTAGATGCGTTATTTTTTCAATTCAACGTTTTACAATAAATTACATTTCTCTAACACACGCACATCGAATTTTCAAAATAGTAACAGACACTGGTTTTTAACAATCATTTGCTATCCCGACGCAATCCATGACAAATATGTGTCATCTCACGAGAAGCCCAAAAAATTAAAATTACATCATGAAAGTAATGACAACTCACTGATTACAGAAACGAAAACGTAAGCAATTCCAATTCATCGCAATATAAAATAATAAAATCTTTGTTTGATCAGTAACAAATTAATATTCGTTATTCATTATTATAGGCCCTGTATATTAGTATTTGATTCGGCACCTGGAATAATTCCTATAAATGTGGGTAATATGATTGTTGAGTACTTATATTGGGAGTATAAACTTAAAAAAGATAGCACAATAAAATTGAGTGATTTTGACGTTAAATGTGTGTATCCTGAAGTACCTCAACAACACAATGCTTATGATTGCGGTATTTTCGTTATGCAATATGTTGAAAATTTTTTTTCTGTAAGGATTTCGATATTATTTCTTTATAAAAAGCAATTCTAATTTATTACTAATATTCTCTTTATTTGCAATATAGACATCAATAGTGGATTACTCATTGATACCATCATTAAAAGAATGGTTTGCAGTAAAAGAAGTTCGAAATAAAAGACAAGTAATTTTAGAGCTGATAGAAAAAAAAGGTACATTCATAATAAAATGTAGAAAATGAAACGAAATTATTTTTTTACGAGATTTGGAACATATTTCTGTATTGTTATACATATTATATTTAAAGATTTCTGAGACATCTGAAAACAGACGACGTTTGTTTCTAAATCGTAATGACTAAACTTTTCAAATGTTCTACTGCAATGAATAATCTAAAGAACATTTTTTTTAGCAAATGAGCAGAAATATATCAAATTTCAATGAGGAAATACAAAATAAGTATTATACAATAGAACAACAGAAATTAGGTTTGCCGTAATCCATATGAAATTCTTTGTACAACCTCGCAAGATCCCTGTACAGAAAAATATATATATTTAAAGTTGTTTTATGAAAAGTCAACGTAATTTTGAAACATAAAATATTTTCTGCAATAACTAATAATATTTTGTAACGAATGTTTAAAAATGTAAATATATATACAATAATAATATGTGTTTAAGATATTTGTTATGTAGTATTATTCACCTATTTTGATAGCTAAAAATATAATAATGTCAAATACTGAATATTATATAATCGTATAGTAAGTAATGAAATAGGCGGGGCACGAAAGAGGCAGCCATCTTGTACAGTGAGCCGTTTGATCTTTTTCAGCTTCTTTTTTTTTTAAGCGACAGTATGACGGTTTTTGAAAATGTCAAAGAAGACTTCGATGAATTTCATTTAATGCCGGTTAATGGTGGTGTTACGCGAAAAAATTATCACTAATAAATCTATTTATTATTATAAAATAAAAAATTTTAGAAAATCATTATTGCTGATTTTCTTACAGATCAATCGCATTAATGATGGACGAAAGGGATAACATGTCTCCGGATCAATAGTAAGTAATGAAATAGGCGGGGCACGAAAGAGGCAGCCATCTTGTACAGTGAGCCGTTTGATCTTTTTCAGCTTTTATGTATTTTTTTTTAAAGCGACAGTATGACGGTTTTTGAAAATGTCAAAGAATACTTCGATGAATTTCATTTAATGCCGGTTAATGGTGGTGTTACGCGAAAAAATTATCACTAATAAATCTATTGATTATTATAAAATAAAAACTTTTAGAAAATCATTATTGCTGATTTTCTTACAGATCAATCGCATTAATGATGGACGAAAGGGATAACATGTCTCCGGATCTTTTTGATTCACAACCAGTTCAAGGAGAAAAAGGTATAATGAATATAATGATATCATAAGGTATAATGATATATCAAATGAATGTAAATATACATAATAATATAGAGTGTGTTTATCACGAGTAAGATTGCAAATCTTTTTTTGACACTCTGTGTGCGAAATTAGATTTCTTCTTCGTATGTAGAGAGTGGGAAATGCCCAATTCTCGCACTGAACCAGAGCATGCGC
>CM053170.1:23329080-23415398 GCA_012977825.3 Pteromalus puparum
AGCAGCAGCAGCAGCAGCTTTGGCCCACTTTTCAAGACCAAGCGTGTATCAATTATTCCAAGCAATTGAGTTTGCTGAGAATTTCAGGAAGTTACTGGCTTTTAAATGCCTGCGTTACCACGAACGTCAAGATTCCGCAACGTTATTTTAACTCTATCACTCGTCGATGTTTAGTTTTTCCTTAAAACACTCTAGTGCGAGTTTAGGCGCGCGTACGCTTGGTATCGGTATGTTTTTCTTGAGAGTCATGTCTGTACGAGTGGCCCAAGCAGGCCCAATGGTCAACAAAAGTTCCTATGCGACATCTTACCTGATGCGCAGGGATGTGAAAGTGTTCGAGCACTTAATCGATGCATTTGTAGACATACAGCACGAAAATGAACACTTAGTCAATCAATTAAAGAATCAATAAAACATGATTATAACGTGTCGTTTTAGAGTAGAATGACGTGCACCGATTAAACGCGTTATGAACTTTTTATCAGACAAATTGCTGTTCCTTGTACATACTAAAAAAATTTCAATGAATCGTTCAAAAATTCAGCAATAACGNTTAACAAAAGTTCCTATGCGACATCTTACCTGATGCGCAGGGATGTGAAGTGTTCGAGCACTTAATCGATGCATTTGTAGACATACAGCACGAAAATGAACACTTAGTCAATCAATTAAAGAATCAATAAAATATGATTATAACGTGTCGTTTTAGAGTAGAATGACGTGCACCGATTAAACGCGTTGTGAACTTTTTATCAGACAAATTGCTGTTCCTTGTACATACTAAAAAAATTTCAATGAATCGTTCAAAAATTCAGCAATAACCGATGTTATAGTTCGACTCTGGCTATCGATAGTCACTACATACAATTAAAAATTTAATTTATGTTCTGATATTTATAATGTTCGTATCAGAATGCTATTCGAACGCTTACTGATTCAAGATGTATGCATATAATTGAAATTGACTATTGATTAACCTGTATCTGGCTCTGACAGATTGGAATAGCAGTTCACAGAGCTTTTTCTCCGATTGCTTGTATGCACTAGTTTGCTGCAACTCTATCTCACTGAACATCCGTACACTCGGTAGCCCTTTTGCTTCCCCGCTTGCGGTTCTAGCGAACGACGTATTACCGCTATGAAACCAACGGCAAGCTTATTAAGTGCACTCAGCATTGATTTAGGCATTCTTTTTTAAATTGAAAAGTTATATTTACCTCTGCCGTGTAAGAAAACGCATTAGATACGTGTGCGAAAGATCAATTTCACTCATAAGATTAATACTCGGACTTTGTTCGAGCGCAAATCGAAAGTTAGTATCAAAAACTGCTAGTACAATGCGAAAATATACATATATATTCTCATTTTGTAGGGATTATACTTGATCGTGTAATATGTTCAATCTGCAATACTGAACATTCTATGGAAAATCCTTTTATGGATATCTCCTTGCCAATACAATCAGATGGGNGACTATTGATTAACCTGTATCTGGCTCTGACAGATCGGAATAGCAGTTCACGGAGCTTTTTCTCCGATTGCTTGTATGCACTAGTTTGCTGCAACTCTATCTCACTGAACACCCTCGGACACTCGGTAGCCCTTTTGCTTCCCCGCTTGCGGTTCTCGCGAACGACGTATTACCGCTATGAAACCAACGGCAAGCTTATTAAGTGCGCTCAGCATTGATTTACGCATTCTTTTTTAAATTGAAAAGTTATATTTACCTCTGCCGTATAAGAAAACGCATTAGATACGTGTGCGAAAGATCAATTTCACTCATAAGATTAATACTCGGACTTTGTTCGAGCGCAAATCGAAACTTAGTATCAAAAACTGCTAGTACAATGCAAAAATATACATATATATTCTCATTTTGTAGGGATTATACTTGATTGTGTAATATGTTCAATCTGCAATACTGAACATTCTATGGAAAATCCTTTTATGGATATCTCCTTGCCAATACAATCAGATGGGACTAAGATTGGAGCATATAACACACTTGTACGTAATATTTGTATGGCCTATATATTCAGTATTAGTTATAATAAATGAAGTAACCTCAAAGCTAAAAAAATGACACATTGTATTCCACACCCCGACATAATGTACTATTTTATTTTTAAGGAAGAAGCACTACAAGCGTTTACACAACGCGTCATCTTAGACGGAGAAAATGAATACTTCTGTGAGAATTGCAATAAAAAATGCCCGGCTATACAGGATTTTAAGTTTGTCAAACTTCCATTTATACTTACATTCCACTTAAAACGGTTTCAATATGACGTGAATTCAGAGTCGATCATTAAACTAAACAATAAGTACGTCGCATGTCAATAAATAATTCNATACTATTTTATTTTTAAGGAAGAAGCACTACAAGCGTTTATACAACGCGTCATCTTAGACGGAGAAAATGAATACTTCTGTGAGAATTGCAATAAAAAATGCCCGGCTATACAGGATTTTAAGTTTGTCAAACTTCCATTTATACTTACATTCCACTTAAAACGGTTTCAATATGACGTGAATTCAGAGTCGATCATTAAACTAAACAATAAGTACGTCGCATGTCAATAAATAATTCATATAATTTTAATTTTTTAAATAATAATACATATTTTTAAAGGGTGATATTTCCAGAGGTACTAAATTTGAATAGTATCATCAATAGTTTTGAAGAAAAAAATGATGCAGAAGATTCTTATTTTTACGAACTTTTTTCAATTATTATTCATAGTGGAACAGCCGTCCAAGGTCATTATTACGCATATATTAAAGATTTAGAAAGAAATGAATGGTTTTGTTTTAACGACAGCACCGTGACACACGTAATTTTTTTCTTTCTTTCTCTCTCATTAACACGCTATNATTTTTTCAATTATTATTTATAATGGAACAGCCGTCCAAGGTCATTATTACGCATATATTAAAGATTTATAAAGAAATGAATGGTTTTGTTTTAACGACAGCACCGTGACACACGTAATTTTTTTCTTTCTTTCTCTCTCATTAACACGCTATATAATATATTAGTCTACGTCTTTTCTGTTTTTCATTAATTGTTTGATTCGAGTTATATAGCATGCTTAGTTACAGATATCAAAAGATAATTTCAAAATTGCTTTCGGAAACGGAAACACGGAAGTAGGAAACGCCTATTTACTAATTTATAGAAGATCTAATGAACTTTTACGTGATACTGCAATTGCACAAGAGTCTTCACTTGACGTTAATTTAGCGAAGCAACAACCAACATTTATCAATATTAATAGTATTGACAACTGCATTAATACTGATACCACAATTATAGAAGATCCCTCATCTGACATTTCTCTTAAAGAACAAACAACACCATTTAGTCACGATTCGTTTCCTAAACTAACACATCTGAAGGATCGAATGAGAAAGAAATTGAAATTGCATAATGCAAATACAGACTCTGAGAATCATGTATTATGTAACTCAAGTCAAAAATCTGATTGTAAAGTCAAATATATTTTTGAACAGGATGCGATCTTACCAATTGACGAAAATATCGAAGTGCTATCTCATGTTGAATTAGATCAGTCACAACCGGTTGTTGATTCAGTATCAAATCTTAGCGTTGATAATCTATCCTTGAAGGTGACAATTATATTGTGACAACAAATAATGTTTTATAATAAAAAAATATATAATATACTGAATCATTTTTAGGAAGTGTCAAATGATGTTCTTAGTATAAGATCGTCGAAATCACAAAGATCACAGAGTATAGTCAGATCAGTGCAGAGTGTAGCGTGTTCTTCAGAAATATTTAATAAGAAGGCAACACAGGTAAAATAATTGTTTGTACCTAAATAAATTTTCATACGTCAAATTTGTTAAATATATATTATCACGTATTTGCATAGGAATCTGAATTTAGAAGCCAAACTTTCGAAACGAAAATCGATAAGAAACAAAAAAGAAATATTGCGATACCTACCTTGAACAACGCTCCAGATACGACGTAAGATATTCGACAGTTTTTTAACAAATTATAAATCATACTTTCATAGAATTCTATTGATAAAAACTGCAATTAATCTAGCGTTAACTTGGTTTACTCGTTCAATCACATTTATTTGTTTGCCTTTAAATGATATTTAACTTCCTTACAGATTATTGACTTATCCTCCACCTCCATACAAAGGCGGAATAGATATTAAGTATGCGCACCTGAAATGTTTAGAAGACGGAGTATATGTAAATGATATCATAATCGACTTTTATTTGAAGTATATCATTGAGGAAATCATTGAACCGCCGAAACGTAACGAAACGGTTTTATTTAGTACATTTTTTTATAAAAAATTAATAAATCGAAGTGCGGATTCATCTAAAAAACGACACACGGGAGTTAAAAATTGGACAAAGTCAATTGATCTGTTTAATAAAAAATTTATTATAATACCTATGAATCACAAGTAAGTTTTTTTGCACACGTTACGCTTAGATGCGTTATTTTTTCAATTCAACGTTTTACAATAAATTACATTTCTCTAACACACGCACATCGAATTTTCAAAATAGTAACAGACACTGGTTTTTAACAATCATTTGCTATCCCGACGCAATCCATGACAAATATGTGTCATCTCACGAGAAGCCCAAAAAATTAAAATTACATCATGAAAGTAATGACAACTCACTGATTACAGAAACGAAAACGTAAGCAATTCCAATTCATCGCAATATAAAATAATAAAATCTTTGTTTGATCAGTAACAAATTAATATTCGTTATTCATTATTATAGGCCCTGTATATTAGTATTTGATTCGGCACCTGGAATAATTCCTATAAATGTGGGTAATATGATTGTTGAGTACTTATATTGGGAGTATAAACTTAAAAAAGATAGCACAATAAAATTGAGTGATTTTGACGTTAAATGTGTGTATCCTGAAGTACCTCAACAACACAATGCTTATGATTGCGGTATTTTCGTTATGCAATATGTTGAAAATTTTTTTTCTGTAAGGATTTCGATATTATTTCTTTATAAAAAGCAATTCTAATTTATTACTAATATTCTCTTTATTTGCAATATAGACATCAATAGTGGATTACTCATTGATACCATCATTAAAAGAATGGTTTGCAGTAAAAGAAGTTCGAAATAAAAGACAAGTAATTTTAGAGCTGATAGAAAAAAAAGGTACATTCATAATAAAATGTAGAAAATGAAACGAAATTATTTTTTTACGAGATTTGGAACATATTTCTGTATTGTTATACATATTATATTTAAAGATTTCTGAGACATCTGAAAACAGACGACGTTTGTTTCTAAATCGTAATGACTAAACTTTTCAAATGTTCTACTGCAATGAATAATCTAAAGAACATTTTTTTTAGCAAATGAGCAGAAATATATCAAATTTCAATGAGGAAATACAAAATAAGTATTATACAATAGAACAACAGAAATTAGGTTTGCCGTAATCCATATGAAATTCTTTGTACAACCTCGCAAGATCCCTGTACAGAAAAATATATATATTTAAAGTTGTTTTATGAAAAGTCAACGTAATTTTGAAACATAAAATATTTTCTGCAATAATTAATAATATTTTGTAATGAATGTTTAAAAATGTAAATATATATACAATAATAATATGTGTTTAAGATATTTTGTATGTAGTATTATTCACCTATTTTGATAGCTAAAAATATAATAATGTCAAATACTGAATATTATCTAATCGTATAGTAAGTAATGAAATAGGCGGGGCACGAAAGAGGCAGCCATCTTGTACAGTGAGCCGTTTGATCTTTTTCAGCTTTTATGTATTTTTTTTTAAAGCGACAGTATGACGGTTTTTGAAAATGTCAAAGAATACTTCGATGAATTTCATTTAATGCCGGTTAATGGTGGTGTTACGCGAAAAAATTATCACTAATAAATCTATTGATTATTATAAAATAAAAACTTTTAGAAAATCATTATTGCTGATTTTCTTACAGATCAATCGCATTAATGATGGACGAAAGGGATAACATGTCTCCGGATCTTTTTGATTCACAACCAGTTCAAGGAGAAAAAGGTATAATGAATATAATGATATCATAAGGTATAATGATATATCAAATGAATGTAAATATACATAATAATATAGAGTGTGTTTATCACGAGTAAGATTGCAAATCTTTTTTTGACACTCTGTGTGCGATAAAATTAGATTTCTTCTTCGTATGTAGAGAGTGGGAAATGCCCAATTCTCGCACTGAACCAGAGCATGCGCGAAACTCCTGATTTCACGCACGTACTGCATTTTAGAATATGAATTCGCACACATACTGTGAAAAAAGCGTATAAGATACCTGTACTATTTTTGTTTCAGAGCCTGAAATCAATGACGACGCAATGTACAATTTTGAGCACAATGGTCAACAGTGGGATTATGATAGAGATGAATCTGAAAAAAAAGGTAATGATACTCATCTACAAATGGCTGTGGTAACAGATTTTTTTAAACAGGATGATTCAGTACGAAGTACGAGGAAAATAATAGAATTGGTAGTGTAATATATAATGAAAATACATATATTACTTATGCCAATAAGTAGTGTAACTGTTTGTTGTGAGAAAACTTCGTCAAATACGTAAACGTTGTGAACAACAAGTAATAATCTAGTTTTCATTGTAGATTACAATCAGAATTATTCCGTTTTAAAAAAGTCTATATCCACTTCTTTTTAGTAATTTTGCAGCTATATTACTTTAATATTTCAATGTTTTAGAGTTGAATCTTCAAAACAACTGCGGTGACAACTGCTGTTGTTTATCAAACAATTGTACTCGTTACAATCATATGATGGCAAAATTGGACACAATAATTGAGAACCAACAGAAGCTTCAGAATGATATTAAAGGAATAACGAGATTTTTTTTAACTGTCGAAAATGCTGTGCACGGAATCGAAAGATGTTTTCATCGCATAATGCACCTATTAATAAATCATCTGAATATGAGATTTGCAAATAATCAATAAAAAAATTATAAGAAAAAAATAACACATAACACCTAATTTGTTCTACTCTCTACCGAAACATAAATAGAAAGCTATTTTAAATAAATATAATTTACAATTATAACAAAATTATAAATAATCATAACCGCATAATAAAAAAAAGTAAAGCCTCAAGATGAACCATCGTGATAGGGATTGAAAAAAAAATTTCCCTCGGTTGGATTTGAACCCGGGAGCATAAGATTTGTAGCCAACGATCTTAACAACAGGACCACGAACGCAACTTGTAGTTCGATACAAAATGTAAAACATGTTCATAGCTTAAACGTAACGTAGCGGATTCGCGTAAGTTTTCGAGGTGAAGGCTTGAGCTTCAGTAATGCATACAAATGATTATTTCTACATATAAATATTGTACTTACCGAGGTATTAGCTATCAACGTGTGTGGCTCTTGATAAGTTGTGCACTTGCAAAGCAGGGCGCTATGATTTTTATGAAAGTAACGAATGTACCATGAAGAATATGGGTCTGCATTTTTTTAATAAATAATAAATTGCAAATAAAATGGCAATTCCAAGATATGCTTAAATATATTAAATAAAAGTAAAGCCTTAAGATAAACCATCGTGATAGGATTGAAAAAAAAATTTCCCTCGGTTGGATTTGAACCCGGGAGCATAAGATTTGTAGCCAACGATCTTAACAACAGGACCACGAACGCAATTTGTAGTTTGATACAAAATGTAACACATGTTCATAGCTCAAACGTAACGTAGCCGCCGATTCGCTTGATGAGCTTGACGTGTTGACGCTTGAGTTTTAATAATTAATAAAAAAGAGTAGAATGTACAATATAACCTATGAAACGATTACTTACGAGCATTAATGAAACGGCAGCATCTATGGCAGATTTTATATTCATACATTCGTTTGTATAAATTGTTGCACAAATCTGAGTGTATATTAGTTATCAGTAACTTCGAAAACCTCTTGCTACGCGCCACTGTTACTTGCACTTTTAATTTTGCATTCATTTGCTTAAACGAAATTGTTTAAACAAATTATTTTGCAAATCTGATAACAGATTCGTTATCAGCGACCCCGAAAACCCCTCGTAGTATACCATTCATTCGTTAAAGATCGAATTTTACAATCATTTGTATAAACAAACTTGTTTAAACAAATTATTTTGTGAATCTGACAACAGATTCGTTATCAGCGACCCCAAAAACCCAAGGAAGCTAAGTTCTCTGTAGAATTAGTTGCTTTATTTTGTGTAGTGTAGATTTTCCAAGTTCTCGGTGCATAGTGTAAAAGGGGCTTTATCGTTTTTCTCATATTTATGCGTTATTTGAACATTCTCATTACTCTAGTAATGTCTAAATAATTAGTAATGACCCTGTAGTTTATTACTTAATCGTTTTCATCCGCGTATACTGTCTAAATTTAAAATTTGTACGATTTCAATAATGTGATCGCGTGACAGTACGTCAAAAGTTCAATGATTGTTTATGATTATTATATAAGTCGATAAATTATTTTTTTACAGTAACTTTACTTCTTTTAGTGCCTAATTAATTGTCTAATATCGATAAATTATTTCCCGCAACTTTTTTTTCGGAAAATTTTTTAACCGTTTAAATCTACCGCCTTCTGTCCTGCCACTTTTGGGAACGCTGCGAGCGATAACGGAGCGCATGAGCCTATAGTAAGCGGGAGCGAGCGAGACGACAGTCCCGCGTAGCGGCAACCAATAGGCGAGCGCGCTGCCGCGGCGGCTCGGGAGAGTTGGGCCTCGCGTCTGCAGCAGCTCTCCGTAGAAGTTCCCTTAGTGTGCACCTAGTGTGAGTGGTGTCCTCGGATTTATCCGGTTGTCTACGAGTCTGCGTGGATGCAAAGGTTGGTGGATCTTTCGAATTACTCCTAAGGCTTTTCTCGCGGGCGGGCAACTCCGCGTTTCGGTTCGCGAACACGTTATCTTTATTCGAGTGAGGCTATCTTTTGCGCGGTTACCTCGTGGCTACCGGTTAGTTCTCCATATCGTTAATACCGGACATCGGAGAGATTGAAGGTTAGCATTTAAGGGTATTGTGTCGCGCAAATTTGTCGTCGCATAATCAGGAGTCTCTTCGTAAGTTGTCGGACGCAGGAGAGAGCTCGAGTAGATTGGACATCGAGTAGCGTCTGTAGTATTCGTGCTCGATTAGTTAATAAGTATTGTGTTTAAATGGTTTCGTGGCATATAATTTGGTTAGGGAAATACGTGGAAGCGAGTGTGAGAGTACAGGTTACGGCCAGACCTTGGGACGCGCGAGAGTCGCGTTCGGTGTTTTGCGTGGTATTGTGGGCTTTGTCCCGTGGTTACCTTTTGTTCTCGGCTACCTTGCGTAAGTAGTATACCCCAGACTATGGCGCGCCAAAACAAACCCCCACCACCTGCCCATGGTGAGGTGTCTGTCTGACGCGCCATAGTCCGGGGAGTGGGGGGGATTGATTTCGATAGGGGGAGTGTGGTGGGACGTAGGCCCCGGAGAGTAGGGAATTTTCACACACACACACACACACACATACATACACACACACACACATACACGCCACAGAGAGAGAGAGAGAGAGAGAGAGAGAGAGAGAGAGAGAGAGAGAGAGAGAGAGAGAGAAGAGGAGAGAGAGAGAGAGAGAGAGAGAGAGAGAGAGAGAGAGAGAGGAAGAGAGACAGAGAGAGGAGAGAGAAAGAGAGAGATAGAGAGAGAAAGAGAGAGACAGATAGACAGCTGCGACTGCGGATGCAGTGCTGTGTGCACGCGAGCGAGGCGTCTACTCGGCGCCGGCGATGCGGCGTCGGAGCCGTGTCATCGGCCCGATTCCACTGCGACGGGCCTCATCCTACTACCTCGCTCCGGATATTCACACACTGGCACACTTGTTCCGTCGTCGTCGTCGTCGTCGTCGCCGTCGCCACCGCCGCCGCTCGGGTATAACGCGCGCACGATTCTGCTTCCTGCAGCCAGCGGCCTACTCGCTACACTCGAGGGCGAGGGCTTCAACGTCTGTCGCAACGCTCGCTCAGAGTCTGTCTAGCTCGTCCGTTGGCGCACGCACACCCTCGACCGTCGTCGCTCGCTGCTACCCCCTCGGCCTCCCTCTCCGGCTCTGCGCGCGCGCCACACACACACCTTCATCATCTTTCGGCACGAATCTCCATATACCACGCACACACAAACAAACAGAAAAAACGGAGTCCCACACACAGAGAGAAAAAACCGAGTCGCACCGCGACAGAGCGATGCATACAAAAAAAAAATTGCGCCCTCGCGCGACGAGAGCATGCTTGCAACTGCTAGTGCAGTGCATCAACCACACCGCGCACACTGATGACTCATCAGCGGCGGCGGCGGCGGTGGTGGATGATTCCGACGTTGCCGTTGTTAGCATGCTGTTGCTACTGTTGACGACGACGGCTGCTTCGTCAGCATTCTCAAAACCTCTCACAGCACACGCTGATGACTCATTAATGGCGACGGCGAAAAAACTCAGTTTAGATATCGAATTATTTATAAAAAAAAAGCGCAAAAATTGAGATTGTTGGCTCGCAGGCGCGAGCAACCGCGTGGTCACACACCGCGACAGAGCAGTGTATAAAAAATGCATAAATTTAGCTGAGCGGGTGTGTAATGATTTTTCGTAAAATAAAAAACGATTTAAAAAATAATATACTCACGTTTAAAGATATCAAAGACATCACCTGTAGGACTGGTAACCTTGCGCTCAAGGATACCCTCTTAATTCTTAAGACATACGTCGGCAATGTTCCGCTCTTCAGCAACTTTAAATATTTTTTATTTACACTTTTTTATTCTTACACTATTTAATAATACTTTCTAGTCAGAAACTCGAATATTGTTTATTTACACCTCTAAAACAAAATCGATGATCTTAATCCTGACGTGAATTACTTTTTTTATTTATTTAAGTCAATAAATAAGTCTTTTCTTCAACCTTCGCTCCCGTTTACGAAGATCTTCTCTATAAATGAGACAAAACTGTGTGGCTGTTAAATACAACACAATGAAACATGGCTTACATCCTGATTTTAATTTCAAACCCTCCGTTGTTCGACTATGCCAAATAATTGATGTTGTTGGGTGAAAATGGTATACTGTCTTGGCACGCTCAAAAGTATGGGTGGTCCATGAATAAAATCTAAAATAACCCGGCCACATTAAAAGCTCGACCGATGAGTTTTCAATTTCTCTCAGACACTTTATCGGATATGTGCGACGTCGACGTTGTAAAATACGATGCTCAAGTACTATGTCTACTGATGGTATTTTAGCACCTTCAATTGCGAAGTGACTTTGTTGTGGTATCGCATCACCACCACCAACACCAACAATATCAACACCATCACTATCACCCTTTGGAACCATTTCGACTCACTGATGGTTGTTTTTGCACGATAATATCGACACTGGTCTGCTTACTGCTGGGGCTCTGACAATTACACTCTCGCGCACAGGTCTTTCGATTGCTACTTCTGTGGATGCCCTAACAATTACACTTTGGCGTACGGGTCCTTCAGTATATGTTATAGCTGCTGTCGCAAAACTATTGCCGATGTGTACCACTTCTAAATTCTTGCGTACAATAACTAATTTTTGTTTTGCCACTTTCTTCTCCTCCTTTTCGTAGCTGTCATGCGCGATTTCCTCGTCTGAGAGCGGATTCGGTAGAAATTGTAGAAGCTCCTCATCCGTATCGCTTATTATCTCCATATCTATGCTGAATGATAGTGGGTGAGATTTTTCTGGTTCCACTTTCTGAAGCTGAAGTTCTGGATCAGTCACTTCTGAATTTTTCTTAAGCACTTGATCACGTCGAAAGATGACTGACGACTGACCGCCATGATCACAGATAAAACAATCCTTACTCTTTTCAAGATGCACGCGTGCAAGTAACTATATATGCTTTCTTTTCGGTGTACATGTACCTCGCTCGAAGTGTGGGATACGATGCGCTGCAAGTAGAAGCTACCAGCTGAAGTATGACTCACTAACCGGCGATGATTTTTTCTCGAAATCTTCGGACGGGAATTCGCCCGAAATGTGATTTCCACTGACATAATATCGATGACAATCTTCTGGTTTGAAAATCCAAAAACGTGCTAGTGTTCACGGCAAAGTCGTGAAAAGTGCTATGCTAGTCTTCGTAGGTACCGATGACATAGTCTCCGTGTACCATATCCAGATGATCATAATACACGAGAGGAGAGCGTGAGGTGGTGTGCTCGTTGGTGTGAGCATCGGTGAAATCAGAGTCGCTGCTTGATGATACGAAGGAGTAAAAAATAAATGCAAGCTCGGCTACGTTCGCACCTGCAGCTGCATGCGAGAAGCACATTATATGCTCTCTCTCTCTCTCTCTCTCTCTCACGAGACGTCGTATATGTATATAGTTTAAAACGATACGCTGTTACGAGACTCATTGTTTTTTTTTGCCCTTGCTTTGTCGAAGTCGTCAGGCCCCGGTGGAGAAAACGATTTCAAGGGCCAGCGTGCGTTTCGGTGAAAAAACTCCGAATGGGTTGTAATTCGCCATCATTAGAAAATCGTGTAGAAATTAATTTGAATTTCATTATTGCCCTTTTTCAAGCCGTGCTGGAGATTTATGCCGCACATTTCTCGCTGGTTTTTTCTCTCGCCATCTCTCGAAAAAATCCGCCGAATTCGCGGAAAAAAATCTCTATCTCTCGAATTCGATTACTAACAACCGCGATTAAAGAGAGAGAAAGAAACGGAATCAAAGCTCTAGAAATCCGCGCCAGCTGCAAGTGCAGCTACCTTGACGCTGGATCCACTTGCAGATGTGCACGGGATTTTTCCCGCGTTATAGAATTCGTGTATAAGGGGGAGGACGATGCCGTCGAAGAAAGCGAGCGTCGCTCGAGCGCGATGGCGTGGAACGCGCGCGGCTCTCAAATTAATAATATGCAAACAATACGTATATACCGTGTATACGTGAGTCAGCGGCTATATAGTCGGATTTTGTACACTAAAAACGCGAAAGGTTTTCTCAAGGTCTGTCGCTCGAGAGAGTTTCACCTGTGCGACAGTCGATGCAAATCGCGACGACGAGTCGATTATTATTCCGCTCTTCCATTTCTACGGTGACATCTCTTCGCAGGGTCATTAATAAAATTGATCACGCGCTCGTTTGAATTTTGAAGCTATACATGATCAGGTACAGCGCAATTAAAAGCGCGTAGCTTCGAGAGAGCTGCAGCCACGTCGCAATTAAAAATCCGAATCACACACAGCCGTGCAAAAATGTTTAATTAAATTAAGCCAGCTCTCCCTCTCCTTGAAAAATAAATGCCCACGCGACCAAACAACAAACGATAGGTTTTTGCCTGTGGGCAGATCGCGTCGTCTAAATTCTTGGCTCCGAAATTAACTACTTTAATCTAATTACGGTTGAAGCGCGCATCTCTCAGGTGACGTTTTTTGCCTCGCATCCGGCAAAAATAACGACGCTACTAATTAGCAGTGCGCGAGAGAAACTCGGCCCTTTTTGCAGCAGCAGCGATGATTATTATGTGTCTCAGCGGATCTTTCATTCGGCGCGCCGCCGACGAGCTTTCTTTTTTTTGGACGGTTAGAGATGCTGCCCCTCCCCCGGTCGAAGGATAATACACAAACCAAAGGATAATTCCCGATACGGGGACGAAATCCGGAGCGAGGGCAAAAAAAACTCTTATTTGAAAATGTATTTACCGTCTGGCTCGGCGGCGAGAGGAGAGGCAAGGATCATCGTCGTCCAGCCGCCTGGAAAGTTCGCTTTGCACCCAGCATCACGGTATACAGAGGGAGAAAAAGAGATCGAGTTTTGTGCGCTACCCGGCTGCTGTTCTACACGTCGCGGCGGGGGTTGCTCTCTCCGCCCGCCTACATATTATATACTAGATGTGTGTGTATACACCCGCGTAGCGGCGGGGTAGAGGCTACTCTGTACATTTAATAAATTACAGGTACTTGCGCGGCTCTGGCCGTAGCCCAGAAAGTCTGTTCTCGGACAAGACCCACGCGGATACCCGTGCATAAGAAACTGCGCTTTTGGCGCGGCTTTATGCATTGATACCACTGCTGAGTCTCCCTCGACCTATGTGTATCGCCGTCGAAAATCCAGCAAAACAGAACTAGACGGGGGGACGACGCTACTGCCGGGACGTGAAATTGTAATAATTAAGGCAAAGTTTGCTCGGCGATGCACAGCTGGTATATAGGCGAGATATCTGTACATGTATGCAGTGATCCAACAGTCCCTCCTCCGCTTCGATGTCGTTGATTTAGGCGCAATACCTAATACATAATCGTTATGTTTTGTTATTCTTTCGCACGGTCAGCCACATGAACCGTGTATTATATTCGTACGGTCAGAGAAATCTTTATCGCGGAGATACGATACAGAGCCGTTGACCGGCTCTTGACTCGATGGTGTTTGTGCTTTCTATGAGCGCTAATGCCTGACATTTGATCCTTCGGTGGTACCCGAAAGATTTATCGGTTATTTGAGAAAAAATTTTTGAAACTGTTTTTCTTATTCGAGAAAAAAGCTCGGAAAAAATCTGCTCTATATCGTCGGTCCCTACGAAGACCAGCACAACCCAGATTCTTATCGAAGAGTAGCACGGTTCATTCTCGCCGCGAAGAGTAGCACAGAACCGATTCGCTCCGCGAAGAGTTGCACAGTTCAGCTTCTCTCCGCGAAGAGTAGCACAGATCAACTTATGCCGCGAAGAGTAGCACAGATCAACTTATGCCGCGAAGAGTAGCACTGATACCGCGAACTATTTATTCCTTAAAATGTCATTAACAAGAGCTAGTTAATATAAACATCTACAATATCAGGATTAAAGTAACCACTAAAAAAAATCATTTATATTAATAAATAAAATATTTATTTATTTCTATATATTTACAATCGAATTATAAAACTCGTGGGATTTTGATGGTACAAGGCGTTTAGTAACCATCACCTCAAGGTCAGCTTTTTTCTTTTCACTTAGTGCTATTTTTGCAGTGTAATTACATGTTTATATTAACTAGCTCTTGTTAATGACATTTTAAGGAATAAATAGTTCGCGGTATCAGTGCTACTCTTCGCGGCATAAGTTGATCTGTGCTACTCTTCGCGGCATAAGTTGATCTGTGCTACTCTTCGCGGAGAGAAGCTGAACTGTGCAACTCTTCGCGGAGCGAATCGGTTCTGTGCTACTCTTCGCGGCGAGAATGAACCGTGCTACTCTTCGATAAGAATCTGGGCTGTGCTGGTCTTCGTAGGGACCGACGATATATAGAGCAGATTTTTTCCGAGCTTTTTAATGTCCGAATATGCGCGTAGAGAACCATTCAGACATTAACACGAATCAATGCAACGTTAATTAAAAAAAAACTGTATCGTCTTTTATTAAAAAAAAAAAAAAAAAATGGAATACAATATAAGGCTGGTTTTACGTACGTGGCTCACGTGCATCACGTATGCGAATGCGAATGAGACACGTCTGCGCTCGGAATCGAATTCGAATCTGAGGAATCTCTCGCGCGGCATAGCTAAGTCCTAATCATAAATCACGTTTTGACGCGCGACTACTGCTGGCCCGGCTACCATATACACTACCTCGGGGAATTCTTGTTTTCGCGGACGATTGATTGATATGTAGTATGGTTTATATAGTAGAGAGAAGAGTTTTCGAGCATTCCTGCGCGGGCTCGCTCGAGTATAGACAGTAGGTTATTACGATTCCGGATACGCGCTTCGCGATTGAGCTTTCAATTTTTCAAAGCCCCCCCTTCCGACCTTTTTATCCTCGAGTCAATGCTCAGCGAGTCGTCGAGCCTTTATATATTTGCACGCGCCTACTTGTCGATCGAATAGTATACACCTTCAGAGGTCTCTTGCTCGCACAATGAGCAACTTTCATGCCTCCGTTTAAATAAACATGAACGACCGGCCGATCGCCACGTCATTGTAAGCATGCTCAAACTCGCGGTATTATATACGCGCATGCATATACACGCCGCCGTACTGAGGGGAGAGAGAGAGCACTCGCTCATGCTGGCGCCCGCGTTATAGTCTATCGAGCGTTATAATAACGGATTGACTACTCGCTTATACACCGCCCCGACAAACGCTCTCTCTCTCTCTCTCTCTCTCTCTCTCTCTCTCTCTCTTTGCCGCTACTTTATATATCCGCACGATGGCTTATAGGTCGCTTCGACTGATTGCCGCCGCGTTCCTTTATTACGAATATAAACTCTCCCGCACAGTGAAATCACACGATTGATACACCGTAGCTCGTTCGGTTCTTTTTTTCTACTTTCGACGTATAAATAAATTACTGCCCGAGGCTGGAGGCTTGATCTACGCAGCCCTCGTGTGCGCGGCGATGAGGGGTTCGACTCGATACGGAATTAAAAATGAGAATCATCATCGGAGAGAGAGAGAGAGAGAGAGAGAAAGAGAGAGAGAGACTCCGCACGACCCTAATTGTAATCGCGAGTACAGACTAGATGGATGGGAGCCGAGATAAAGCCGCGGTGCTTCCCTCCAAAATATCGACGTATCTTCCGAAAAGTCCGGGTGCGACTACAGTCGTAATAATAATCGCTTCGACTTCTAAATAATTGATGCAAGCGCCCGGTACAGCAGTCCAAAAGAGCGCGCGCGAGCAACCGAAAAAAGAAAGAAAAAAACACACGGAGTACAGGTGGTAGAGTTTAGATATCGCGTGGCTGACCCGTAATACATTAAAATTGAGCTCGGAATCGAAATTCGAGAGTCCGGAGATCGACGATCGACGCCAATTAAAGATTCGCCGGCTATATAAGCAATCGACGTCGTTGACAACAACGTGAGACACACCGCGGGGTGGAGAGGCCGGTTTAGTGTAGCGTTGCGGAAAATTAATCGTGTCCAACATACTGGAGGGGACTACCTATCTAAGTTTCCCCGTCGTCGTGCTGCAGCCTGCCCCAAGGCTCTCGTCGTCTTATAGGAGCTGATCGTCCGCGGCGCTACTAAATTTCTCATCGCGCGCCCTGCAGTTGGAACATTTTTTGTTGACTTGATTTACTTATTTTTAACACTTTATACGAAACAATGTATATGACTAATAACACGTCTCCTCGAATGTCGCGTGTAGCGAGCTGGTGCACTGCCGAACAAGGGGCCGCGTTCCGCGCACGAGGAATGCTCACGAGGGGAATTAAGAGATCTAGTGGAGAAGTGGAGTTGGATTGTTGCTGCTGGTAAGCTACAGTCTCTTTAATTTTTTCCATCAATCTTGCTGCCACCTGGCTGACTTGACCAGCAATACAAAGGAACAAAAGTCGAAAATTTCGCCTCGAATATTGTTATCACTTCAACAAAGATACATTTTCAGTGGCTTTCCAGAGTCACGCATAATAATAATGAACGAATATCCACTCTCGAAATTTAATTAATCGTCGTTCTATATGCCTTATAATTAAAATTGAAGTACACATACGTTTCATCATAACAGCATTTTATTTAGCAATATTAAACATCCAATATCATCTCGCTGAAAGTTTAAAGGCAATATCGTCCAGAGTCCAAACGAATTGTAACAATATTACACAATAATTAAATAAAACAAACTCTTGAAAAAAAAACATTGTTAATAAACGAGCACGCTTCTTAATTAAGAGGGATTAGCCGGAAACGGTCCTGACTGCTTCCAATGAGAAACCGCGAGACCGAGAGATAAAGAAAACCCGAGTGAATCGAAATGAGGGTACATGCGCTAGAAGTCGGCCAAAGATCCGTGGTCAGCGTGTAACAGGTTGCGCTGATTCGGGATTTCCCTACTCTCATCCGACTACGAAAGCAATGTAGCCGTAAAGAGAGTGCTGAGAGTCGTGTCTACTGATCCGTAACGGGGGGCGATATTCCCCTAGATCCAAACATAGACTGCTGCAGCTAGACAGACGTCGAAGGTGTATCAGGGTGTCTTCTTAGTGTGTCTGAGACCGAGCTCACTCTAGATAGTCACGGGGGCATATTGCCCGCTTTACTAGAGGTGATTCGGTGGGGGTGAGGAGGGAATGATTTGACACAATAAAGGTATTAAGCATTTACTAATATTTATTTAGAATTTCTCTGCATATTGATTAACAAAAGGAGGGGACGACAAACTCGAGTATCCTTCATACGTATGCTTATGGCATATGTACATACTAAACGCTCGGGTAGTCGGAGCTCGCAGCTGAGTAGTATGATCAGCGTTGAGAGTTTCTGGAATGAGAGCCAGTCGACGTGCAGAGAAGAAGTAACTAGCTGCTGCTCGCGGAGCTCCTTATATACTCGAGTTTGCCCCTCTACGTAATACATTATGCGCGCACGCCATCTGTGTCGGGTTTACTTANACAATAATTAAATAAAACAAACTCTTGAAAAAAACATTGTTAATAAACGAGCACGCTTCTTAATTAAGAGGGATTAGCCTTAGAGATGATGCTCTTCCATTCGGTCGGACTCTTTTCTTTCTTTCTCAACAGCTGAGCGAGAGAAGCCGACCTTAGCTCTTCTTCTTTTGAAATCTATTGCAGCATTGGAGGAGAGGATGTAAGTACTTTGTTATTATTGTGAGCACGAGCAGCCATAGAAATTCCGCAAACTGAAAAAAAAATATCCGCACTTGGGGATTTCTCTCTCCGGTCACAAGAGCTTTCACGCAGCCGATCGGCGAAGAAGAGCCCGACACAAGACTTTAAGTTGAAATTGTAGACGTCGTAGCGTGTGCGGAGGCGCTCTCTCTTGTACCCGCGATCAGGTGTACATAACTGCGTAAAAAAAAGTCGTCGTGAGCTCGCGGTGACAACCGAGATACATCGCGTACAATTTCTGGTTGGTCGTTTTTTCTACTTGTTTTGATATAACTTGGGAGTGTTATATTTTCTCCTAAAACGTTAGAAAGAATAAGACTAATTAATGACTTTGATATAACTATTTTTACTTATTTCGAAAAAATAAGTGACAAATTTTTACCTCTTCTGATGATAGTGCATGCTAGTTTTTTTCAGTTCTTATACTATCTTCTTAAACCAGGGAAGTGGACAGAGACATGACCACTCCTCACGGTTACACTTAGGACATATCCAGGTGTAGCAGCCGTAGCAGTAGTACCACTTACTTTCGAGCTTTCTACCTTGAAGATAAAACCTTCTGTCGCAGTAGGAACAATAATCTTTCCTGGTTATACGCGGTTGCTTCATAGGAATCAATTTGATCGTTTCTTTTTCACTTGCTACTCTAAAATCACACATTTCACAAGAAACAGTGTTATCTTTTTCGTCAAAACCTTTAAAATCACTTTCACTACTATGGCTACTGATACTGCTGATGCTGCTAGTAGAAACGATGGATACATTCATTGATTCTTCCTCCTCGCTGCGGACGATGCGTGTTATTTCGTCCGCACGTATAACGACCTTTTTCATATTTTCGTAAACCATCTCGCAGTCAGACGTGTCTGACGATGTCAAAAGTTGTAAAAGAGTCTCCTCGGTCTTACTAACCGGGAGACTCTTATTACTAATAGTCTCAATATCAATTATTGAGGACGTCTCTGATGACGATGAGTCGATCAAAGCGATCGGTGAACGTTGTAAAAGACTCTCCTCGGTTTTCCTCGTAGCGATAGCCTCAGTACCCATCAGTAGGGAGAAGTTGGTTGGCGACGGTTGTTCTAATGATGAAGAGGTGGTTGAATTTGTCATTACCCGCACACAACTATAATATTTAATTTTCTCCAGAACGTGCGCGTCCGCACACTTTAGATTAACCAAACGCATGATACAAAAAAACTTATGCACACGTATCTACGTCTGGATAAAGACTGACGCTCGCTGAGCTTGAAAAAATTGTTTTCACTAATTGTTTTGCTGTATCTGTGGATATGTGGGTGTGCTTACCAATGAAAAAAATTACTCGGGATCTGCACAGCTGTATCTTCTGAGTCATACTCTGCTCGCTAACGTTAAAAAATTTGATACAACGATGCTCCCAAGACAGTCGTAGGAACTTCCAGGGTGTAGTATAGCCGCGCAGGTGCTTTATGACTCATGATCTCTCCTTTAGAGGTGAAATTCTGCAAAACTTTAGACTAAGCAGCTGTACATCCATACTGTAACCACGTACTGCACAGTGTATCTTCTTACTTACTCGTTTGAATTTTATTCGTTATTTATTCGTTGAATTTATTCGTTTATTCTTTATTCGTTGAAATCCTAAGAAATTCACACATGTATGTAGTATAACTACACAGCTGCATCTATTTTTACCGATTGCATTTTTCTGACGACGGTATGAAAAATTCAACAATTAGACGACGAGTGCACGTGTACTTCCATGAAACCATACAACGAACTTTTTTCAAGAAGTTTTGCTAACACCAGTATAGTGGTGCTGGTGCATAACATAGTTTTTCTTCAGTCCCACTGGCGTTGCATCTATATAAAGTCGTGCGCACGCGACTCGGCGACATTACCGTTTCTTCGAGTTTACTCATACTCGTCACATCTATAGACTCTGTACTGTGAGAGAGACATCCTAATTTACGGAATCGGTGAACTACATACGTCAGAGAATAATATTGCTGGATCTGTGCGACCAACTCATTTATATTCCACGTGAAATTCCCAACGCGTTAGATGATACCGACAGGATGGATTATAGGTAATTTAAACTATACCTCTATATGATTACCACAATCAATTACAAAATCATGTCATAACTAACTCGATATTTCTTCTGTTGATCAAGCAGGTTTGAAGATGTAAGATTACAAAGTTTTGAGGAGTGGCCGTCAGAACACGTGCGACCAGCGGACTTGGCAGCTGCAGGTTTCTACTTCACCAAAAAAATCGTCTGTCTCTCTCTCTCTCTCTCTCTCTCTCTCTCTCTTTCTTTCTCTCTCTCTCTCTCTCTCTGTGTGGCGTGTGTGTGTGTGTGTGAGTGTGTGTGTGAAAATTCCCTACTCTCCGGGGCCTACGTCCCACCACACACCCCCTATCGAAATCAATCCCCCCCACTCCCCGGACTATGGCGCGTCAGACAGACACCTCATCATGGGCAGGTGGTGGGGGTTTGTTTTGGCGCGCCATAGTCCGGGGTATACTACTTGAGTAAGTTGGCTATCTGTGTATATTACGGCTATCTGGTTAGAAGTATCCGCGGAAAATTGTAACGGAGATTGCGGTACATTGTGAAAGTCATTGGTTTATCTGGAAAAGTAAAAGTTTGGGAGAATAAAGGTCGTTCATCGCCAACGTGTAAAATTACTATCCCCGATCCCGCCCTCTCTCCTGTGCTAGTCGAGCATATCCTCGTTTCCTTGAAGTCTCCAGTGAAGTAGTCGCGAGACTCTGGTACTCAGCGGTGAGTGCCTGGCGCCCCGCGTATCGTGAGCGAGATTTCGTGGATGCAAGGCTTTGTAACGTGGTCTCGGATAAGTCGGTATACGTAACAAAAACCTACGTTATAAAAGCGTGACATGAGACACAAGAGAAAGTGAGGAGAAGTGCGCGAGGACGGCTCCTTAAGGACGCGGTTTTAGTTAGTGCCGGAAGCATGAGGTCAAGGGGAAGTCCGACCAATAACCCTGAAGAGAAAAGCGTGGACAAGCACGTCAGAAAGAGGCGACGACATAAAATAGGCGAGCGAGACACCCCTAAAAAAGCGCCTCTATTCGAAGAGCGTGGTCACTCGCGTCCTGCAAGCTAATTTTTTTTTTTTTTTTTAATGAAAGCGTATGACTTGTAGATTAAAGACGTATAATTTGTTTTAAGTAAAATCAATGGCGCCATAGAAAAAATCGAGATGAAAGACGTAAATGGCACGCGAGCTGCACAGCGGCTATGTTATAGTAGCAGTATTTATATATAGTTTATGTCTCGTATATGAATAAACATTTTCATACAAAATATTCTAATGTATTATGATATATATATTATGTATATAATGTTCAGTTTACGCCTAAATATACGCCTAATTGATTTATTGATACTTTCATGAAATATAATTCTCGCCCATGAAAAATACACAAGATATCGCTACTTTTGAGGAATTTAAAATGTCTAGTTTTTTTTACATTTTACTTAGCCAGTTTCTGCCTTTACCACCATTTTAAATAGGCGCTTTTCTACCAGGGTTGCTATAAAGTTATATATAAATCCAAAGAAATATTACTTTAATGGAAGTAATAGTCTTTTTCTTGGATATATTTTTGATCCTAACAATAAAATATTTAATTCGTTTAATCAAAAATCATTTCATATTTAATCAGTATTATATTATCTTAATAACATATTTCATCAGGGCTAAACTTTGTCACAATTTATTGCTATAACGAAGTATTTATTTATACTGAAAGACTTTTTTACATCGCATTGAAGAAATCTCGAATAAAATAAAATTAATATTTACTTGAGTGTATGAAAAATTGGTCCTTATGTATAATGAAATATTTCATTGCAAATATATGATTAAATATTTCTTGGAACGAATGAAATATTTATTGATTTAAAGAAATTTTTTCCTCAGTGTGTCTAGGTATAAATATTGTTTGAATACGGTGTCTAGATGTTTAGGGTGGCCGATACAGAGGTCCAGGAAGTGCCTTCGTAGTTTTTGGCGTCTACGTATGAATATACTGTGACAGCCGCGTCTTGCCAATAAACACACTGTCACGCACACACACACACGCACGTACACCTACATACGCTTTCTATCGCAACGAAAAACAGATTCCCGGAACGCATCGCATAAACGGTTTCCACGTATCCGGCCATATTAAGACGGTCCTGCGCGCTCGTCAGACGGGACGTGGATTTTCCCTCGGATTTTCCCAGGCAAGAACGATGCCCACATAGTGCGTCATCCAGCTGACGCAATCCACGGTCCCGTTATATTACCGAAACAAAATAATAGCATAACGGGACTGTTCCCACCATATTAAAATTTTTTTGCAAGATCTGGGATAAGATCTTACAAACGATCTTACATAAGATCCAGTATCAGATCTTATCCAAGATCATACACAAATAGATCCTATCATCGAGTTTCAACCACGAATTTACGTACGATCTTACGTTTGTTTGATTTCATACAAGATCTTATGTTCATCGTAAGAAAAATTTTTTTCATCATTTATTATTTATTTATTTACGATTACATTTAATATTTATTTATTTATGATCTTACGCAAGATCGCGTACAATATCTTACATAAAATATTATGTAAAATCGTTTACAAGTTATTACATCAATCTTATACAAATTCTTATGTAAGAACTTATGTTCCACTTAAAAAAACTCTTTTGATAATAATTTACTCCAAATTTTACACACAATCTTAGAGAAGATCTTAAGTAAATTATTAATAAAGATGTTTTTCTTTATTTATTATATAAGTTCGTACATAAGATCTTAGTGTAACACTTTTGTACAAGTAAAACCTTTTCATTGATTATTTACTCAAGATCTTATGCAAGATCTTATGTAAGATCTTGAGTGAATCATCAACAAAAATTTTTTTTAAGTGAAACATTAGTTCTTATATAAGAAATCATATAAGAACTTGTAAAAGATCGATAATAAGATCTTATCTCAGATCTTGCAAAAAAATTCAATAGGGCTTCCACCAGGTCACTTGACGCCGGTTCTTTTCCTGACGCTTCCGCTAGAGGAAGCACTCGCTCCTGCTAGAGAGAGCAGTCGAACTGAGGAACGAGCCACGCACTACGCTCATGTCATTCCAGACATATCGCACGATTTGACACAGTTTGGCGCAGTCTGGCACAGTATACATGACAATGTACCAGCAATTTTGAAAATGAAAATATTTTGTACGAGTTATGTAGAAATTCTAACACTGTCTGGCATAAATTAACACAATTTAGAAAAGTATGACACAACGACATAATATGGCATAGTTTGTCACAGTTTGATATAGAGTTGCTATGTTACACCCTTATTGTTAATTAATAGTAGCTGAAAATAAGTCTTTAATGTTATAATACAAATAATTTTAACTTTATGAGAATTAAAAATCGTTTATTCAGTTTAATAGTTTACTATAGTTTTACTCTTCAAAGGTAAAAATTGCTATATTAATCAGGCAGTTAGGCGTTCAGCTGGCACGCTGGCACGGACCCCAGTTCGATTCTATCTCAGGTCACTTTTTTTTATTGTACTAGCTAAATTCAATGCGGGCTTTGCGCGCTCATCAATTTTCTAAGGTTAGAAGTTCAAAATCGTAACTATATTCAGACCGGATATTTGTTTTCCAACCAATCAAATCGCTTTATTAACGGCTTCAAAACATTCGGTCATCACTTTTTTAAAGAGAGATAAAGATAATAGAGGATCTGCCGTATTATGCCAGGTTGTGTCATTCTATGCCATACCATCCCTGCTAAATAAAAATGACCGATTAAAATGGATAATAAAAAACTATAATCGTATTAAATCTGGAATCTTAATCGTAGGTTTCCGTATTTAAAACGATTATATATCATTGATAATGGATATCATATTCGATTTTAATCGTTATTAACAAATAATACGATTGCAACCAATGTGAATAGATGAGCGTTCTAAGATTGAAAATCATCATCGGTTGAGATCATATTTAATTGTAGCAATCAATTTAATTCTGGAATAATACGATTAAAATTAAAAATTCAAAACGATTTGTTATACTTATACAGTATAACTACACTGTAAAAGATGTAAAAAAATTTGTAAAATTAATTATTATTTAATTTTATTAATTTACCATGCATGTTTAATTATTCTGTAACTAATAAACGATATTAAATTTTTATGTCATATATATATATATATATATATATATATATATATTATATATTATATATTATTAGTATTATTACAATTAGACATGTTTATAATGTTTACGTACTATAGTTTTATATCAGCTGATCACTTGTGATTACATACAGATTGTTACAAGTATATCATAGTCAAATTACATGTATATTTGCTCACGCGTCTATTACATATTGTCACTTGTACTTTCAGGGTTATTGTATATATAGTCGCTCATGTTTATATATCACGGTCTGAATGCTTGTATTACCAATAATAACCTTTTTTTTATTCATTCATAAAGCTCAAGCTTATACAAAGGTAGTTTAAGCTAACAAGTTACGTTACGTCTAAGCTATAAACACATGCAACATTCTTATAATTGGCAACAGCGGTGTTCATGGCGTGATGGTCTAGAGCATTGCCTACAAATGGTCCCGGGTTCGAGACCAAGGACATATATATTGTTATGATCGGGTTCGGGTAATAAAGATGTCAACACGTACTTATAGAAAAACACACATAAACTCAGACTCTTTATTCGAACGTAAGCACAACTGTTCTCATCAGCTGTCACGATCAGACTGACTACAAACAATAATATCCGCGACGTCGTTGATCTCGTTACTAGGGGTCGCTATGCGCGATTCTCAGCGATCGAATCGCGCAACGTTCGAGCTCGGTCATAACATTGCCCTCTCCTTTTCAGATTGTCATCCCGACAATCATAACCATCCATCCTTCAAGCGGGTTGATCCTCTTACAATCCAATATGACTTACAGGAACCAACATCAACATCCTCTACCTTGACCCATCCTAGGTATCAAGTTACCGAGCAATGCTTACAGATGCGAACCAATCATCACTTACAGGACTAAGACGGACCCGTCTCTTGAACAATCTCCTTATCATTCCAATCATCCATCTTATTTGCTCAACATAGGGTTGGTCGAAAATCCATCTTCAGACAAGAGGGGGGAAAATTGACATGCCGTGGAACCTCACCTCAAGTCCCTGCTCTGGTATTCACCTTCACGCTCACGGGAAAAACCACAGCTCAAAAGAACCGTGAGCAGTCTTCATAAGTCGGTTTGATTTGGTCACATTCAGGTTGATGCGTCTCAATCAGGTAAAGTGTCTTAATCAGGATCTTTCGTCTTTGCTGGTACGCGTCATCACAGGATCATTCTGATCCAGTCTCCTCTATCGAACAGCGTGGATGTGCACGATGTCATCATTCGTATCTGTCCTCCTCCATCGAACGGCAAAGATGTACACGATGTTATTGTCATCGACGATCTCGCTCCAAATCTTGTGGAACTAAAATGTACCAAACAAAACATCGGAAGTAAAACATTCTTGATTGTCTTTGCCATTAAATTCTGAATGTAACCTAAATGGTATTTGTTAATGACATATTCTGATTCCTAACTGTGTTGCTTGATGGTAATTCTAATTTTTTGTTGACATGTGCAAAATGTGTATCAACAAAATTGAATTTAACAAAAATTCTTTCTTGTGTGTGTATATATCTAACAGTGTTTGTGTCTGTATTTGTACTTAAAATACTTAGCTGCTTAAATTGATGTTGAAGACCAAAAACAAAATTCTCACTGATTCCGATTACTTGTTTTATAATTTTGTTTTGGCTCTCATTTAAAAACTATCATACGTAGAGGGCTAAAATTTTGCATCATAATTTGTATTGGCATGTTGAAACAATATATTAAGTGGAAATCATTCTAGCTGATATGAATTTTATTTTCACCATAGACATACCTGTAAATTTTGACGCCGAAGCCATAGGGTTCAAGATCCAAAGCAGAACCAAGACAGTTAAGTAAAAACTGTCATCGCAGTCTGTTTTAGAATAATTTAACAAGTCTCTATCCAAAAGAACAGACATTAAACTTCAATATCTTGGATTTAGTATGATCATGACAGATTTAGACATGCACAGTAACTGACTCGCATACTCATGAGATTGAAACGTCTATGAAAATCACTTAGCAGACCTCATCATTGGTGATTTTCAACACATAGACACCACTTTTTATACAATAATTATGCACTTGCACAACACAAAGTCAGCCACTACACCATGCATGTACACTTTTATATGAGTGTGTGTGTACACCAGGCGGACATTAATTCAGGGGTAACGGTGACCGTCACCATGACGAACAATTAGCGATTTCCCCTTTATCGACTATGGCGATGTTGACGGTCAACTTAGTCAAGTCATAAACGATGTAATGTCCGTCGAGTGTACATATGTGTGTACATATAGGTTAGGAATTTCCTAACTTTGTTTATACCGCGAAAAAGGTATAATTCAACAAATAATAATTATAGTTACTGAATTTCAATCATAAAATTTTAATTATTTATGAAAGACAGTAACAATCTTCTCATTTAACATTAATAACCGGACAATATTATTTTTGCTTTAAAAATTCGCCAGTTCTGCCCAGTTTCAGGGCAGTAAAAGTGCGAAAGTTTCACGATTTTCTTGGCAGTTTTTTTGGCATTTCCTCACCAATATGCCGAATTTTCGCTCAAAACTGCCCTGAAAATTGCGAACGTTTCTACCAGGGGTATTATGCATATATTATCGATCTACACTCTTTATTTCATTGTTTTTAATTGCAGAAATCGGAATCAATCATGAATTATACATAGAAATAATATCTATACTGTGCATTCCAAACTATCTATAATAATACATCTTTTAAATACATCTAATCGTTTTAAATCGGTATCAGTTAGATTTTCATTACTTTATTGAGTTAGATATTAACATGATAATCTACACAGGAACGTTTCTGCAACTATTCCTTAAAGACAAAATAAAGTTTGTCTAAAAAGCGGAAAACGTTGCTAAAACGTAATAATGTCATACTTCATTGCTAAAAACTGTTGCCAAATCGTCTCGGGATAATAGAGTTAAAATGTTGCCTGAACGTTTTTCGCTTTTTAGGTGAACTTTATTTCATTTCCACACTGAGAGAAACGATGTAATAAAAATTATTATATGTTGAATAATAGTACATTACGATACAAGTGTCGTATGAGGCACATTCTGGCTCGGCGAGGTTCAAGCGCCCGAGCGTAGTGAGGGTGCTTACGCCGTGCCGGAAAGTGAACATACGACTCGAGTATCGCACGAAATATACTATTATAGCACTGCTTAGTTAAATCCGCCAAGTCACGCAAATCCGTAGCGTATGCAGTTCTTTCTGGCAGCGTGAGGTTAGCGCACGAGCGTAGCGAGTGCGATATACACGGTGCCAGAAAGGGTTACTTACGCCACGGATTTAAAAATTACTATAACTTATAATAACGGCGGGACATACTCGCACTATGAGCATTTTTGCTATATTTTATAGTAATTTTTGTAATAATTGTAATAAATTTTGTTAAGCACGGTAAAAATTACTATAAAATATAGTAGTACGATATAGTAATTTTTATAACACGTTTTTCTCAGTGTAAGGAAACGTCGCAGAAACGTTTATAGGACGTTCCGTTCTATGTGTGTTATTTTAGAAAATATAAATAATATATAGTAATAAAGTAATAGTTCTGAGGATCCAACATACGAAATATTTATGTTCGGTACCTAATACCGGGAAAATGAAAAAAATTACGTTCCAATTAATTAATTTTAAAGTCAAAACATCAAACCAATCACATTCTATTTTCCATTTTTACAATTGTTATGAATCGGAATACCGATTTAAACCGATCATAAAAGTATAAGCATTTGTAATTCAAAAACATTTTAATTAATTTTGATTGATTGTATTTGATACTTGTGACTTAATTAAGGGTACGGATACACCTTAAAATGTCAAAAAATTAAAAAATTGAATTTTTTATTTTTAAATATGTTAAATTGTTAAAAAAATTGTTTAAAGAATGGTATAAACTAAGAAACATTGTAAAAAACCAAAAACAATGTTTGTATATATCCTGTGTACTAGGTACGACAAGTCTTCGAAGCCCAGAATTCATGATTTTCATTTTTACAGCTACCGCAGACTTACTTAAGGAGGTTCTAACCCTACTACACTAGTCAAAATCGGTGCATTCTTTTACTTTTCGTTTATTTTTAAATACGCACTGTTAAAAAGCTATAACCGTAAACCTACAACAAATAACGATTTTTCGAGTATATTTAACAATCATATTTGTCCTGATTAAGAATAAAAATTTTCCCGTAGAAACTGATTTGACTAATTTTTTGAGGTTAAATGTCCGTTTTCGGTATTCTGTAATTTTTTTTATTAGTTAGAGGTATCCAATGATATTTTTTAAGGGCTCTAATTATTTATCAGATATTTTTCTTATAGTACATTCTTTTTTCAACAAAAACTTGCCCTGGTAGAATCGGTAACCCACTTAATGAGCAGTTCTTGGATTCAATCTGCGTACCTTGTTTTTATGTACAAACTGCCTATTATAGTTGGTCGAGTTACACAGCTGAGTTACACGTGGCTTATCGCGGTTCGAGGTTAGAATTGTAAAGTTGTGGCTAGCAGGCTTCGATTCGAGTTTGTTGGTTATAGGAAAGTATAGAATAATTATTTGCACCTGAAAAAAAATCTGACCGGGGATTTGAACCCACGCCCTGCACGAGGACAAATAAGTACGGTCGTGCGCCTTAACCGCCTGAGCCACGCAGACGTTCTTCCACACAAGCCTTACGAGCTTCGCCATCTGTTTAAATTATTAAAATTATTCAGTTTACGCCTAAATATTAATAATTTTGTATCTTGCATCCAAAAAACTAATTGATTTATTGATACTTTCATGAAATATAATTCTCACCCATAAAAAATACACAAGATATCGCTACTTTTGAGGAATTTAAAATGTCTAGTTTTTTCACATTTTACTTAGCCAGTTTCTGCCTTTACCACCATTTTAAGTAGGCGCTTTTCTACCAGGGTGGTGTTAAATCTTTAGCATCAATACATAAATGAGTACGACCAAATTTCGATTTCCCATAAGAGCGCGTGTTAGACAGCAAAAAATAAAAACATTGATTTCTCGACTTGTAGGTACCCTAGCTTTCTGAAAATTAATGTAGATAATTTTGAGGCATATGCGAACCTGTATATGAAATTTCAGAATTATCTTGGCGTTATTTCTATTTAGTATAGAACCTCCTTAAGGTTGTACCGTTGTTAACTAAGTACCGTTGAGATTTCAATGAAATTTGATATATCGATTCATTAGTCTAAAAATTACTCAAACAAATTTTTGTAACGCCAAGTGGGAAAAAAGTTATAAGCATTTTAATTTTTACTCATTTAACACGTAATCTTATGGAAATCGCGATTCCAGTGACAGTTATTCTTAAATTTTATAAAAACTAGCGTTCAGATTTTGTTAAGAATTTTTGTAGTTGAAGAAAAATATTTGATGAATGTTTATCTTTTTCAAAAACTACGATTAGGTAGATATAAGTATTAGAAAGAATTGATTGAAAGCCAAAAAAGTCACACTTAACCTCAAAAAGTAAGTCAAATCAGCTTCTTTATGGAAGTTTTTATTAATAATTAGGACGAATAGAATCATTTAATGCCAATGCATAATCATTATTTGGTGATTGTTCATTTATGCAGCTTCTTTAGTAAAGTAAATATCGCGAAGAAACGATGAATGAAAAATGCGCTCATTTTGACTAGGGACGTGGCGTACTACCTTAAGATTTAGGCTTCGAAGGGCACTTTTACTTTGATAGAAATGCCTGAACCAGCTATTGTTTCCAGATGAATGTGGGGATTTAGAAAAGATTTTAATTTAAAAAAGTTTCTTAGCAAAAATGATACAATGTAAAAAATTGTGATAAATCGTGTAAAAATGTGAATCATTGTAACGTAAATGTGAAAAAGTAATAAAAAGCATTAAGTTTTGGAACAAGAAAAACATTAGTTTACTGAATATATTGCACTTTATTTCACATTGCTGCACATTAATAGAAACATTTTTCACGATTTTTCACGATTTCTCACAATTTTTTTTTTTTTTTTTTTTTCTAATTTAAAATTTCATTAAATTTTTTACATAAATTTTTACACTTTGTCACATTTTGTCACATTTTCTCACATGTGAGAAATTATATCACACGGCTATAATTTTGTGTAGATATATTAATAAATCGACTAACATTTTTTTACATTTTCTCACGTTTTCTCACATTTTCTCATGTTTTCTCACATTTTCTCACATTTTCTCACGTTTTCTCGCGTTTTCTCACATTTTTTTATGTTTTCCTTACATTTTCTCACACTTTCTCACGTCTATAACATTGTATATATTAAAATGTCGAACCTCACAGTTGCTCACAATTTTGCACGTACATAATGTCTCACGTGTTTTCCCAATTTCTCATATTTTTACACGTCTGTATAATTTTTGTTCGTTTGCAACTCAAAAACTCACGTACACTCGGCGGTAAAGTATTCTGTTAGAACGTTTTGAACCGAATGGCAACGTCGCACGGTTTTTGACGTTTTTTTTAATGGTTTTTGACGGTTTTGACGATTTTAGATTTGCAGGGGTTATATGAGCCGGTATCGTCAAAAACCTTGCGACGTTGCCATTAGGTTTCAGCTTTGATAACTCTGGTATTTACTTTACAATCACGGTAAAAATAATATTCAAAATAATTGTGAGTAGAGCAGTTGCCTTTATTTCAGTTCAAAATACATGTACGTTGAATCGATGGATCAAGTGGTTGAATAGTAGTTGTTTTAATGGAAAGATATTCTTTTACATCTATAACGGAGCAAAAACATCATGGATTCGATTATTCATAGTTTCAATTATATTTGAAGATAAAAAGCATGTTATAATGCCACGGGGCCTTTCATTAGGTTTTACCCTAATAGCTCTAGTATTCACCTTAAACCCACGAGAAAAATCGTGGCTCAATATAGCTGTGAGTGGAGCAGTGTCTTTGTTCTAGTCCTTATTCCAGTCACCAAATTCAGGTTGGATTGATGGATCAAAAGGTTGAACAGACGTTTCAATGGAAAGAGATTCTCTTGCATCTATAACGCTTCAAAAACATCTGCAGTAACATTTTTAATAACGATTAAATGATAATTCGGTATTAATTAGCAAAATGGCAGGGTGGGCTTTATTGTTCTAAACTTCCAAATTAACATAATGTTATAAACTTACAAATTATTGAATTTCTTCTAAAAATATTATATACATATTTTTACTATTCTTTGACCAATTGCTTTTACTTATATTTAAATCGTCTACTTTAAACCATTTATTACGTTGTTTTATCATATTTGTTCAATGCCCTGAATGAATACGTGTACCATGATGAAATATTGCGTTCGTGACTTTATACATTTTGTTGTTTATATATACATTTGAATTAGAAATATTTTTTATTTTACATTCAGTCAGTTTGATAATGTTCCTTGACGTATTCATACAAAATAACATTAATTGCAAAATAATGGTTTTATTTTGGCCAATGATTATTTTAGTTTTGGTTTTCAATTTGATCTTACAACTATCACAGTTTATATCTAATGTTTTGGAATGATCTATATTATCATTGATTATGTCTTGCAAATAAAAATTTGTTTGAGATGAAGGTATAGTTAATGTAATTATAATATTATTGGTATTTTGTTGTTGCATATTTTCACAATTTGGACGCCTTTTAGACCCTCGTAATCGTTTTCTGTATTCCCACAGTCGCCTTTTTGATCATCGCAATCGTTTTCTACACACCCACAGCCGCCATTTAAATTCTTAAAGTTGTTTGCTGTACTCCCACACTCATCCTTCTCAATCTCGTACTCGTTTCCTATACTCCCACAATCATCTTCCAGGCTCTATCAGTAGTATACTATACTCCTACAATTACCTTTTCAAATCTTATAGTTGTTTTTGTAAACTACTACAACATTTGTAAGGCTCTCGCGGTTTTTTGTTATGCTTGTTAACTATGCTCCTACAATCGCCTTTCTGAACTTTGTGAATGTTTTCTATATTCTCACAGTCGTCTTTTTGACCCTCGTAATCATTCTGTACATACCCACAGTCGTCTTTTAGTACCTCGTAATCGTTTTCTGTATTTCCACAGTCGCCTTTGGGACTCTATAGTTATTTTTTTACATGCCTTTAATAGCCTTACTGACATTTATGAATGTTTTCTATTTCCCACCTTTTTGACCTTTGCAATCGTTTTCTACGAAATACGAATAATCCACGGCTAGTTGATGCACAAAAATGCATGCACCAAAATGCATTATACCTCCCACTCATGGAAAAGTAGTAAGTGCAACTCGTGTGGCGTTAGCACAACCCTGGTAGAAAAGCGCCTATTTAAAATGGTGGTGAAGGCAGAAACTGGCTAAGTAAAATGTAAAAAAACTAGACATTTTAAATTCCTTAAAAGTAGCGATATCTTGCGTATTATTCATGGGTGAGAATTATATTTCATGAAAGTAGCAATAAATCAATTAGTTTTTTGGATGCAAGATACAAAATTATTAATATTTGGCGTAAACTGAATAATTTTAATAATTTAAACATATGGCGAAGCTCGTAGGGCTTGTGTGGAAGAACGTCTGCCTGGCCCAGTCGGTTAAGGCGCACGACCGTACTTATTTGTCCTCGTGCAGGGCGTAGGTTCAAATCCCCGGTCAGACATAATTTTTTCAGATGCTAATAATTATTCTATACTTTCCTATTACCAAAAAACTCGAATCGAAGCCTGCTAGCCACGTCTTTTCAATTTTAACCTTGAACCGCGATAAGCCACGTGTAACTCAACTGTGTAACTCGACCAACTATAATGGTCAGTTTGTACATAAAAACAAGGTACGCAGATTGAATCCAAGAACTGCCCATTAAGTGGGAGAAAAAGCGTTACATTCTGCCTAAGAAATGGCAAATAAAACTGTCTACTTCTTAGATTCTATGCCAAGACTGGCCATTAAGTGGGTTACCGATTCTACCAGGGAATCTACTATTACATTTAAAACAATAACAAAAAACGGAATAGGAGGAAGCTAAGTGCCAAGGACTTGGCAGCGGTTTTTAAAAAGAAATTATTATATTTTATAATTTTAATGTGAAGCTATAATGACCAATGTTCTAATTTAAACGTATTATACTTGTATAAAATTTGAAAAAATGTAAACGAAGCTTCAATGTAACGTAATAGTTTAAATAAAAATACTTATCGACCAAATATCTGTTGACTACATTTAAAAAAATGAAAAAAAGGATTTAAAATGTATAATGTAAGTTTATTATATAAATGCGTGAAATTAATTAGAAGAAAATATTTTTTGTAAAAAAGTTGTATATTTTTATGCAAAATAGTGTAAAAATGGATTCCAATTGTTCCCTAAAATAATGTATTAAAATGTTAAATAATGTGAACGATTGTGAGGAACTGTGAAATACTGTGCATAAGTGTCACAAAAATAATGTATGTATAATGTGAAATAATGAACAAGTCCTCACAAATTCCTTACAAATCTAAATCAAAATTTGACAAAATAACATTTGACATTAGTCAGATGAGAATCAAATAAGAAGCAGATGAGAATCAGATAAGAATCAGATAAGAATATGAAAATCAAGTAAGAATCAAATGAGACTCACTTGACTCTTATCTAAAAATCATGCCAAAATCACATCTGATTCTCATCTGATTCTCATCTGAGGTTTTTCAATAGAGCAGTTAGCCACTTAGCCCCAATTTGGCATAGTTTGGCAGTTTCCCTAGTGGAAATAATTCGCTGTGCCAAATCATGCCAAACAATGCCAAACTATGCTAAACCATGCCAAGCTGTGCCACACTGTGCCAAACTGTTCCGAACTGTGCCTTTTTGTGCTAGACCTATGCCAATTCGGACATTTCGCACGATTTGGCATCTTTTGGCACAGTATAGCACAGTGAGGCATAGTATGGCACAGTTTGACACAATGATAGATTTTAAAAATTAAAAATGTTTTTCCCAATTTTTTTTCAAATTTCAAGCACAGTTTGCTACAATATGGCATAGCATGGCACAATCTGGCATAATATGGCATAACATCCCTCAAACAATTTAATAAAAGAAAGCGACCCGAGGTGGAATTGAACCCGGGTCGCCAGCGTGCCAGTCGGACACCTAACCGCCTGAGCTATTTTTCTTAGAATAACTCCCGAGTAGAAATAGGATTCAGGCGGCCTGATCGAAGTATAAGGGCCTTATAAGGCCGCCTGCTAAGGGCCTTATAAGGTACGTCACGGGGCAAGCTTCAGGGAACTATAAGGGCCTTAATTGCCTGAATCGCCTGGCAGTTCCCTGATGCTTGCCTGCATCGTCAACTTCGGCAGCCAAGTTCGATCGTCAGAGAGCGCCACTATGACTTACACGCGTGAGAATAGCTATTCTACAGGGCGGCTATAGGTATACATGCAAGCATCAGATATCGCCGGCTAAAATAACAAATTTCCGAAGCTTTGAATACGTCGTTGACTCTTAGCCTGAGCAAGACCGCCCAGTTACTCCGACTCTCAAAGACGACGTCCAGGTGTTGCGGACCGAGAAAAATAAAATCTACATAACGCCCCGAAGCTTTTGTCGTTTTGTTAAGATGCACTGAATACGACCTTGAGCATACACAAGTAAAGTCGGCACACCAATATATACAAGTAAAGTGATGCAGGTTGTGGCAGAGATGAGTAGAGAGATTGCCAGTGAGGGGGTTTTTCGTGCGACGATTTTCTGTCGAATACTCCGAGCCAGTCTCGATGAAACTCCAGATGGTGTGAAAAGTATACGCGTAGGTCTAGACTAAGGCGCACGCGCTAATCCCTTTTATTACGGTCAATATTAACGCAAGCAAAATTTAAAATTATCAAAAAATGTATATTTATAACAATTAGAAACAAAAATACGTTTACGAATTTTTCAAAAATTACAATAAAATTTGAATGGTAAAAATAGGTTGATTTTAAGTTGTATTATCTATATTGTAAATATTTAATATTGTTTTCACTTTATATGCTATGTTTTTCACAACTAGTATTGATTGATGTAGTCCAATTTTTCAGTACCGTATTCCTCTTTCATTTGTCAGTATGTGTAACTTATGATCTTTGGATATTGTATATTTATATTATTTATATATTAGAAAATCACATGAAACGTATTGTAAAAACTAAAAGCGTGGATATTATATAAAAATAAAAAATAACTTTACTTTTAATATGATGATTAACTGTGTGACAAAATGCAAAATGAAGAGACATTGATATTAAACTTTTGAAATATAAATATTACAACTTAAAATCAACCGAATTTCACCATTCAAATTTGATTGTAATTGTTGCATAATTTTTAATGTTTTCGTACATTGTAATTGCCATAAGTATACTTTATTAATAATTTTTAATTTTGGTTACATGAAAATTTACCGTAATAAAAGGAATTAGCGCGCGGGTCACGGTCAGGTACGCGGTCGGGTGAGACTCGATTTCAGTCGGTAGACTCTTTGCCTGCTTGCCGTTTTCGCACCATCTGGAGTTTCATCGAGACTGGCTCGAAGTATTCGACAGAAAATCGTTGCATGAGAGAGAGAGAGAGAGAGAGAGAGAGAGAGAGAGAGAGAAAGAGAGAGAGAAAGCTGAGAGAGAGAGAGAGAGAAAGAGAGAGAGCTGAGAGAGAGAGAGAAAGAGAGAGAGAGAGAGAGAGAGAGAGAGAGAGAGCTGAGAGAGAGCTGAGAGAGAGCTGAGAGAGCGAGAGAAGGAGAGAGAGAGAGAGAGAGAGAGAGAGAGAGAGCTGAGAGAGAGCTGAGAGAGAGAGAGAAGGAGAGAGAGAGAGAGAGAGAGAGAGAGCTGAGAGAGAGAGAGACTTCACTTTTCTTTGCCCGCAACACCTAGACCCCGTCTTCGGGTACCCAGGGTGACCGGGCGAACGTGCCTCGGAACGTGCTCAAGGTCGTGTTCAGTGCATCTTAACAAAACGACAAAAGCTTCGGGGCGTTATGTAGATTTTATTTTTCTCGGTCCGCAACACCTGGACATCGTCTTTGAGAGTCCGGAGTAACCGGGCGGTATTTTTCAGGCTAAGATTCAACGATGCATCCAAAGCTTCGGAATTTTTTTAATTTAGCCGGCGGTATCTGATGCTTGCATGTATACCTATTTTTTTTTTTTTTTTTTTGCACGTTTGAAACGGTGGGAAACCGTTCCGCGGCTTGACTATAAGTCAATTCGCCGACCCGACTGCTTTTTAATTTTAGGCAAGGATTTCACCCTGTTGTCCGTGACGGGGTAATTGGAAGATCTTTGATTCTTTTTCTTCTGGCCGTAGCAAGGTTCTTCCTGTCTTCTTATAGATCAGAGTTTAGCATCTCGGAGTGATCGATATTCGATTCCGAGTTCCGGAGTGGTTCTTTTAGTGTTTTTTAGTAAGCGATAGATGTCGCTTGGTTATGCGTAGGCTTCATTCGAATGACTTAGACTTCTCACCTCCACGTGATAGCGGTCCTCTCATGCGAGCGCGTCATAAGGTGAGGTTAGTTATACGTGCATTGTTTACTTTTAGATTCTAATGCCTGCTTTTATAAAGTAATCACAAAAGGTTTTAATTATATCAGCATTCATTGAAGCCAGAATAGCAGCAGTATTCAACTCATTGAAATTTTTTCCAGCAAGGGTTTCAATAAGGTCATTTCTAAGGATTATGCACTGGTTACATTCCCAGGCAAGGTGTTCAAGATCACAGTATTCGTGGCCACAGATGCATACCATGGAGTCTATAAGGTTTTTGTTGATTAGTTTGTCTGGGGTACAGTGGGAATTAGTGAGAATTCTGAGATAGATTGTTAGTTGAGCTTTGTTCAATTGGGTGAAGATTTTTTTGAAGTTAGTGGGGTTAGTAAATGATATTTTATTTTTATATTGTATTCCTTTTGAGTCGAGTTGGTGTGAATGTTCTATATGCCAGTTAAGTTTGTGGTTTAATAGCTGGGATGAAAAAGCTTGATACCAGTATGATTTAAGGGGAATTACCTCGGAGTTCTGTGTTGCATTTTTTGCTGCCTTATCGGCAATTTCGTTACCCTTAATATTTTTGTGGCCGGGAATCCATATTAGATTTACAAGATTATTTTTCTTTTGGATGAGGTTAATGTTGAGTTTACATTCTAATTCTATTCCGGATGTTTTATGCGAAAGGTTTCTGGAATTGATCATGTTTATGGCCTTTTTAGAGTCTGAGAAGATGTTGGTCTCTTTTAAGTTATTATTTTTTATGTATCTTAGGGCTATAAGAATTGCAAGAAGTTCTGCTTCTGTGGGGGTAGAGGCGTTGGCTATTTTATGCTGGACTACTTTGTTTGTATTTTCATGATATAAGGCTAATCCTTGGAAATTGTTATTGTAGGGAAAGGCTGCGTCAACATAGATGTTATCACATCCAGGGTGATTCATCAAGTCAAACGGGTTGAGGAATATCCCGTTGTCTTGAGAATCCCTGTTGATATCTACCATGTTGGGTTGTGTGAGTTGGCATTGCAAAGGGAATTCGTATGGGATAGGTAAGTCTGTCTGTAAAATGTTAGGTATGTTTTTTTGAGTATTTTTAAATCTATTAAGGATTGTTCTCATTATAAATTTAGATTTAGATTTTTTGTTTTTTCCAATAGTTTCCTGAAGGTTTGAGAGAGTCGTCACAAGAGGATGATTCTTGAGGCTTGCTGATTTGTACAGGTATTTGTCTATTAAAATGTTTCTGCGGTGTGAGAGTGTGGTTTCATCTATGATATTGTGTGTGAGTGCGTTAGATGCGAATTTGGGGAGTCCTAGGCATATTTTTAACCCTGTGTTGTGAACCGATTCTAACTGTTTCAGGTGGCAGTCTGCTGCGTTGGAAAAGCAGGCACAACCCCATTCCCAGATTGACCTGGTGAGGGCTTTATATGCATTCACGAGTATTCGGGGTTTAACTCCGTGTGTTTTGTTAGAGAAGGCTTTAAGTATATTGAGAGTGTTAGTTGCTCTTGTTTTGATGTACTTTATGTGAGGGAGCCATTTGAGTTTGGAGTCAAAGATGACTCCTAGAAATTTGACCTGATTGGTAGGCCGTATTATTGTGTTGTCGATGTTGATATTTATATTATCTGGAAGTTTTCTTTTGTTGTTGATAAAAATTAGGTGAGATTTATGGGAGGCTATATTTAGCTTTCTGTTTTTTAACCACAGTTTGAGTTGGTTTGCTCCTTCTTCTATGGCCTGAGCTGCTATTTCGGGATTTTTGTGCGAGAAGGAAATTGCACAGTCATCAGCAAATTGCAAGTTGCTACATTTAAGTATGTTGTGGATTATGTTTCTGACGTATATATTAAAAAGAATGGGGCTCAAAACAGAACCTTGTGGTAATCCCTTGTGAGTGTCTCTATCAGCTAAGTGTCTTCTATTCAAGAAAAAGGAAATTTTCCTAAAACTGATGATATTTTGTATGAAAGCTATTATTTTGCTAGAGAATTTTAAGTCTATAAGATCTTGGATGAGAGTATTGGGGTCCACGTTATCGAAAGCGCCCTCTATATCGAGTAAAAGGAGTGCGAATACTTGTTTTTTTTGATGAGGCGAGGTATGCTCTAGTGGCCAGTAGGGTAGTGCTATCCTGAGTCGATTTTTGTTTACGGAATCCGTATTGGGAGTTGGGTATTATGAAGTCATTTTCTATGTACCAGTCTAAATGTCTTTTAATTATTTTTTCGAGAAGCTTAAGCAAATTGGAAGATAGTGCTATGGGTCTAAATCCTTTGTTCTCTAGTTTCGGAATAAGGACAGTTGTATATTCCGACCATTGTTTAGGAAAGACCTTTTGGTCTAGAATCTGATTAAAAATTTCCCTTAATTTTTCTTTTGTGTTGAGTGGTAGTTTTTGGATAATCTCATTTGAGATGAGATCTTTTCCTGGGGAGGATCTGGTTTTGAGGTTGTCTATGGCTGAGTGGAATTCTGCGGATGAGATGGGTTGGTCGAGATGGTGGTTTGAGATATCATTTGGGATAGCGACTTGTGGATTTGTGATGTTATTGCATAATTTGTCTATTGTGGACTGAATTTTTGGATCCTCATAATCGAATTTGTCTACACTTTTGGGGGTGCTTAAATATCCTTTTAGGCCTTTAATTATATCCCAAATAGACTTTACGTTAGTGTTAGGGCTAAGGGATTGTAAGTAATTTCTTGTAAAGTTTTGTTTTGTTTGAGCGGCTAGTTTTTTGAATGATTCATTTGCTTGTTGATAGTTAAGATAATTTTCCCGATTTATATTTTTGCGATACAAGTCAGTTAGGTTTTTCCTGTTCTCCCTTGCGGTGTCTAATTCAGAAGTCCACCATATGGGTTTTGGGTTTTTAACTGTTCTGTTGCCTTTTGAGATTTTCGCGCCTGATTCAAGGAGGGTATCTAGAATGAGTTTGGTTAAGTTATCGTAGGATTCTAATGGATTGTTTGAAAATAAGTCATGGTTTGAAGTTTTAAATTGTAAACTAGATTGGAACTTTTCCCACTTAATTTTGTTTATATTTAATTTTTCTCTGTTAGTTGGGAATTGGGGAGCTTTGTTGGTAACCGAAATGCTGATTGGAAGATGGTCACTACCTATACCATCCTCCAATACTGACCATTCAGTTTTGTGAACCAAATTCAGGGAGATGATAATGTCGGGTGATCCTGGTTTATTGTGGGGTTTCGGGATTAGCGTAGCTTGAGAGGGATCATTTATTGCTATTAAGCTAGTGTTTGATAGTTCTGTCACTAGAGAGTTACCTATTTTTTCCGCTCTTTCTGTACTCCACTCCAAATTATTACATTCTCAAAGTTAGCGATGAAATCTAAGAGCCTTTTAATAACTTTTTTTCTAGTTTGGTGCGATGGTCTCGGTAAATGTTGAACACATTGAATTGTTCGTTTGAATTTCTAATTTCGGTCGCAAGAATTTCTAAACCTGCGTATGTTTCATTTAAGTTGATGATTTTGTGGCTTAGATCATTTCTGATAGCTGTTAATAAGCCTCCTCCGATTGTATCGGTTAATCGATCACTTCTAACACAATTGAAATTTTTGAATCGAATTATTTCGTTTTCATTTAACCAGGTCTCCTGAATACAAATAACGTTGTAGTCGCTAATAATGAATTCAAGTTCTTGTTTTTTCTCTCTCAAGCTACGGCAATTCCATTGGAAAATCTTGATTTTATTGCTTAGGTCCATTTTTAATTGAGAAGAGTGGGAAGGGTTCCGGAGTGCGTGTTTAGTGTGTATGACTGCAGTGTGGTGGGTAGGGGACATCTTAGTGGAGTAGTATTTCTTTTGCAATTGTGTAGTGCGTTTAAATTTACTTTAGATTTTTTATGTTGAATACCACGGTTTAAATGATTGGTCTTGGGGTACAGCACAAAGTTATAAGTAGGGAAAAATATAAGATAACAGTTACATACATTTAAAAATAAATTAGATTTTGTTAAAATATCACAGGTAGAGAGTACCGTTTTGTCACATTTGGAAATAATTGTATTTATATTTGGATGCTTTTGGAGGCGATCTTTTCTTTTGTGATGGCTTCGGTGAGCATAAAAACCGCGTTTTGCATTTTAGCGCTTTGTTCCACGAGAATTTGAATGGCTCCGAGAAGTGAATTTATTCTTTGATCTGTGTTATCCTGTGTGATGCTGTTTTGATTGTGAGCGTTTGGTTTTGCGCGACTGCCGTGTATGTTAACAAGGCTTTCCTCGCCTTCGAGTTGGACAATGGGAGACTGGGACCGTCTCCTTTTGTGTATACTTTCTACTTTAGAGTGTAAACATGTATGATCTGTAATTTCGGTTTGATAGGGAAGTCGCGTAGGGCCTTTCTGTGGATGCGATTTTGTAGTGATTTAAGCAACCAGATTTGAATAGATCTTTCGCGTGGTTTAGGGATATATTTTTTGTAGCCATAGCGTACTTTATCTCTTTTTGTTCGAGGTATCTGAGGCACTGTCTATCAAGAGCGGAGTGATTGTCCTTGCAATTAATGCATCTCTTGGATAGTGTGCATTTTTGATTGTATGATTCATGTTCCATGGAGCATTCGGAACAAATACGTTTCCTTCCGCAATTGGATGCCGCGTGTCCGAATCGGTAACATGTGTTACATTGTAAGACGTTAAAGACGTAAGGGTATACTTTAGTAGAAACTCCGAAAAATTTGATTTTGTCTGGCAATTTACTCGACTGAAAATAGATTTTAATCGTGTTTGTAGGAACAAGCACCTCGTCATCTTTTTTAAAAATACGTTCTATTTTCGCGTTTTTGTAAGAGCTTTCGATTGCAAGTTTGAGTTTTTCGATTGTGTATACAGGGTCTATGCCATGCACTTGTCCTATTTTTACTATTTTATAATTGGGAATATAAGGTATCCATTCTGTAGGGAGATCCGAATTTCCTTCTACTGTTTTGTTTGCTTCCTCGAAATTAGCAAAAATAATTTCAATTTTACGTGGGCCTATCTTTCTGACGTTTTCAAAATCTAGCCGGGCTTTTATGAGGATTTCTCCTAGTTTGAGTGGATCGATGTTTCCTATATTTAACGAGCTGTTGATTTGAGATTCAATGTATATAATAAAAGGGGCTTGGGATGGGGAGTTATATCTATTTTTTTGTAATTCGGGAAGGATGGATTTGCTTGTTGTTATGGACTTAGGCTCCATGATTGTCTGTTGGCGTTATACTATTTTTACTGATTGGATAAAATGACTTGTGATTTTACGAATTTTATTTGATTGGAAGTACCACCGGTTATACTTCTATTCTGGCCTCAATGTATTGCCGTCCGATTATTGGTTACATTAGTTTAATGAAATGTTAGCATAAGCGTAAAAAAAAAATTAAAAAAAAGAAGCAGCATACGAATCTATTAACGATGCACGTACCTTTAGTAATATAATTTTTCTTTTCCTTAGGAGAATATGCGTCGGTGAGCAGTCCAATGGTCTCAGCGGATTGTAGTGGCCGTTTGGAGTATTTAAATATAAGTAGATAATCCCTATGCGAAAGCTTTGCTGTGTCGAAGCGGTGTTGATCGTTCGGCAGTCGGAGTCGTAATCCTGCATGTATACCTATAGCCGCCCTGTAGAATAGCTATTCTCACGCGTGTAAGTCATAGTGGCGCTCTCTGACGATCGAACTTGGCTGCCGAAGTTGACGATGCAGGCAAGCATCAGGGAACTGCCAGGCGATTCAGGCAATTAAGGCCCTTATAGTTCCCTGAAGCTTGCCCCGTGACGTACCTTATAAGGCCCTTAGCAGGCGGCCTTATAAGGCCCTTATACTTCGATCAGGCCGCCTGAATCCTATTTCTACTCGGGAGTTATTCTAAGAAAAATAGCTCAGGCGGTTAGGTGTCCGACTGGCACGCTGGCGACCCGGGTTCAATTCCACCTCGGGTCGCTTTCTTTTATTAAATTGTTTGAGGGATGTTATGCCATATTATGCCAGATTGTGCCATGCTATGCCATATTGTAGCAAACTGTGCTTGAAATTTGAAAAAAAATTGGGAAAAACATTTTTAATTTTTAAAATCTATCATTGTGTCAAACTGTGCCATACTATGCCTCACTGTGCTATACTGTGCCAAAAGATGCCAAATCGTGCGAAATGTCCGAATTGGCATAGGTCTAGCACAAAAAGGCACAGTTCGGAACAGTTTGGCACAGTGTGGCACAGCTTGGCATGGTTTAGCATAGTTTGGCATTGTTTGGCATGATTTGGCACAGCGAATTATTTCCACTAGGGAAACTGCCAAACTATGCCAAATTGGGGCTAAGTGGCTAACTGCTCTATTGAAAAACCTCAGATGAGAATCAGATGAGAATCAGATGTGATTTTGGCATGATTTTTAGATAAGAGTCAAGTGAGTCTCATTTGATTCTTACTTGATTTTCATATTCTTATCTGATTCTTATCTGATTCTCATCTGCTTCTTATTTGATTCTCATCTGACTAATGTCAAATGTTATTTTGTCAAATTTTGATTTAGATTTGTAAGGAATTTGTGAGGACTTGTAAGGTTAGTAAGAGTCAAATCTAAATTAAAATTTTACAAAATAATATTTGACTTTAGTCGGATGATGAGAATGAAAAACGCAACCTTATAAGGCCCTTATAAATTCTCAGGCAACCTTATAAGGGCCTTATAGCCGCCTGAATCTTATTTCTACTCGGGCTGTTTCATCCTTTTAAAGAGTATCTAATATAACTATGAACTTATAAAAAGTATTTATAAAAATACTCTAATGTTTCATAAAATTAAAATTATATATATATATACATTATATATATATATACACATATACACACACACACACACACACACACACACACACACACACACACACACACACACACACACACACACACACACACACCAAACTGTGTCAAACTATGCCATATTATGTCAAACTGTGCCAAACTATGCTACATTATGTCAGGCTGTGCCAAACCATGCCGATTTATGCCAGACTGTGCCAGAATTTCGACAAAACGTGATCAAAAATTTGTTCATTATTTACAAAATTTGATGTATTATGCCATATTGTTGTATACTGTGCCACACTGTGCCAACCCGTGCGAAATGTCCGAATTGGCATAGGTCTAGCACAACAAGGCAAAGTTTGGCATGGTGTGGCACAGTTTAACATAATGTCCCACACTATGGCACAATCTCCATTTCCACTCGGGTTGGCATGATTTGGCACAGCTGTTTTTTTAATTCCACCACAGTTATTAGGGTAGTACGTTCCGAATTTGTTGGTGTATAGATGTAAATGTAAGTCAGTTATGCAATGTATGGTAGCTGGGGACTAGGTATTGTTTTATTTTTTTTTTTTTTCGTCGCAATCCGCGGTATATTACGGTTATTTCATATTTGTTTTCTTGCAAAAAACCTATTTCTGAAAGATAAAATATTGGCGAGTAAAAGTTTCTTTATAAAAGTCGTGAAATCCCCAAAGCAAACATAACTAATGTCAAGTAATCATTTTTCACATTTCTTAGGTACTTATACGCATGCAGATACATTATTTTATAAAATAAAATATTTTTTACTTCAATTCTTAGTTGATGAAATAGTTTAGATTCATTAATATTAATTTATTTTATATATTCAATAATAATAAACTTACTATGCCCCCATCAGAGCATTGAAAGTGACTTGTGAATGACTTTAAACCAAAATGGATAATTTTCTTTTGACTTATGGCGGGTCTCAGGCAAAATATGATTTAGAAGTTTTCAGAAAATTTTGCAAAATATTAAAATCTTGAGTCGTATATTCCAATATTATATGGTTTTAATTATTTAAATAGCTTCTGAACTATGGATTAAAAAGTATATTTATTTATTTATTTTATTACCATACACACCTGTACATATGATTGAATATGGTTTTGGAGTAGATGAGTAATTTAAAATTTCCCTTGCACTTTTATCATTAAAATTAAAAAAATCATATTTGACCTGAGACCCGCCATAGAAGGAAAATTATCCATTTTGGTTTAAAGTCGTTCAGAAGTCACTTTCAATGCTCTGATGGGTGCATAATAAGTTTATTATTATTGATTGATTAAATATATAAAAAAAATTAATATTAATGAATCTAAACTATTTTATGGACTAAGAATTGAAGTAAAAAATATTTCATTTTCTAAAATAATGTACCTGCATGCGTTTACCTAAAAAATATGAAAAACAATTACTTGCCATCAGTTATGTTTGTTTTGGGAATTATACATCTTATTGGCTTTTATCAACTTTTTCCAACAGGGTAAAAAGGAAATGAGGATAAGATTAAAGGAAAATTTAAAATCCTGGTTAGTAATAAGGTTAGAACGAATTAGAACTCAAAAAAATTGGAGAAAAGGTGAGGTTTTCTGTAGTTGCCAACAATCTACGTGTATTTTCAATGTTAAAAAAAGAAAAAAAAAACTGAAAGTCCAATCTAGCTTTAATTTTGACAGAATTTATTGAACTAAGCACTACACCGCTCTGCTCATGGTTTTTCATTGCAAGTTTTATTAAGAAAGCTGATTATTTTTATTATCATTATTATTATGTAGGGGGAGGGAGGGAGAGCGTAAACACCCCAGGTACTTAGGCAGAACCCATTGTACCTCACTGCGTACAGACAATCTTCTACTAAGGTAAGCTAGGCCTTCCTCAGAAGGTTAAAATAGCCCCTGAGTAGGCTGTCTTCATGTCGTTACAGGTTGGGAAATGGATCCCCAAGTGCCCTGCTAAAAATAGTCTATAGGGATCCATTGGGATCAATTAAATTATCAACAGATTCTATGCTAATTCTGAATACCATTTTTTGTACGAGGACTCGATTAAAATAGATTAGAATCAACAGGAGTCAATAGATTTTAATACGGAAAACAACAATTGAAGTAGATAGTTAATACCAGACATTGGTTTCTATTAACTTTACTGGTCCTTTTTTGTATAGAATTTTATCGATTCCTATTGATTCCTATCAATTCTATCTATTTTAATCGAGTTCTAATGCAAAAAATGGGATTCAGATATAGCTTAGAATTCAATTAATAATTTAATCCAATCTCTATTGACTATTTTTAACAGGGTGCTGATGTCTAAGTTCAGCGAATCTGGGGTTGCTGCAGGATGTGAATTAGCGTCTCCTCTGCTTCACACCATTCTCCTGTGTCCTCCTTTCCCATCTTTCAACTATAGTATCTAAGACGTATGTGTCCTGTGATAATCTTAAACAGGAGCCTGGAGACACTTCTGTTGCCTCCACTAGCACATAGAGAGCTGATACCCAATAGAAAAACTGTGTTTTTAGATACAGCCACACCTTAAACCACAAGTTTTTGGAACAGCTGCAATCGTATATTCATTAATAGTTAATCCACAAGTACTTCATAGTTAATATTTTCTAGCTTCAAAATTTGAGTAAGCAAACTTCCAAAATTGCTTGTTATTATTCCCTTTATAGAAAAGTCATAACTGGATGTTGTGAAGCTAAGGTAGACGTTATGTGATTGGCTGATGTAGTATGATGCGTTTAAGCCAGGATGTCTAAACGTCTTATATGTTAGGGCACGCAGCGTGCGCTGTTCAAACTCTAGTATTTATGAAATTAGTTAAAGATAGCCACCAAGGCTGGGATCTGATCTCAGAAAGGACAAATTCGTATGGATCATGGCTCTACCACCCAAACCATCGTGGACATTGATAACAGTATTGGTTATAGCAAGCATATTAGATGTATGTAAACATGCCCAAATGAAAATAAAAATCATAGTTTTTAGTTGAATTTCTGTACGCTACCGTACGTTTATATACAATTACATAGTGTAGAAGTGTGTATTACATTAGTGTAGAAGTTTAGATATGTTGTACGGAATCATATGTCATTCTACAGAAACGTACCAGATTCTACAGCAATATACGAAAACATACAGTATTGTACGAGAAAACTGTATTTTCAAAAATTTTAATGCATGTGTTCAACATTTACAACATTGTAGAATATCATCTACAAATGGTTTAAATATTATCCAGAAGAAAATTATAATATTTGTAGGTAAATTAGTGAAAGTGACAATTGTGAAACATAAATTAATAATTTGTATTTTTTTTTTTTTGTTATTATTTATTATAAAAATGTATTTTAATTATGTATTATGAACTTGGATATGACCCCTTTATCCCCCTACTACTTTCATGTACAGAATGTCAGAATAAATTAAATATGCTTTCTCAACGTTTTTAAAGGATTGTACACTTTCATCTGCATGAATTTTGTAGAAACATTCTGCAGAAAGTATGCAGAAACCCTGCTAAAAATAGTCTATTAAAATCCATAAGATTCTCTATCGAATTGAATGGTAAGTCTTAATCGCCTTATTCGCATTAAAACTCAATTAAATTCCATTAAATTAATTAAAGTCTATTAAATTCTATAGAAAAATCTATCGATTTTAATTGCTGTTTTTTTACCTTTCCATTTTAATTGTAATTTTCATCATTGACTCTGAATGATTGAATAAAATTTAATTGAGTTTTATTGGGAAAAACGCGATTAAGGCTTGCCATTCAATTTTATCGACTTTTATCGATTTCAATGGAATTGTTTTAGCAGGGAAGTATGCAGAATATGTGCATGCCAGGCTGCAGCTTCGGCTACAGATTCAACTGCATACTTTTCTGATATATTTATAAGGGAGTATAAATATGCATTGATCAAACATATTTTTCTTATTTAAAAAACATTTTTGATTCTCCCGCATGAAAAAATTATATGATATCTCATTACCATTTTCAGAAACCCTGCGAAGGTAGTAACCATCCAAATTGGGTGGTTAGGTTAGCTTCGAAATTCGGTGGTTAGTTTGGGTAGTTAAGTTGGTGGTTAACTATTTTGCGTTATATCTCGCTTATAAAAACATTTATTTAATATTAACGTATGAAAGACAGTTAATACAGTCAATCTTTAATGAAATGTAGTCTGATATTATGCGAACAAATCTTATAATTATAATTTAAACTAAGTTTTGGTACAGATCGCGTCGTAAGCTTTTGCGAAGGCGCGTGCATCTATACTCACTCATAGATGCACACGCATGCGTAGAAGCTTACTATGCAATCTGTAGATCTGTACTAAACTTAGTTTAAATTATAATTATAAGATTTGTTCGCATAATATCAGACTACATTTCATTAAAGATTGACTGCATTAACTGTCTTTCATACTTTAATATTAAATAAATGTTTTTACAAGCGAGATGTAACGCAAAATAGTTAACCACCGAGTTAACCACCCAAACTAACCACCGAATTTTGAAGCTAACCACCCAATTTGGGTGGTTACTACCTTCGCAGGGTAATATAAGATTTCATTTTTTACATGCGCTGAATTTGCTCAAATTTAGCAAGTTATTAGAACAATTAACTGATAATTTAAATGCTTATAAATAAATATTTAGACCTGTAAGCGTTGTGATACATTGGTAATATTTCGTCTAATATTATTTTGATCACAAACAAACAATAACTACAACGTATACTTGTATACAAACTCTTTAAACCATTAAAACTATGTTTTAGATTTAATGTATGATTGTAAAATCTTATTTGGTATCATAAAAAATCAGCAAAGTAATAATAGCTATCTGACCATAATAAGTATCAAATAAAATTTTTGAAACAATTTTAAAGAAATTGAGATTTCACTATATTATGTAACAATTTTGCTTCAAATTCAATGTTATATTTTTTTTTGATAATATAGATTTGTTTGTCAATCAATATTATAATTACAGTCAATTGATATTAATAAAACTAATACGTAAGCAAACAAATTATCAATAAAATATAATAATCAAGTTATTACAATATATACTCACATTTTATATATATTTTATGTAAATCCTACAAATATTTTAATTGTTTGATCATAACATTTCATTTATTTTCATACAAATTACTTGAAAAGCATGTTATATTTCTGTTTGATTGTATCTTATTCCTTAAGGTAAATAAAATTTAATCATGCATAGAAACTTTTATTTAACTTATTTAATAACAAAAAGAAAATATCTGGATTAATCATTTTATATCAATCCAAATTAATATTCTATTGTTCCATTGTAGTATAAAATTATAGTGAATAATTATGTTAATATAATTATAAACATCATAAATATTGATTTGCATTTTACAAATACAATATATAGTTTACATTTAAATTAAGGTTGTCAGAGCTGCGCTGATTGGTTCAAATATTCTTTGTTGTATAACCTGAAAAGTTGTTTAAATCATAAATAATAATGAAATATAAGTGTATATAGCATCGAAATTCACTATTCTGCTATCGCTATTGCAATAATTAACTAATTCTTAAATTTGTGTAATCACGCATAAGTTTCGCAAAGAATAATATCTACGACGCGAGTTGAGGGCGACAATTGGAACTGAGAATTAGTAAGATATGACGGTCACTTTTGTATATGATATTTGAGAAAATAAAATTTGATAGTTATTAAATGAACAAAGACTGTGTTCCGCAGTAACCTATACAATAACAAAGATGAACAATTTGAAAATGAACAAAAACTGTATTCCGCGGTAACCTATACAATAACAATTATCAATTTGATTTTTGATGGTATGAAGTGTGTATATATATTTGTGTTCTAGAGTTATTGGCTCAAAGAGCCACGGTGACTCAGGCGGCTGAGTGTTGGACTCGCAACTCGAAGGTCTCGGGTTCGAGCCCTCCCCCGCCGAAAAAGCCGGCACCACTGATAAAGAAATTTCATGTGCCTATTTCACCGTGTGCTTGGTGGTTCGGATCCCACTCCCACTTTAAGCTGTAGGTCCATTTCCCGACTAGAAACGAAGTTAGGGCGAATATTTGGGCCGGATCCGGTGCCTGAAAAAAAAACATGCGGGCCCGCGTACTTTATAAATGCATGCAATTTTTAAGGCATGTAACGGGGCGCGGATCTGGGCCATATCTGGCAGCCTTAAAATTCTAATTTTACTGACACTTCAATTCCATTAAAGAAAACAGAAGCATGATATCATTTTCAGTTTTTTTTGCATTCCAAAGTACATTTAAGAACGTTACCTATCGTTGTTGTTAATTTGAACCATGATAATTAATCGGTGCTGCTATATCTACGCCAAATCGTAGTTTGAGGTATTCTAGCGTAGATGTTCGCAATTTTTGCTGCTCAAACGCCCTCCTAAATGTTAATATATGTAGAAATGTTGTTAGGTATCCACTCCACATATATAGATATACGCGCATGCGCACCGCGCAGATTCACAGAGGCATGATTGCTTTAGCTCTATACTTATGAGTAGTATGCGTATTCGTTATTTGTACGACAATTTCATCAATAATGTCAACTAAATTTATCGTACACAGACACGCATGTGTAATTTGAAATTTTTGTCGTACATCTAGCATCGGCCGGTGAACAATAACCACTTAACTCGGTAACATCCCAATATCGCTACCACCCCGAGGTTGGTGTTGGGGTAGTATGGTTATTTTTTGAATATTTACGAGTTCCACATGTTCTCCAGGTACCCTGATCGTGTATTATACTCGAAAAAGGAGTCGATTTTCAATATATATATATATATATAGGGTTTATCGGGACAATTCCCGATGCACGTTGAAAGTTGAAATTTTGTCATATATACATCATATACGCAAGTTTTTTAATGCCAAGGCTGGCATGTGGCGCCCCCTCACGGGAGTACAACATAACATATTTCGAATGTAGCTTATAGGTATACCTATTACAGGTGCCCCACCGATAGATATTTCTAATTAAACGCAAAGATTGAATAGTCAAATATTCATTTTCTCTAAAATTTCGTTAAATCTACGCCAAATTGAATCATTCATTTATCTAACTACGGGTCTTGTAAACCTTTTATACTCCAAAAGTGACGTTCCTAGAGCTAAACATAACCTTCCGGAAACATATTTACGGTGAAAATATATTATATCTACGCCGAAATACCTCAACTAGCAATTTGGCGTAGATATAGCAGTGGCCATAATTAATTCTATCAACTATAAACTAAAAACCAATAAAAGTTACTTTTTTGGGGTTATGTTAAGTAGTAATTTTGGTGGGGAGACACATTTTCAGGTGATATTCCGGCAGTGGTCCGATCACAATTTGCCGGATATGGCCCGGCTCCGCGCCCCGTTACATACCGTTTAAGGGCCAAACACGGAAAAACGGATATGGTCCGGATTACAAATCCGGCCTGCCGTATGCAATTTCTAATCGGGTTATAGTCGGGGTGGTAGCGTCCTCTGACTATATCTGTAGGTTTCCACCAAAAATTAAAACACAAAAACCAAACATGTGAGGTGGCGCATCGGGTCTAAGCCCAACCGGGTAAGACCCACAGCCAATAACAGTAAAGAAAGAAAGAGTTATTGGTTCCAACTGTTCCAAGCCATGTACTCAATATAATGAACTACCAAGGCGGAAATTTATTTACCTAAAAAAAGCTAATAAAAGCTAATAACTTTTATGATCAGTTTATAATATGTAGATTTTGGACTCTAAAAACGTTTAATAATAAATTATAGCTTTTATTAGCTTTTTTTAGCTTTTTTTAGCTTTTTTTAGCTTTTATTAAATTTTCTATATATTCTGGCACAAAAGTAAATGAATGCGTGACCTCCAAATAAGCTAATAACTTCTAATAAATTAAAAAAAATATTTACATACAATAATATAGACTTCTAGGTATTTATAATTCTTACGATATGTTAGTACGTTTTTTAAAAAGCTAATGACTGCTATGAAATTTTATAAATTATTTTTAGTTTTGTCTATCTTTCAGCAACAAATTAGCAACAAAATATGCCGCTTGAATCAGAAAGATAGCTCAATTAGATCAAAAGTTACAGCTATGGTGGTGCTAGCTTAATACTTAAGCTAGCCCAACCTTCGTTTCTCGGAAACGACTAGAGCAACAAAATCAATTCTTGCGTAACAAATTAGCAACAAATGAGCAATAAATTCTGGAATAGTTTATTTTTGGTTGGGTGAAAGTGGTGGTTCCAGCTTAATAGACATGGCCGTTTTATATTGCACAGACAAAGGAGAAGTTGATCTGAGACGAAGCGATGCTTGTACAATATTTTTAAGTGAAAAATTCGAAAGCAACTAATTAATAACAAAATACCCTGGGATTATATTATACATCTATTTGTGTCTTCTGACCGTCTGCTATTTTGAAGCGAGTAGAGGGGGTTGATCTAAGGTTGGGGATGTTAGTAGAATATTATTAACTACGGTCTTTGCGAGCAACTAATCAGCAACTAAATATCCCGCAATTTTTTTCCACTTACCAGAATTTTCTGATATCGTCATATTCTGAGGGTGCTAGCGGGGATGGTCGGGAGTTAAGGGTTTATAATGGAATATTATGAACGGTGCTATTTTGCAGTAACTAATGAGCAACAAAATACGCCACAGTTTGTATTCTCTCATCTCTTTTTGACTTTATCGTATTTCGGGGGTAGTGTGGGGGGGTCGATGCGGCAGTTAGGGGATGATAGGGGATAATAAAAATAAGGCTGTCCTTCAGCAACTAATTAGCAACAAAAAATCCAGCAGTTGTAGACCTCTACGTGCAAATTCAGACAATCTCCAATTTTTAAATGAGTAGAAGGGGTTCATCTGAGGTTAGGGGATGATTGTAGGATATTATTAACTACGGTTTCTGCGAGCAACTAATTAGCAACTAAATATTCCGCAATTTTTGTCCAGTTACCAGAATTTTCTGATATTGTCATATTCTGGGGGTGGTCGGGGGGATGATCGGGATTTAAGGGTTGATAATGGAATATTATAAACAGTGCTATTTTGCAGCAACTAATTAGCAACAAAATACGCCACAGTTTATATTTTCTCATGACCTCTTTTTGACTTTATGGTATTTCGGGGGTAGTGTGGGGGTTGATGCTGCAGTTAGGGGATGATGAGGGGATAATATAAAAAAACGCTATCCTTCAGCAACTAAGTAGCAACTAAATATGCCTTTTGCAGAACTTCAATATCTTTATGAGAACTAAAGATATAGTATAGATATACTATAGATATAGTATTGTGGTCTGCTAGTTTAATACTTAATCTAGCAGATCGCACGTATCTTCTGCAGGTATTGAGCAACTAAATCGGGAATAGTGTAACTAATTAGCAACTAATTAGCAACTAAATACCCAGTAGGTTAGATGTGTGTGTCGTGGCCATGGTCTNCTGGAACTGCGCGACTACGACTCTGTCCACTCGTTGCTGTACGCTCTGGGAGAGCACATGCATGCTCGGCATGCTCTGTAAATATCCATTACAATAAACTACTTTATCATAAATAATCCTCCCGTCTACCTCACTCATTATTAATATGGTAGCAGACCGTTGGTTGGTTTATTTTACTTTTACACTCATATCAATCTTAGGAGAGATATGAGGGTATTAAGTGAAAAGTGAGGTCAAACCCACGTGGCGTGTAAAATTTTCAAAGTGAAAAATTAAAGTGATAAATTAACTGAGGAAGAAAAATATAAGCAAAGACACATCGTAGATTAAAAGGACTATTAAATACAAGTAAAAGTTTTGAGAAAATTCGAAAAATCAGTGTGATGCACGCGGATTAAAAAGTGATCGTGAAACACGTGGTCTAGTGCAAGCAGAGAGCACTTGGGTTTATGGACAACGGAGAAACGCCGGAAACGAAGAAAGTTGTAAAAATTGAAAAGAAAGATTCCGAACACGAAGGAACGTTCGAGAATTACCGAGAAGTTAAAGAAAATTGTGAAGTTGAAGAACAAGTAGACATAATGGAGAAGAAAGATTTGACGATACCGGTGTTCGACGGAGAGGATTATAGCATGTGGAGAAAAAGAATAGAAATTATTTTTGAAACTGAAGAAATGTTAAGAAGTTCTATCAAGAATGAAAGATGAGACAAAGGATAAGGATCCCTGGGACGAAAATGATTTAAGGGCAATGAATTTAATTTATAATTCGATCTCAAATAGGCAACTGGAATATGTCTGTGAAGAAACGACAGCCTATGGAATAATGAAAATGTTTGATAACATGTATAAGAAGGAGTCTACAGCTCTACAAATAGTCTGCAGAAATAAACTGCAAAAATTACAATTTGAAAAATACAGTGATACTGCCACATTCTTCAATGATTTTGAGAAAACAGTGAATGATTTGAAAGGCGCAGGTGCCAAAATAAGTGAAAAAGATAAGCTAAATTATATGCTCAACACTCTGCCAAACCAATACAGTTATATTGGTGATTTGATAGATACGTTACCAGAAAGTGATCAAACAGCAGAATACGTAAAGAATAAAATTCAAATAGCTGAAATGAAGAATGGAAACGAAGATTCAGAAAGAAAGTCAAACGCCTTCGTCACAAAAAAGGGAAAATGTTAAAAGTGCGGTCAAACCGGGCATTTTGCAAGAGTGCCAAGATGGCGGCCAAGCGGGACAAAGCAGCGCAACATGGCGAGGCTCAACACGTGGCCGAGGCCACGGCAGCAGAGGAAGAAGAGGCAACTACACCAGAGGGCGCGGAAACTTCCGCCATCACCATTACCAACAGCAAGGGGCCAGCACTACACACGAGCAGAGAAGCACTGGAGCCAACGCCTGGATAGCAACGGTACACGTGGCGAAGAACGATGAAGCGAGGTTAGGTAATGAAATTCAGTGGCTACTCGATAGTGGGTGCTCTGATCATAAAATAAATAATGACAGGTACTTCGAAAAATGTATCGATTTAAAGAAACCTGTAAATATTTATCTCGGTGATAATAGTCTGGTAAAAGCAACAAAAATTGACAATGTTGTAAGTTATTTTGATGTATTATTTGGCAAAAAGAGTAAAGTAAATATGAGTAACGTTTATTATGGTAAAGAAATGAATATGAATTTGATTAGTTTCGGTAAACTAACTGATAGTAATACAATTATCGCGAAAAATAACATTGCGAAAATTATAGATAATGATAATAATTTAATAGCTGTTGCCTATAAAGAAAATCGAACTTACAAGATGACAAGTAAGTTAAATTTCGAGGAAAAGAGTGTAAACAGAGCAGACAGAAGTAACAATAATAATATGAGTTTGAAAGAGAAATGGCATAGAATGTTAGGACATGTAAACTTCAGCTATTTGAATACACTGTGTAAACAACAGTTCTTAGGTGGTATTCCAAATAAACTTAAATCAGAATGTATGAAGTGCATAACTTGTATTGAAAATAAAATGCACAATCTTCCATTTAATAATAATAGAACAAAGGCTCAAGATATATTAGAAATTATACACACGGATGTGTGCGGTAGTTATAAAACCGCTGGTTTAAATGGAGAAAAATATTTCGTTTCGTTTATTGACGATTATAGTAAAATAGCTAGAGTTTACTGTATTAAAACGAAAGATGAAGTTTTTGATTGCATGGTTCAGTACATTAATGAAACTGAAAATCTAACGGGAAAAAGAGTAAAGAAAATTCGATGTGACAACGGAAAAGAAAACTTAAATAATTGTTTTTATAAATATGCTAAAGAAAAGGGTATTTTTATAAATAATTGTCCAGCGTATGTACACGAACTGAATGGTACAGCTGAAAGATTTAATAGAACAATAATGGACTTGGCACGTTGTTTGTTACACGAAAAGCGCAAGTAGATAAAAAATATTGGCCTGAAATCATATGCGCAGCAACGTATTTAAAATATCGTACATTAACAAACACAATTGAAAGAAAAACTCCGTATGAAATATTCTTTTAAAAAAGGCCTAGTGTGGAACTTTTAAAATTATACGGAAGTAGAGTCTTTATTAGAAAACCAGAACAAAAAAGGTTATCCAAATGGGATAAGAAAGCGGACATGGGAATTCTGTAGGATATAGCGAAGTCGGTTATAGAGTACTAATACATAATAAAATAACAATTTCGAGACATGTTGAGGTTGTTGAATCAGATAAAAAATGTATTGGTCTCGATTATAACGAAACTTTTTCTTCCCGTACTCTGACTCTCGAGTCGAGTAAGAGAAGTGAACATGATTCCGAAAATGAAAGTGACCTCAAAGATAATGTTTTTGAAAGTAAAGATGAGAGCGATAATGCACAAAATATTATAAAGAAAAATGAGAATGTAAATTTAAAGTCAAACACTCCACGCAGATCTACGCATTTAAGAAAGAGTCCGATAAGGTATCCAAATACTGCTACGCCTTCATTTATAAACCAATCTTCGGAAAAGTTTATAAATAACAGTAATAAAAATATTTCAGTACATTATTGTAGAGTAGATGCACCTTGTACGTTTGAGGAGGCGTTGAATAGTAATGATAGTAAAAATTGGCAAAAAGCCATGAATCAAGAAATAGAGTGTATAAATAAAAATAAAACTTGGAAATTAGTAGATAAAGTAGAAGATAAAAAAGTATTGGACGTTAAATGGGTTTATACGAGAAAATCAGACGATAGATATAAAGCTAGGTTAGTTGTGCGAGGATTTCAACAAACTGATGTAATTGATGACGAATACGCTCCAGTTGCAAAGAATCAAACATTAAAAATTTTGTTTGCTTATTGTTGCCAAACCGGTTTAAAGATTGAGCAAATGGATGTAGAAACCGCAATTTTAAATGGCAAAATAAACTCGGAGGTATATGTCTATCAACCAAAAGGTTACGAAGATGGATCAAATAAAGTTGACAAATTGTCAAAAGCGTTATATGGATTGAGAGAAAGTCCTAGAGACTGGTATAAGTGCTTTGATAAGTGCATTATAAAAGTAGGATTTAAGAGAAGTAATGCAGATCTCTGTTTATACAAAAAAGGAAAAGGATACGATGAAATTTATATTTTGATTTACGTAGATGATTTATTAATTTGTAGTAAAAGTAAGGAAAAAATTCGAAATATTAAGAAACTCTTGTCAGATAAATTCAAAATGAAAGATTTAGGAAAAATTAAAGAGTATCTTGGAATAAATATTGAATATGACTGCATCGATTGTGAAATTAAACTAAGTCAAACGAAATACATTGAGTCTCCAGCTGATAAATATAAAATAATAGATAGTAGATTGTATAGTACTCCTATGGAGACAAATCTAAAACTCGAAAAGGCTGAAAATTGCGAGTCAAACATAAAGTACAAAAACTTGATAGGTGCTTTATTATACATAAGTTCGAATACGAGACCGGATATTAGCTTTAGTGTAAATTACCTTAGTAGATTCCAGAATAGCTATAATGAAACTCACTGGAAGTATGCTTTACGAGTATTGAAGTATTTGTATTTAACGAAAGATATCATATATGATCTTACATTATAAAAAGAATGAAAATTGTAGTATTATAGAATGTTATGTAGATGCCGACTGGGCTGGAGATATCATAGATCGAAAATCCACGACAGAGTATGTAATACAAATGTTTGGCAATATAATTGACTGGAAATCTAGGAAACAAAATGTATCGCTAAAGCGTCGACGTACGCAGAGTATGTTGCTCTATCCGAAGTTGTAACCGAACTAGAATATATTCGAGAATTAGTAAAAATATTTGACATAAATATTGAAAAACCAATAAAGATTTACGAAAACAATTCGGGTGCGATAAATATTGCGAATAAAGGCAACATGACAAAAAATTCTAAGAACATTGAAATACATTATCATACTGTTCATGAAAATGTAAGAGAAAAATTGATCGAAGTTTGTAAAGTCGATTCGAATGAAAATGTCGCGGACATATTTACTAAAGCACTATGTAAAGAAAAGTTTGAGAAATTCAGAAGTTGTTTAAATATAAGATAATACATTATAAATGTAAGGAGGCGTGTTGAAATATGGTACATTTATAATGTATACTGTCAAGTTCAAGCCAAGTTCAATATATACTGTCAAGTTCAAACCAAGTTCAGAATATATAATATAGTATACGCGCTTAAATTGAGTGAGCGCGCTAACGAGTGTGTTAGGGGACGCACACATGTAAGCCTCCCCTCTCCGCGGGGCGAGAGACGCTGGAACTGCGCGACTACGACTCTGTCCACTCGTTGCTGTACGCTCTTGGAGAGCACACGCATGCTCGGCATGCTCTGTAAATATCCATTACAATAAACTACTTTATCATAAATAATGCTCCCGTCTACCTCACTCATTATTAATAGTAGAGACGGCATTTTTAAATGGTTATGTAAAAACAGAAGTATATGTTAATGAACCGAAAGGCTATGAAACTGGAGACAATAAAGTTTGTAAATTGCAAAAGGCACTCTATGGACTCAGAGAAAGCCCAAGAGCTTGGTATAATTGTTTTAATAAATACATGGAAAGTTTAAACTTTGTTAGGAGCAACTATAATAATTGTCTGTACATAAATAATACAAGCAAAGATACAATATATATATATATATATATATATATATATATATATACTAGTATTTGTAGATGATCTCCAAATTTGTTGTAATGATAAAATCAAAATAAATCAAGTCAAAGCTAGTTTAATGGAAAGATTTGCAATGAAGGACATGGGAAAAATTAGCCAATACTATATAGGTATTAATATAGATTATAGCAATGATAGACACAAAATGACTTTAAGTCAAACAAAATATATTGAATCTTTGGCTGCCAAATATAATCTAGAAAATGCAAAATTATATGATACTTCAATGGAGACTAATCTAAAATTGGATCAAGCTAGTCAGATAGACGAACGAATAAAGTACAGAAACTTAATTGATAGAAGAACTATTATATATAAGCTCAGGCACAAGGCCAGATATTATGAAGTGTTTATACATCCATACTTAATCTAGGTTTTTTACATACATTTTCAACTGCACATTCACTCTCATCATCGCTATCATAATCAAATCCTGTCTCAGGTTCGGGAGTACGGCAATCGTCTGGTTCGTTAATTTCACTATCACTCATATCAAAATCAATTTCATTTCTATTAACAGCAGCCGCGTTATCACAATTTCGCTTGTTACAATTAGCACAGTATTCTGAGCATTTAAGTCCGTGTTTAATGCAGCTACAAGTTTTTCCGCATTTTACGGTACATTTGCAACCTATATCTAATAATAATGTGTCAGGTACTAAAGCGTCATTCGAAAATTTAGGACACAAATTCATTTTTGAACCCAACAATGAAATGTTTGATTTGCTTTATTCATGCATTTAGCGGGTGTGATTGCACTGCAGCCTTTTTTAACAAAGGCAAAATAAAAATTGTTAAAATTCTACTGAATAATCCAATGTTAGCTTCATATGCTAGTACGTTTTACAGAAACAAATTCAATTTAGCGTCATTATCTCCCACCGAATCCGCGGCCAATTTTCATTGTAGACGCGTTTATTATGGTCTCATCCATCGGTATTGCAGCCAACTTTAGTTACCAAGAGAACACGAAGCGCACCGAATAATACAACAGTCGAGAGCAACGGCAGTCGGTACGGCAGCGTACGGCTACACTTCAGAAACCCATCAAGACCGGAGACCCCTTTCATGACACCGGAACTAATCACGTCGGGAACTAATCAGGTCATAAAGTGGAGTACGAAGCTGACACGAGAGTTCACCTTCCGCGAAACAGAAGCCATAAATGTCACCTCATAAGGACACCCACGAAGAGGGTGTATTAAGTTATGAGTTTTCGAGGCGGACCAGCTGGTGAACAACTGACGCACTGACACAAGCCCGATACATTAAGCTATAAATATTACTCCTGGAAAAGGGGAACAGCCCATCCCGCTCGATACGCGAATGACCAGCTCGTTCGTAATGGAAAAATGCCATGAAGACACAACCTTTGCCCTATCCTTCCTTCCTTCCTAGACTCCTAGAATTCTATATAAGCCATGTGTGAATATGAGGAGGGGCCTTCAATTTGCGGAGCTCTTACTGACAGGGTGAAGCTTTGTCCGATAGCCATTTCCAAACTTGATTTCATCCTTGACTTAGAATCTCGCGAGTAGCTGAGTTCTTTTTAATCGCATTCAAATCTAAGACTTGTATAACTAAATTTGTAACCAAACCATTATAACTAAACATCTGAATAAACGAACACCGAGAATCTTACTGTTAATCACGAGTTGCACGATTTATTTAAACTTCCCGCTCTTTGAACGAGTCAACGCCACAGCCCGAGACGAGAGGGCTGTCACCCAACCAAGCAGCTTAAATAGACGACTCAAGGTACGTCACAGTGTATTCCAATCTTATCACATAATGTATGCATGGATGTTAAGTGTCGTACTCATTCTCGTCCTCACTCATAACTGCATTTTATAATTAGTAACCGCGACACTTGGGTTTCTGACCTGCTCATTGTGCCCGTACTGACCTACGCGTTTCGTTACCTTTGCCCTCGGCGGTCGGTCTACACCACCGTGCGGAACTAAAGGACTAATTCATTCCGGTCATAAAATAATTATTTCCTTTCACCGCGAGTATTCGCTCTGTGCGGACTTACCCGGACGTAACATTATCAAGTACAACAATGGTTAGGTAAAGTACAACAATGGTTAGGTAATGAAATCGATGTAACGAAATGGGAATGGAAAATTGTAAATGATACCTTAGAACCTGTTTCTACGAATGACGCTTTAGTACCTAACACATTATCGTTAGATGATATAAGTTGCAAATGTACCGTAAAATGCGGAAAAACTTGTAGCTGCGTTAAATGCGGACTCAAATGCTCAGAATACTGTGCTAATTGTAACGGGCGAAATTGTGATAACGCGGCTGCTGTTAATAGAAATGAAATTGATTTTGATATGAGTGATAGTGAAATTAACGAACCAGACGATTGCCGTACTCCCGAACCTGAGACAGGATTTGATTATGATAGCGATGATGAGAGTGAATGTGCAGTTGAAAATGTAGGTAAAAAACCTAGATTAAGTATGCATGTATAAACACTTCATATGCATCATTATAATAAAATAAATATTTTTAATATAATTGCAAAAATTTCATGGATTTTAAATTAGTTTATAAACCAGACAAATCCCCATCCCATTTCCTCCTACCTCCTGAAAAGACTATGAATTATTTTCTCAATAACATTTTTAACAATTAAATATGAGGAACTGCATTACGGTTTTCATGCAGCCAAAATAATTCCATATATCAAAAAATGGAGTCCGCCAGTATTATTTATTCGTTTCGGTATATAAAATTAAAAAAAAATCATCTATTTATCTTGTTTAGAAGCTGAGATAGCGAGATTTTTTCCGACATTCTCATTTTGAAGTCGCGCGCTCCAGTTTCTCACTGCTGCGAGCCGCTCTCCCCACCATTGCGCCCGGCCGGACGCCTGCTTTCCCGCTCGGTTACGAAGACTTTCATATAAACTATCAATGTGAAGCTTACGGCGCATTGAAAAGATATTTTAGTAGTAAAACGTACTCTATAAACACTTTCAATTCGATTAAAAAACAAGTCTCTACCTCAAATACTGTTGCTGCAATCGACTCTGGACTTAGAAGCTTAATATCTCAGCGCCTATGCACTCGAATTGAATATTTTTTTTTAAATGTTCAATTCGAGCGTTTTTGCAAGCACTTTCTTATCCTTTTTAAAAAATTTCCATAGGCTCATTTTTGACGCCTCCAAGTGCTTAATTAACAATTGAAAAAATCAACATTTTTTTCAAAAAATTCCTTTGACTGCAAAAATTAACATAAACAAAAAATTCAAACGGGATATTGCAGTAGGACCTACGTGCACTTATTGTTGATAACATAAAGTTACTTTTTCATTACACATCAGCATCTAAAAGCTATTTTAATAATTACAAAAAATTTGGTAAAAAAACGCATTTTTCACATTCTCGCTATTTGCAAGGTCATTTTTGCAATTTTGGATATCGGACCAGATGAACCTTATAGGAAATTTCCCAAGAAACAAATTTGCATCAGCACTATTTTTGCTAAAAACCATTAGTTTCAGAGATATAAGTCAAAGTATGAAACGAAAACCTCATTTTTCGCGCATTTTTTCACATTTTTGTTAATAACTTAAAAAGCTTGCACTTTCGCGCCGGAGCATAAAAACCATTTCTTGCTGACCGCTTTCCCGACCGAATCCAACAATAATATTGCCTCTACCTCTTACATCCACTTTGAAGCTTAAATTAGGGTAATTCGCTGGGACTATTAGGGCTGTTGGAGAACTGACTTTGTTTAGGGCGTGCGCCAGGGACTTTTTCCAGTATGAGGGGAAGCGTGACTCGCTCAAGGACAGGTTGAAAATATGACATAGAATGGGTGCGAGTACAGGTAGTGCTTTGTGAATGACAACCTGTGGGATGCCGTCGCTGCCTCTGGCCTGTGAGTCGAAGTGCGATATTTCTGCCAAAACGTCCGATTCCGTTATTTCCTTGAAGTCGAAGTTTTTGGGGATGTTTAGACTCTCGAGCTTGCGCAGATAGTCCTCAACAAAATTGTCACTAAAGTGCGTGTTGAGGAATCGATTGAATCTTGTCATCTAGCCAAGTCTCAGTTACAGCTATTACGTGGAAGAAGGGCGAGTAGACAAGAAGAGCCTAACCGCCTCAATGTGACCCGTAAGGGAGTTAGCATTGAAGTGGCAGGCCCTTAGACCCTCGGACAGAATTACCTTAGAAGATGAAGATGTGGATGCGGATGAAGTTGCAGGTGGTGGAGATCATCTGAGTGGAATAAGGTGTGTGTACTTCAGTTGGCTCTGATCGAGCCTAAAAAATTCTTCAGATCTTCTTTCGATGCAATCTTCAGACTACGATCCTCCTTCTTTTGCTTTATGTACATGCGCCCATCCCTTACAAAAGTGGCGCAGCCGTATTTCTTCGCAGCCTCCCTCACAGCTGCACGAAGCCGAAAGACATCAGGTGGCAACCATTCATTGATGTTAATGTTCAAGTCCGGAAGCGGTAGTGGGACGCGGGCCTTTTGCAGCAAGTCGCTTGCCAGCTAGTGTAAAGCTTCTTGATTTTGATTTTCTCGCATCAGAAGCGTCCACGTCCGCGCCCACAGCGTCATTGCGGGCTACTCTCACCCTACCCAGGGGTCGCACAGTAATAATGTCTCTCTCCGCTAGCTCGGGGTCCAAAGGCCGAAGAGCTGCGAGGGCAAGGTGCCTCAATGATGTCGTAGCCGAGAAAGTCAGGCCGGTTATGACCAATTCTGCCGAGAGCTTTGCCTGGGACGAAACAACGCCATCCAGTTGGGCCTGGATTCTTGTGTTGGCCTCGCGCAGCTGCTGAATAGTCTCGGTGTCCAGTGCCGGAGTATCTGATCGAGACGATGAAGAGCCAGTGAAACTCGCCAGCAGCGGTTCAAGTTTAGTCTTGATTACTTGCTGCTCGGCCTTTAAGGCAGCCACATGTTCCTCTACCAGCGTTACACGGTTAAGAAGTGTCGGCATCTCTTTCAGCAGTTCCAAGGACTTTTCGATGGCTTTCATTCTCTCCTCCAGTAGGCTCTTGTTTTCAGAAAGCTTTATCTTCATCGCGCTTTGCAGCTTCGTTTGTTTAGTTTTTCCAGTGTTTTGCTCAGCACGGGATCTTCTTTACGTGCAGGACTGGAAGAGCACAATGGTGGATGGAGAGGGAGAGAGAGAAAGAGATTGTATCTAGAAAGTAAGAGTAAAAAAAATGTAAATATTGTAAATTATGAAAAGAAGGGAGACTAGGTTAAAAAAAAGTACAAATCAGCGAAACTACAAAATAACGACTCTATTAGATTTAAGTAGAAAATTTACAATGCACAATGTAATAAATAATAGAATATAAGAGACTACTACTATCTTTGTTCGGGTTATTCAGGGTTGATTAGGAAAATTTGAATTTCGCGCCGTAGCGCGTCGAGCGCTGCGGCGAGAGCGGGCGAGCGCATGCACGCGCCGCCAGGGGCGTCTCAGTTTTTCGCGCGGGACGGGGGCTCGCGTGCACGTGCCTGTCAGTTCTGACAGCTCCTCTCGAGTAATCAGTCGATACCACGTTTTTTTTTATAACCGGCTTGCGATTTACTTATTGTAACAGCGTGCGATTAGAGTCGTTCTTAACGTCCTTTTCAGGACGATCGACTCTCGTATTTGTATTTGCGTGCGTCGCGTAGTGTGGGTGTGCATTTTGCGACCGGCGTGCTGTGTGATTGTGTTCTTCGTGTGTTGGGACTTCGGCCACGTGCGAGCTTCCTTGACGTGCCGATCTCCATCCGGCGATCGCTCCTACGCGGCAGGGCTGAAAAGGTCTGCCCGTGGTCCAGGATTGGTTTCCTCGAGACGTCGAGGCGTCCTGCGACCGAGGAAGGGGCATCCCACCCACGTGCGACCAGGACTTTACGTCGTGCCGTCCACATTCTCTGCGCTAAAGGTAGGAGAGCTCTCCAGCGTGCGAAAAGGTACCTCGCGGCGAATGCGTTCGCTGTAATTGCGATTTTGTCTATCTCTCTAATTTTTGCTCTATCCTAGAGTCACTTTCCTTTGTATAATTTCTCTCTTTGTTTGAATAAAATCACGCGCTTGTCCCGGCTTTCCTCTCTACTCCGCGAGAGGTTTTACGCCGAGGCAAGTTGTCTTTTTTTCCCGCGCAATAAATTGTGTTTTGTGTTCTGATTTATTAACCCAACCTTCCCTCACTCAATCCACCATTTAGTTTAACATATATATATATATAGAACTCATTAGCTTTTGTTCAATCTTTAATGTTAACCCTGGTGGATTAAAAATAGTTGCTTAGATTAAAAGCTGTATACGTCTGACAATGGCGAACAATCTTGATTTGCTACAAAATCAAGTTATTTTTTACTTTTTTTGTCTGTATGTATCTTTAAAACTAAACGATAGATTCTGTAACTTCACTATTCAGAAGATTTTGATCAAATCTTTCTAATTATCATAGTCTTTTCCCGTTTTATGTTTTTAAAAATTTTTTAATTATTATTATATATATTCTAAACTAAACTATCGATTCTGTAACTTTGATCAGATTTTTCTCATTATTATAGTGTTTTGATAAGAGAATTGCTCCTACAGCAAAATAAATTAGATTGGAAATATTCAAAATAGCATCCACATACCGTATATTCAAACAATATTTTGTTTATCGAAACTATAAATCTAGTTGGAGGAAGCTACGTGCGAATGAATTAGCAGCGGTGTTTATTAGTATATTAAGCTTAAATTTATTTGAAAAAATCATTAGGTAATACCATATAATCTAGCACCCTGTGTGGAAATTTTAAAATAATTGATTTGAGCACGTTGCGACGTCTCTCCGGGACAAAATAAACATTCTGTATAACACCTTCTTTGTTACAGCTATTAAAGGTGCAGCACATGAGAGAGTAAGAGAGACAGATCTCTAAATCCCTTCGAGTGAAAAATCACTCTAAGCTTTTCGCCAAAATTGAGTCATACGGCTTCGAGTGATTTGTTACTTCTGGAAATAGTGATATTTTCACTTTTTTGGGTAGCGTGGTTTAAAATTTATTAGTGATCCTGTTAAAAATGTCTGCATTAATTTTAATGTAAAAGTACTGGAAGCACATTTCTTGTCCAGGCATGAATTTAATTTAATAGTAATACATTCATTTTAAGTACGTGTCACTTAAATTTAATGTACAACTACATTTAATGTACAACTACATTAAATTTTAGGTAGTTAAAATCCTACTTATTCGTGTTTAAAAAATGGGATTTCACTGATTGATAATACCCCTAGTGGAAATGGAGATTGTGCCATAGTGTGGCACATTATGCTAAACTGTGCCACACCATGCCAAACTGTGCCTTGTTGTGCTAGACCTATGCCAATTCGGACATTTCGCACGATTTGGCACAGCTTGGCATGGTTTGGCACGGTTTGGCACAGTGTGGCACAGTATATAACAATATGGCATAATGCATCAAATTTTGTAAATAATGAAAAAATTTTTGATCACGTTTTGTCGAAATTCTGTCACAGTCTGGCATAAATCGGCATGGTTTGGCACAGCCTGACATAATGTAGCATAGTTTAGCACAGTTTGACATAATATGGCATAGTTTGGCACAGTTTGACACAGTTTGGTGTGTGTGTGTGTATGTGTGTGTGTGCGTGCGCGCGCGCGCGCGTGTGTGTGTGTGTATAATGTATATATATAATTTTAATTTTATGAAACATTAGAGTATTTTTATAAATACTTCTTATAAGTTCATAGTTATATTAGATACTCTTTAAAAGGATGAAACAGTTATTCTATTACTATAAGAAAAATAGCTCAGGCGATTAGGTGTCCGACTGGCACGCTGGCGACCCGGGTTCAATTCCACCTCGGGTCGCTTTTTTTTATTAAATTGTTTGAGGGATGTTATGCCATATTATGCCAGGTTGTGCCATGCTATGCCATATTGTAGCAAACTGTGCTTGAAATTTGAAAAAAAATTGGGAAAAACATTTTTAATTTTTAAAATCTATCATTGTGTCAAACTGTGCCAAACTATGCCTCACTGTGCTATACTGTGCCAAAATATGCCAAATCGTTCGAAATGTCAGAATTGGCATAGGTCTAGCACAAAAAGGCACAGTTCGGAACAGTTTGGCACAGCTTGGCATGGTTTAGCATAGTTTGGCATTGTTTGGCATGATTTGGCACAGCGAATTATTTCCACTAGGGACGTACACTGAGAAAAATACAAAACTTAATTTAATACTTTGTTTAAGTTTTTCTAGATTTATGATTATTAATTTTTATTAATTATTAATTTATTATGCATATTATAGTGTTATTAATTAAGAAATTGAATTAATTTTTTTTTGTCAGCGGCGGGAATCGATCTTGGGTCATCAGCGTGGAAGTTTAGCGTGCTATCCGTTTACCTCAACAGAACTGTTACGTTTTAAATTTCAGATATTATACAACACGATAAACCCGCGAGATTAACAAACTTATTTTCTAAACACACTCTCGAAGAGAACACTCGAACCGTTTTATGTTTACATTAATTTTTAAGTACTATTGGGCTTGAAAAGTACATTCATGTTATTTTTAACAGTACATGGTTGGGGTTATGTTTAATATATTTGACTTACTCTTTAACGAGTGATAATACAAAGGTAATAGAAATCTACGTAATATTAACATTCTTTATTTGTTAAATGAACTCTTCTGTGAAAAACGGTTTATCCTGTAAAAATATATTGTGAAAATGAATTATATTACATCAGTTGTAATCTTTGTATATCAACATATTCATTAAACAAAAAAAACTGTAATTTTTTATTATTAATTTTCATAAAATTTGGTTATAAAGTTAACAATAAAAGCGTACGTACGTACATATTTTGCATATTTTAAGCAATAACATTGAAATAAACAAATGAATATAATTTTTGCTTCCTTCCTAAGGAAGCCTTGTAATAGTAATTTTTTGAGTTTGTGTAAAAACATGTAGGAAGTGTCTTTTTATGCATTTTTAGTCGAAAAATAGTGTTTTTAGAAAATAACCGTATGGATGTATGTGTGTGTATGGGTGTGTGTGTGTGTGTGTGTGGGTGTGTGTGCGTGTGTGTGTGTGTGTGCGTGTGTGTGTGTGCGTGTGTGTGTTCGTTCGTCGACATCTGTATCTCAGCTTCTACTCAGTGGATTTTAATCCACCAACTCTTATTTTCTTCGTTTTTACTATAGTATGATGGGGAAACAGTCCGTTTTACATTTTGTAGGCTTGTTTTTTTTTATAGCGATTTTTTAGTTTTGTGATTTCAGTTTTTTCAAATAAAGTTATTGAAAAAGTTAATAAAAGTAAATTGCTTAATATGTACATGAATGAGAATAAAATTACCTATCTTTTTATCGCGGCGAATTTATATTACCTTTCGTCGTTCTTTTATTATACACCATAAAGTGCTATTTTTTGAAACCATTATAACTCGAAAACTAAATGTCGAACCTTTCTAAAAAAATATATGATTATTGATGGTAATTAGAACTATATACTACTTTAATGTTAAGTAAGTTCATCGGAGAAAAACATCAAAAACTGAAAAAAGTCGTTTTTCTATACGACGGGATAACTGAAGTAAAAAGGCATTAATCAAGTTCAAATTTTGGATTTAGTTAGCATTATATAGCACTTCGATCCCTATGTTTGGGTTATTTACGAAACCAGTTAGTTTAAAAGATATTAAGCTTCAAAATTTTTTTTCCTCACCCTGTATACTATGAATCGTTATTTTTACGTGACGCGATAACTGGAGTAAAAAGGCAATAATCGATTTAAAATTTTGGATTTAGTTAGTATTATATAGCATCTTGATCCCTTCCTTTGGGTTGTTTACGATACCAGTTAGTTTCGAAGATATATGAGATATATTATTGAGAGGTATTTTTTGTATGTTTTTTTCACTTTTTGGCATGTAGCTCGGCTAAATTTCACCATAGACAAAAAATTTTTATTGTAGGTTGTTCCTTAATAAATTACCTACAAAAAAGTCACCGGTGGCTACTCTCTAAATTCAATACTTTACTTACAGTATGGCCTTGAAGAAAGTAGTATGTTTGCATGAGTATACTTCAAGCCCTTACTGTAAACATACTATTGAACTTAGAGAGTCGCTACCCGGGACTTTTTTATAGGCAATTTAATAACGAACAACTTACAACAAAAATTTTTTGTCTACGGTGAAATTTAACCGATCTACACGCCAAAAAGTGAAATAGCGTACAAAAAATACCAAACATTTTCCATTTAAAATGCTTATACTAAAATATCCTTCAAATTTACAGATCTGGGATATTGAAATTCGTATTCAGGGGATAATTTTACATGACGATAATGTTATTGCTACTATAAAAAGGAGTGTCAATAAACAATATCTTAAATTATTTCACTGAAGCACATTTGAGTCAGCTCAGTCAGCTGGCGGCAAGACGGCGGCCATCTTAGAAACTTACTGTTTGTAGCGCCGCCTACTGGCGATTTACTCTCTAATAGTTTTCAAGTTACCTGTCTCTTCTTTCACCACGTGCCAGTTGCTCCGGTTGCCACTCTCTTATAGCCTCTTCCCTGCACCTACGTGAACGTATAAACTTAAGACTAACCTGAATCTATACAATTGCCGATAGCAAACCTTTAAGTACATCAGTTTGAATAACCTCACTTATAACGATCCTAACGGCTCGGAGTCTTATTACATACTGGCTCTCACTCACATGTCAACAAGTGACAAAGCCAAGCTTGGTAACCCACAAGCTTACATCCCCCCATTATATGACCGAAGGTACACTCCATCGGAGTAAGGAACAAGCTTACTAGCATGAAAAATATTTGACTCATTTTTTCTAGATCTACTATCTAACAAAAATATTACATCAGAAATTTTCTCTTTAATTTTAAAAGGACCTACTCTAATTGGATCTATTTTATCTTTATTCAGTTTATTAGCGCTTTGTACATAAACTAAATTTCCTACCTTATAATCTATCTGTTTTACATTCTTATCATAATATTCCTTATTCTGATTGTGAATTTCTTTTGATTTCCTAAAAGCTATTTTTCTATTGTCTTCCAAATTTGTCAAATTGCTGTTATTTAATTCATCGGGTAAGAATGAGTTGTTTAATCCTGTCAGCAAATAATTAGGAGTAAATCTAGTTGAACTGTGAATTGTATTGTTATAATCTTTTACACATTCCTCTGCTACCTGAGGCCATGATTTATTTCTATTCTCGTAAATTTTACATCGTATTCTGTTTACCAAAGTCTGATTTGTCCTTTCGTTTAATCCATTAGAAAACGCGCAATCCACTGCTGTAAACACCAATGCTATCTTCTTATCATTTAGATAATGCTTAAACTATGCTGAATTTATACCAGGATATTGATCCGTTAACACCAATTTGATACTTCCATCCTTTTCTACTTTCTTAATTAAATTTATAAAATCCTTTGCAACTTGGGTTTTTGAAGTTATTACGTATGCAAATCTTGTAAAATTATCTACCGCCAAATGTAGATATTTCTTTTTAGTTTTATTACTTTTGAAACCTCCTATTGTGTCTAGGGACACTATTTCAAGAGGTTCTTTTGCTGGACCAAGTTGAGATAAAGGTGCTTTAAAACAACCTGTTCTTGATTTATTTTTAATGCAAGTTTCACAAGATCTACAAGTTAATTTTATGTGCTTATACATATTTTTAAAATAAAATTTTTGCCCAAAGGTTAGAATTAACTGTTTTGTGCCTATATGACCCTGATCAACATGTACATCTCTGATAAGAGATTTTCCAAATTCTTCAGTAATCCATATTTTCTCTCTATCATTTAAAATTTTATAGATTATATCATCTTTAATAATGCATTTTTCATCAACTTTTAACGATTTTTTATTTTCTTTGATGTTGTTTAGTTTCAATCGATTTGAAGTTTTGATCATAGAATCATTATCTGTATCCTCGTGTGATTCCAAAACCGGATTTCTAGACAAACAATCAGCTTCAATATTATCTTTACCAGGAATATACACAATTTCAAAATTAAATTGTGAGATGTGTAATGGAATCCTCAATTCCATTACGCACACAAAAATTATAGAATAAAAAAACCAAGTAATTACACGCGTGCAACACAAAAATACACATCCATACTTATGACACGCCGCCATCGGAGCAACCACCCGCTGAGAAAGGAGGTCGCACCCAACCAAAATAGACCGAAAAGAAGCAGCCAGTACACATCTAAGCCGACTTCCGTAAAAATGGCAGATAGAGACCAGAACACGGAACAAACAAGCCAAAGAACAAACCTCATAAATAACACGTATCCCTGCAACGTTGTCATACGGAAATTAGAATACGCCGGAAATTAAAGAAGTCGGGCGGACGATATTAGATTATCTACGACTATGCCAATACGAAGAATTCTGGGATGTCACGCATGTGCGCTCTTCAAAGAGAACGCAGACGACAGAAAGCAGCGGGAGAGCTAAACTATGAGCTCGATTCTCCAAACTAGAAGCAATAAAATGCAGTATTTATGAATTAACCTGTCATAATTCCATTAGAGCAAGAGGCGCGAGAAAAATGTCACATCAGCCTCTCCAAATAAGGAATGGAGGAAAATGCAGAATGCCAGCATATAAAGCCCTAGAGAAAGGGTTGGTGAGCCATGTCGGTATCCGTAAGTCGTCAATCGAACAACTATCGCTGGCCAGTCGCCAGAAACCAATGAAAGTTATCAAGTACTAGTCATCAGTGTACAAGTAAAGTTCACACTTTCGTAATGGATAATCGGGGACGTGTGAGCCCAAGGCGAAGCTAGGAACAGCAAGTATACGTATTCGCGCGTCGTGCAAGGCGCACATCCTCTCGCCTCTGGAAAAGAAAGCGGACGCAATCGAGCCGCCCACTGCCACACTGTGCTGCCATTGCGGGTAGGAGAAGCTAGAACGCGCGCCCACCGACAACAGCCGACCGTACTGACACACGCCAGTAGGACCAGGCGCAAGGATCCACAGCTGCAACCTCCTGCTGGCCGCCATACTTCCGATACACACACGACCCACACACTCATACATTTTATCCATAATAAGTACTTGTTTCTCTATTTTAATTCATAAATATAGAAGTGTGGTAGAAAATTCTAACCCGGCGTTGAATAATGATTTCGTTATCCGGCTCCTCTTTCCCGGAAGGCAGTGACCGCGATCTGCAGTACCAAACAGGAATTCTTCATTTCCAATCCGAATAAATAATACTAATTAAGATAGAACTCGTATAGAGTAGTTAGTTGTGGGTTGCGCTCTATTCGGACTTAAACAGATTAATTCAGAATCTGCAATAGTTCCACATCATTACTTTTTTTTATATTAAATTTTTCCAATGGTCTATGGTCTGTAAATACAATAAACTTTTTTCCTATCAAATGAAATTGCCAATATAAAATGGCCTCTTTAATACCTAGACATTCTATAAAAATAGCTTTCTTCTTTTTCTGAGCCTCTGTCAATTTTCTGGAAAAGAAAGACACCGACTTCAAACAATTATCTTCTTGTGGTTGCTTCAATTTTGCTCCAACTCCTTCAACACTTGCATCAGTAAAGATGTATACTGGTGCCTCCGGATCAAAAATTGCTAAAGCTGGTGATGTACATAAATATTCTTTTGTCGAGTTAAAACTATTCTTACACTCTTCAGACCATTCGAATAACACATTTTTCCTCAACAAATTTCTCAACGGATCCAGTAAAGCAGCATGGTTTGGTATAAATTCTAAATAAAAATTAATCTTGCCTAAGAACTGTCTAACTTGTTTTTTGTTTTAGGTATAGGAAACTTCTTGATAGCCACTAAATTGTCATTCAGTGGTTTAATTATATTGTTTCCAATTTCGTGACCCAAATACGTTATCTTTTCTTGAGCAAATTGACATTTATTTTTATTTAATTTAAAGCCTTGTTCATATATTGTTTGCAGTACTCGTTGTACATGCTGTACATGCTCTTCATAATTCTTAGAAAACACCAGTATATCATCTATATAATTTACTGTAAAAGAATCTAGTTTATATTTTCTTATCACTCCTGCTAAAACTCTTTGAAAAATAGCAGGAGCAGTTTTCAAACCAAAAGGTAAACAGTTCCACTGCCAGTGTTCATGATGAGTCACAAAAGCCAACTTATATCTATCCTTTTTACGTATCGGAATCGACCAAAACGCCGAATTTATATCCAGTTTTGAAAAAAACTTACAGTTTCTGACACGTACAATAAGATCATCTATCTTTGGAAAAGGTTGACTTTCTGGAACTATTATTTTGTTCAACCCTGTAAATTCAACGCACAAGCGTGATTTTTTTCCTTCTTCTTTCTTGAAAACCATGGTTACAGGAGCTGCAAAAGGACTGCTTGACTCCTCTATTAAACCCGCTTTTAACAACTCATTCACTTGTTTCTCAATTTCTAGTTTGTCTTCAAAAGAGCATTTATACGGTTTCATTGAAATATATCTATTTTCTGTCAGTTTCACTGTGGCTTAGTAATATTTTACTGTTCCTATATCAAACTTTTACTGTTCCTATATCAAACAAGTCTAATCCTAATAGAAATTCACAATCAATTACACCTTCTTTAACAATGAAAAACTGAAAATCCTCTTCTAAATTGCAAATTTTAATTCTCAACATTACAACGCCCTCCGTTTTCGCCATTCCGGCTAAACCCTTAATAGTATCTCTCCCACTTGTTAATTGTTTAATATTTCTTTTATCATTCAAAAATGCACTACTAACCAAAGAAATATTGGAACCAGAATCATATAAACCAATTTCTGGACATCCATTTGCAAAAATCTTTACTTTAATAAGTGGGAGAACTATTCGTTGTTTGCCTCTTCATGACTTGCTACTACTTCCTGTATTTCATTATTATTTTTAACCGTAATGTTTTCATTTTTTAATTGTTTAATTTTCCTATCTTTAATGCGTGATACACTTTCTAAATGAAATCTATTTTTAAAACCTAAATTATCACAAATACTACATAGTCTTTTTTCACTTCCAATTCTCTTGTTTAAATTATCATTTTTCGAGTCGTTGATTTTACCTAATTGTTTTAATTTTGCCATTAAATTTTCTATATTTATAATAGCTTTCCTATCTAACTTATTTTGGATATAATTTGGTAAGCTAATCACAATCATGTTTATCTGTGTGTTTATAGACAAGCTGTCATCCACTTCTAACAATAATTTTCTTTTCTTTAACGCATATTCAAATAACGAACCATTATAATAATAATTCGTTTATTTAACTTAAAGTTATTTCTTTTTACATGTACATATTTTTGTCTCGCTTTTTCTTTTTTTTCCTTACTCTCTCTCATAATGTGTCTGTGTGTTTATGTGTGTTTGTAAGTGTAACCTGTTTGTGATGTGTGTACTTCCATTCATGTCAGTGTACATCTTATGTGTGTGTGTCAGTGTACTTGTTCGTGTAGTGTATTCTCTTCTCTCTTCTCTCTTCTCTCTTCTTCTGCAGTTGTTTTCTCCTCTACTTTTTTCTCTTCTTCCTTCTGCTCTACCTACCTCTTGCCTTCCTTTTCTTTTTCTTCTATTACTCTCTGGATATTCTTACACAGTTTCTGCTCTCTTTCTTTCTTCTCCTTTTCTTTTCTTTCCAGTTCCTGTATCTCCTTCTTATCCATCTCTTTCTTTTCTGTTTCTTCCTTTATCCTCATCTCATACAGCGTTGCCTCCTTCCAGTTTTCAATCAGCGGTTCCTCTTCAACTTCTTCTTCTGGTATTTTCCTTATCTCTCCTTCCTTCCTATTCCATTTATACCATTCTTTTCCTATTTTTATCATTTTGTTTTCTATCCTTATCTTTATTTTCTCGCCCTTTTCTGCTTTTCTTTCCTCTTACTCCCTTGCTGTCTTTAGCAAGTGATATCTGTCTTCCCTCTCTTTTAGGCTTAGCCACTCGTCCAGGATGTAAAAATTCTCTTCTCTCGCCACCCATCTCCATATCCATAGTTTCTTTCTCCCTTTCACTTCCTCAAAATCTATCCTTATTACATTTTCATTTACCTTTTCTAACCACCATCCTTCTTTTCCTATCTTCTTTTTTAGCCATTCTTTCACCTCTATCTGTTTCCAATCCCTTCTTCATAAAGAGTGACTTTTCATTTCTTTTCCTGTCTCTACTGTCTTTTTCTGTTTCTTTGTCACTTTCTGCTGTTGTTGTTTTTTCTTTTCTTTCCTGTGCATCCTCTTCTCTATTTTCGCTTTCTAATCTCTTTATTCTTTTTCTCAGCTCTCTGATTTCCTCATCCTTCATCTTGAGCTCCTTCAGCCACATCTCTTTTCCTCTTTTTTCCTCTTTATCCTTCTCCAGCACACAAATTTCCAGCCCCCTTATCCTCTCCAGCGCCCACTCTATCTTCTCCTCCAATCTTTTCATTTCACTCATTTTAACTTTTTGCCTTCTCCTCTTTTTCTTCTTTTTCACTCCTGTTTTCCTGTCTTTGAATTTGACTGTTTATCTTTCCTCTAACCTCTTCGTTTGTCATGCGTCCATGTTATTTCCTCCCCTCTTTTGAACGTTCTTAAAGCTGCTTGCGCGTGGCCCGCCTACTCCGTTCCTTGCGTTCCTCTTGCCTCTTCTTCCTCGTTTCGTTCCGTTCTTTTCCTTATCCATTTTATTTGTAGCAGCTTTCCTAGGTTCTTTTGTCTGCCATTCATTTTCTCCTTCCATGTTCCTTCCATTTTGGTCTTTTCACATTCTTCCATTATATGTTTTGTTGTTTCCATTTTTTCTCTGCATACTCTGCATTTCCTGTTTTCTTCTTCTGTCCAATATTTGTTTGCTCTTGTTTCGTTCCCCAATCTGAATCTCGCTTGTGTTTCCAGCTCTTTGTTTTTTCTTTTTCCTCCTTTTTTGAGATATTCTGGCGTTTCTCCGTAACTATCTATTATCTCCCTTATGTCCTTTGCGTATTTTGATTTTTCCATTTTTCCGTTCCACTGTTGTCTCTATATCTTTACTTCTCTGTTCTAAGTCCGGCCATATTGGTCCTTCTTCTATCCTTTCCATATATCCTTGTAGTGATAACGAACCATTATAAAATTTAAAATTATAGGCATACGATATATCTGTCCAGGACTGTGCAGAGAAAGTGTCAATAAATGCATTATTCCATGCCTCCCAATTTAACAGAGAGTTTTGCAAATACATTATACCGGGGAAAATAATGTTATAAGGTAGATAAATTTATAAATATGAATGCTTAACGAATTCAAATAGTGTTTCGAGTCCTTTAAGGTATTTTTGGTTCTTATCTGGTGCGTTTCCTTGTAGATGATGTCGCGTCGACCTGGGGGTCATCCTGACACCTGGACATCGTCTACAGGAAGTCAAAAGTATTTTTCGGTATATTTCATGTATAATTGATGTTCTTCCTTGTAAACGATTTCGCGTCGACTTGGGGGTCATCCTGACACCTGGACATCGTCTACAGGAAGTCAGCAGTATTTTCGGTATATTTCATGTATAAGTGATGCTCTTCTTCTTTAATTTCGAAAACTATGTCTTCTGTAAATACCCTATCTTATTTAATATATATCTTGTAAAAATAATTTTTGGCTTCCTTCTAGAGGAAGGTTTGTAATAGTAAAATTTTTAGTTTCGCTAAAACTTCATAGAATCATGTTTTTAGATGGTAGAAGTTCGAATTACGTGTCTTTAGGAAATTTCCGTTTGGATATGTGTGTGTGTGTGTGTGTGTGTACCGTGATATTTCTGAAACTACTCTGTCAATATCAATCAAATTTGACATGCATATCTATTTTTGGATTCTGAATTCGGGAAAAACATTAATTTATTTATTTTTTCAATTACTTTTTTTTATGGCCATTTTTTGATTTTCGAAAAACATTATTTTCGTTTTTTTAAATCATTCCATTGTTACAAACAATTCAGCTAAAATGCATTTGAAATATAATACGATTACGTACTTTTCCTCGTTTGGTCCTTGGGATTGACCGCTCCGTTTGGCAGATAAAATGAAAAAGGTGATTTTTTTTTTAAATTCATATCTCTGAAACTAAACATCATAACCTCACGAAAAAAATATGTTGATGGGTTACGTGTCAAACTATATTCCATTGAAATTTCAAGTGATTTGGCTACTTATTTTTTCAGTAATAAATCGAAAACTGAAAAAAAAGAGTTTTTTTGAGTCTCGATTACGGGCGTAAAAAGGCCTTATTGCACTTGAGATTTTAGGAAAAGGTAGATATTTTATATATTTTGGCTAAGTTCATTGCGCAGCTTTAAAACCCCTATGGTTCTTAAGATATCAAGGTTTGAATTTGTTTTTGAAAATTTTTTGATTCCTTATATCTCTAAAACAATGTAGTCAAATGCTTCAAAATTTTATTTGGTGATTCACCATAAACGAAGATATCTGTTGTTAAAATTTCAAACGATTTCGTTGAGCGGCTTTTAAGTAAAGAGCTGAAATGTAAAAACCGATTTTTCTAAAAAATTTGGCTTCCTCTTATAGGGTTGTCGTTGCACGTCGTAAAGTCCCTCCCTACGAATTTGTCATACTGATAATATTAAAATAGCATTCACATACTGTATTTTAAAATAATATATTATTAATTAGAACAATAAATTTCGTTGGAGGAAGCTACGTGCCAATGAATTGGCAGCGGTTTTATATAAGTATTTATATTTAGACTTACGTTAACTCAGCCAAATAATTTGTATATATTATCAGACTTTATAATGATGATAACTCAGCCAAACAATCACTAGTATGTAAAAAATTAATTTTATTCTATTTATTTTTCAAAATTGTATTAGTCCAAAAAAAAAATTCAAATATACTATGTTTTTAGGCACGACCGCGAAACGGAAGTGCCTTATAGTTTCGTGCGCGAAAAATGTGTAAGATGCGATATCTCACGCAATTTTCGACCGATCGGGCTGAAATTTTGGAAGGAGTCTCCTCTCGCACAAACTAAAAAACTATTTTTTTTATCCCGATTCTCTACGTTGTTTTGAAATGCGGGCACAATTTGTTTGATTTTACATGTAATTAGATGTAATTTTTAATAAAAATTTTGTTGTGATGCAATTATCTCTGAGAGACTTTAGTTAATCAGGCTAAAATTTTTTTGGGAACTCCTCTCATGATAGTAAGGTGCCGGTCCTATTTTGGACTTGATCCTGCACATATACGCAGAATGCGGTCACCTTCAAAAATCGCTAAAAACGGTTTTTTAGCTGTAACTCGAATTCTAAGCATTCTACAAAAAAAAGTTGAAGGGAAAAGTTGTAGATCTTTCAAAAATACAACTTTTTCCCATTAACATCAAATCATGAAAATGCTTATAACTCGAGTTTACAGCCCAAAATCGAATTTTTACAGCTATGTAAGCATTCGAGCAATGTAAGCAATTTTAGCAGATGTAAGCAAGTTTGAACGTGAAATAGAAGATATCAAAAAGCTCAATGAATCCATAATAAAAGCAAAGAACTTAATGTTGTGCGTAAATATAAGAAGTATGAGTGCTAATTTCGAAAAACTTGAAACTTTTATTGGGAGTTTAGTGAAAAAACCTATTATTATTATTTGCACGGAAACCTGGAACTTACAATATCCTCAATATTATCAATTACATGGCTATGAATGCTATTATAATGAAAGTAAAATTAACAAAGCGGATGGCGTTTTTATGTATATTCTGAGTAAAATATGTCATAACACCACAATAGAAGTGGTTGATAGATTGAGCGTTGTAAGTTCTAATATTAAATTTATGTCCGGAGAGTCAATAAAAATCTCTGCGATGTACAGGTGCCATGACTTACCGAAGTCTGAATTTGAAATAGCTTACGAAAATTTTTTGTCAGAGCACAGAAATATTAAAAATCACTGCATTTTTGGAGACTTTAATATTGATATATTTAGATAAATATGTAGAAAACAAAGAAATAAGCGAAAAAACTATTATGCAGGATACTTAAATAATTTTTTTGAACATGAATATATAACCGAGCTTTAAAGGAATTACCCGTCCATCTCTAAATCAGATAAAGCACGTGTATTGATAACTGTTTTGCCAAAACTAAAAATATCATACTAGAATCATTTAAATTAAACTACACCTTTTAATGACCATTACCCGTTGTTCATAACCATGGAACAACTTAAACTTAAAAAGTAAGTGAAAATGATATCGCATCCATGATTATGGTAAATTAAAAACTTAGCGAAAAGAATTGACTGGCAATTTTTGCTAACATACAAGACTCCCCAAAATGCTTTAAACCAATTAATAAAAATGACCATAGCTGTGTCGGCAGAGCCATGTGTAGTAAAAAATTAAGTAAAAAGAATAGCTCCATATCACACCAGGAATAACTGGATAACTAGTGAATACTGGTGTCGTGTAATACAAAAGAAAATTTGTAAAATATGGAAAAAAAACCCAACGAATTTAGTAACTAAAAAATGAGTATAAAATTATGAAAAATTTTAAATAGAGTCATAAAAGATGCGAAATACAAATTCGAAAAGCAATGAGATAAAACGAAATATACGACAACCAAGACAGCTATGGAACATTATAAATAACTAGGCTAGGCAAAAAATTCAGCAAAACAAGTCATTGACCATCTAATTGTAAAAAAGCAAAAAAATTGAAGATAAGAGTACAATAGGCTAACACAATGAATGAATATTTTCTGTAAAGTAGGTATTGACCTAAGTAACAAAAATTCCTAATCTGGATAATGAACAACTAAACTCCCAGAAAGAAATAACAAATCAATTTTTTCTACTCAACAGATAGTCTTGAAATTCTAAACTGTATAGATACACTGAGAAGAAAGCTGGAGGTGTTGATAATATAAATGCAAAAACGATAAAAACATTTAGCATCAATATATAGCAAAACACATTGGAACATATTTTCAACCCTATGTGTTCAACAATCCAACTGGCCAGATGCCCTAAAGTGTGAGAATAAGTGTTCCTATACATAAGGCTGGGGCTAAGTCATTGTACTGTCAAATTAGCAGACCTACTCCCCTGATATCAAATGTGAGAGCAAAGAATTTGTCGGACAAAATCGTGTACAATAGATTGTAATAAGCTTGTCAAACGATCGAAATAATTTCTGACAACAATTGGATTCGGTACAAAATAGAGTCACTCGCAGATGCCTTAAGCCTATATAAAACATTATTTATAATACTCTAAGACAAAAGCCATTCCCTATTGATCACCACTTTCCTAGATCACTGCAAAAGGCCTTTTGAATACAGTAGACCACACAAATTTTGGCTAGATAAACTTGAAAGATACGGAACTCCAGAGTAGTGCACTGTCTTCAATAATAAGCTATCTCTCAAATAGACAACAATCGGTGTTAAAAGCAAAACTGCAAAAGTGAATACAAAGTAATACGACCCCATTGGTGTCCCACAAGGTACGCATAATTGGGCCTTTATTTTATCATACTTTATGCTGGAATGATCCTATGTGAGCAGATATAGCCAGAATGAATGCGATTATGTCCTAGCCGCTGATGAAACTGTTATCATAGCTAGTTGATAATACGTGTCATCTGGCTCAGGACAGGATGAATGAATATCTTGATAAGGTTGCAAGATGGTTACATTTAAATAGATTATCTCTAAATGTTAGTAAAACAGTGTATATAAATGATATGTTGTAGTGTTCCCTGACAACGTTGCATATCAGCATAGGTGAGAATACAATAAAGGTAGAAAGCCATATAGTAGGTTTAATTATTGATTTTAATGATGAAATGGGAGAAACATGCGTTATAAGGAGCTTGTCAATAAAACAAGATATTTAATCCTCATTTTTGCAAAAATTAAAACCCTACTGGATAGGCAAAACTTTAATGATGATTTATAATGCATTTTTTGCAAGGGCTTAGTCATTAAATGGATAATAGCCGGGGAGGACGTATGTAAATTATAAATCTAATGCACAGTATAGCAAAAGATTTAAGATATAGCAAAAATAAATTTGTAAGCGCAAAAGAGATCGATTTTTGTGAGGCACATCTTCAAATTAGAGGCTGTTTCTTTTCATTATAAGAATTTAAAAGAGACAGTACTTGTCAAGCAAACGAAGCAAGTAACTAGAAATAAGATAATACCACTCAACAAATTAACAAATCTATGAAGTAAAAAAATAGCCTTATGGGTATGAATATTTAACGATTTGACAATGGATCAACATTAACTTATGCAAGTCACAATTAAGGAATAGACCTAAAAGGTTTATAGCGGATTATAGTTTAAAAATGATAGGCATTTTCTTATACATTTATGTTATGTAAATATTTTTGCGTGAAAATTTATAGAAGTTTGTTTCAAACTAAAAATGTAGTTGAAATCATACTTTAGTTTTAAGTTCTTATAGTTTTTAGTTTTGTTTTTTTTTTTCTCTTTTAATGTAACACCCCTAATGTACAGGTAAACTGTGTTTACCTCTTATAGGATTCTTATAGGAATATGTATGTGTTCATGTAAATAAATAAAATAAATAAATAAAAAACCAATTATTTGCCATAAAACTTTGCGGATTTACGTTTTACACAAAAATGTTAAATATAAAAGTTGTAAAAAATTTTAAAATACTACTTTTTACCGTGGCAAATATATTTTTTAACACCTTTTGATATTCAACATTCCTAGAAGCGATTTTTTGATACATAAATTCAATATCTCAGCCTGTTCTGAGAAGCCTGACACGTCCCTCTAAACTATGCTATTATAATACATTTTCTAAATGAAAACCTATTACTAAATCAAATCTTGATAAAATCTTGAATCTTCTGTTAACTATCTTTAAAATCCTCTTGAAAATCCTCTTGAGTCCTTCCATGTTAAATTGTTTTTTTTCACCTACAAGAAAAATAGAATTTAATTAATAAAACTAGAAAACAATGACTGTATAATTTAATTAACTGTTAAAGAAAAACCAGCCTCTAAAATACATGATTATAGATACGTATAGTAGAAGTATAGTAGTGCCATAGTCTTGAATGAAGTTACGTTCCAACTCCAAGATTTTGATAGCTCAGTTATCAACACCATCAGTATCCTTAGGTTGACTCCGGTAGACGCAGTAGACCATAATCCAACAAATGCAGAAGTTTTTATACACCTAGACATACAGAAAAATATTACAAAATCAAACTCATAAATAATTATTGAGAGATTCAGACCACTGATCTCTGCATAAAAATTTGAAACAAGGCAGCTTTTAAGTATGAATACCGTCAAACCACATGTCTCAGTCATATAATTCACATTTACAAACAGAAGATTATCATCATGAACACTGAAAAGGTATCCGCGAGCCATTAGACATCTGTTTACTGAACTTATCATAGGGGATACAGCGTTTAATAAGTTAAAACTTATTGAAGGTACAATATAAATTCAACATACAGTTCAAGTTTATTCTAATATTTCCAAAATTACCTTGTCAGATAGTATAAATCCATATCCAGATTCGTATTAAAATAGTTGAAGTATCCAAGAACGCCAACGTGCGAACGCCGCGAAGCGATGCAAGGCAGCAAGTCACCGCGGCCGTAAGGCCGCGCGTGGCCCGCTAGTTTGTATATATTTCCGTATCAATATTTAGATTACTCCGTTTTTATTTAATGTCTAATAAATCGTCATTGTGTTTATAAATAGACTCTTTAATTAGAAATAATTTTAAGTTATTTCTCGATATCGTTCTTGTTAAAGCAACATATAATTGACCATAACTTAATACTGGACTATGAAAATAGATTCCAACTTTGTCGAAAGATTGACCTTGAGATTTGTTTATAGTCATAGCGAAACCTAATCTAATCGGAAATCATCTTCTTTATCATACGAAACGTTATTTCATCTAATGATGGACTTGGATCGATTCGTGGTAATAAGATGATTTTACCAGATTTTACCAGTTATGATTTGTCAAACTAGTAAATATTTTTCAATATCTTTCAATCTGCGTACCTTGTTTTTATGTACAAACTGCCCATTATAGTTGGTCGAGTTACACAGCTGAGTTACACGTGGCTTACCGCGGTTCGAGGTTAGAATTGAAAAGACGTGGCTAGCAGGCTTCGATTCGAGTTTTTTGGTAATAGGAAAGTATAGAATAATTATTAGCATCTGAAAAAATTATGTCTGACCGGTGATTTGAACCTACGCCCTGCACGAGGACAAATAAGTACGGTCGTGCGCCTTAACCGACTGGGCCACGCAGACGTTCTTCCACACAAGCCCTACGAGCTTCGCCATCTGTTTAAATTATTAAAATTATTCAGTTTACGCCTAAATATTAATAATTTTGTATCTTGCATCCAAAAGCTAATTGATTTATTGATACTTTCATAAAATATAATTATCACCCATAAAAATACACAAGATATCGCTACTTTTGAGGAATTTAAAATGTCTAGTTTTTTCACATTTTACTTAGCCAGTTTCTGCTTTTACCACCATTTTAAATAGGCGCTTTTCTACCAGGGTAGCTTCATTAATTTTTAATATATCAAAATTCAAAGGTGATAAAATTACTTTATTGCTTCCTCCACAAGAGGAAGCTTTGTAATAGTAAAATTTTCAGTTTTGCTAATACTTCGTGGAAACGCATTTGGAGGTGTTTGGAGTACGAATCATAAGTTTTTAGAAAATGTCCGTGCGGATGGCTCTGTGTGTGTGTGTGTGTGTGTGTGTGTGTGTGTGTGTGTGTGTGTGTGTGTGTGTGTGTGTGTGTGTATGTACGTATACCGCCATAATTTTGGAACCATGCGACGGATCGTAATAAAATTTGACATGCATATATTTTTTCTAATTCTGAATTTAGGTCATTTTTTGTTTTATGATTCTGACCATTTTATGGCCATATTATAGCCATTTTTCTATTTTTGAAAAAATATTTTTGCTTTTTTATAATGATATGATTTATACAATATATTCAACAATAGTGTATCTAAAAGAACATAAATTTGTCTACTTTTTCCCGCAAGATTTTCTAGATTGACTGATCTGTTCATTTTTTATGATATAAAAGGTAATTTTTCGATAAACATATATAACTCAAAAAATAAATAGTTAAATGTTTTGAAAAAATTCATGACAATAAAAAACAACGATATCTACTAGTTGTAAAAATTTTAAGCAATTTTGGCGATTAGTTTTTGAGATAAAAATCCAAACCTAAAAAAAATGTTTTTTTTTTTATGTCGTACGATTACGGGAGTAAAAAGGTTTAAATTGAGTTGAAATTTTAGGAAAAGATTGATCTTTTGATCACTTCGGCTAGGTTCTTTTTGTAGCTTATGAAACCTTTTAGTTTAAAAGATATTAAGATTCAAATTCTTCAACTCTCACCCTGTATACTCTGTGTGACTGAACATTATTATTTTTGTTAAACCATATAATTTGATAATTAAAGCTTAGTATATTTTGAGAGATTTCATGGTTTTATAAAATGTCCGTGCATATGGTTTTGTCTGTCTGTGTGTGTGCGTGCGTGCGTGCGTGCATGCGTGCGTACGTATACTGTTATAATTGTGGAACTACGTGATCGATCGTAATAAGATTGGACGTGCATATATGTTTTCGGATTTTGTATTCGAGTAAACCTATCCTTTTAGTATCGAATAGTAGCGAATATTTAAATCAAAGAATGAGTTGATTGTCCCATGTAATTATCTTCCACTAGCAGAATAGGAGGAAGCTAAGTGCCAATGACTTGGCTGCGGTATTTTTATTGATAAATCATTGGATCAATTTTATGACCAAAAATTTCTGTGATTATATTATTATTACAGATCAATTCTTGTGGGATCCTTCATACATTATTTTGTAGTTCAAATGCTTTTGCATTTTTATTTTCTTCTATATCAAGAAGCCAATTTTAAAATTTGGAATCTTTATTTTGTACTCTTAAGGAAGTGTTTGTCTCAAGTCACCAGATGCAACAATAATTTGTCCACTAAAAGGATTATTATTACCACATAAATCTCGTAAAAAAGTACCTATTGCTTCAAAAGCAAGTTGAGATGCCATTGATATTTTATCCCAAATGATAATTTTACAAAAACATTTTTTAACGATTTTACAATTTTACAAGACAATTTAATTTTACAATTTAACAATTTTACAAGAACATTTTTTAAATAAAGATTCCATAATTTTAATTGGGAGAATTATTGCTCAACAAATTTGCAGCAATTCCAGTCCATACTATTGTTAAAAAACTTATTTTTTCGTTTCAAGTGGCATTTCGAACTCGAAAGTTCATCGCCTCATCTACGCAAGCTCTCCAGGTGTCTCTATTTTGTTCCAATCCAATCCACTTCGCACCCTCCCGCCCGCTTTCAGTTAAGTCCATTTTTACGTTGTCCTCCCACCTGCGTCTAGGTCTACCTGGAGGTCGTGGTGTACACAGCTCTCCTTTCATTATACGCGCTGCCGTGCGATCATCTCCTATTCTTGCCACGTGCCCTGCCCATCTTAATCTCTGTGCTAGAAAACTTATATTTAATGATATTAAATATTTAACAATAACATTGTGTAAATAACTTTTGCCACTACTACCAGGACCATCAACAAAATATAATTTATTACCAACATTGTCAACTGTGCTTTTTATAATTAAATCAAATATTTGTTCTTGATCGACAGTAAAAGTATTTATCAAAGATTTTATGTTACATTATTAACATTAGATTCAATTAACTCATCAATATCAACATAATTATATGGTATATCATCATATTCTTCTTACATCAAATTTTTATCATAATCTCTAATGTTGAAATCATTTAATTTCATTCCATGTGTTAACAAAACATTTTCAATATTTTTTAATGATCTATTTTTGGCTTGAATTTTTTCAAGTATTTTTTAAATTCATAAAATGAGTTTTATATTTATTATACAATTTTGACACATTGTGCGAATTTGAAAGCCTTATATATATATATCTTCCTATATTATATAGTCATTTTGGCAAGACTCCCCCCCACCCTCCCCCCGACACCCCACCAACCCCACCTTGGTCCCCCCCACCAAATAACGTAACATTCTTTCATTTTTATGTGATATTTTGAAAATCTAAAAGACCCCGTTCGTTGGCGCTGGTCTGCGCGTGTCCCTTTGCCCTCACCACCCTTTTGTTTCTGGTGGCACGCACCCTCTTTCCTTGCCGGCG
>CM053170.1:23417211-23432275 GCA_012977825.3 Pteromalus puparum
CTACATTATATTAATTAATATTAACTATTAGTTATTATTATTATATATATGTCCATTTTTGAGTCACAAACAAGTTTCATAAAGTTGACATCCAGATGAATCGTCCTGTCGAATAAAGACTAATACATTTGACATTCTTGTTGAATCATTGGTTTGATTGTGTAAGCCGAAACTATCAAACTTCCCATAAGTACAATGCTCAAGCTTCCCTCTCCATTCGTCTTTCTCTCCAGGACTGATCATCCTCTTCTTGGCCATCTCAACTACGGCCCCTCGATGAGATTAACGACGAGGTAGGACAGGGATCTTGGATAGCCAAAATTTATGTAATGTATCGTCAGTTTATCAACGACGCAAGAGTCGCTTGATAGTTGGCCAGTAATAACACCTGTAAATACGTTTTTTACCCCGACCATTGAACCCGAACACAATTGTCACTTTTGACCATCTTGAGTTTAAAGATTTATATTCAAAAAATAAGTATATCATTGTGAAAAATGAGTATTATACGAAAGACGTACCAACGGACCTAGCATAACGGGCGCGACCCTAATTAGTGAAAAAAATTAAATGCTGTGCACAAAGATTTTTGTACATATATCATCTGTTCTAAGTCCGCGCTGCCATTTTTTCGGGAATCCAAATTTTTTTTATCTTTCCTTCGTCCCTGAACTTCTAATAATTAATTTTGAAAATGTTCTATGTGAGCGCGTGCCTAATATTTATGTTTAATTTTAAAATATGGAAGTGTAACCAAGGTATAGACGCTTTTATAGTTTTGCTATTATAATGTTCTACTACTATTTTTACAACGGGTAGAATTTGCCGGAAGTCTCCTCCAAAACTATTAATTTATTTCAAAAGGACATGTTGGTATAATCACATAGATCACGTAAAGTTAAATCAACTATTTCTAGAGCTTTTTTAGGAATCATAGAAGCTTCATCCCAAATAATCAAATCTGCTTCTCGTAACTTTTCTTTGTCAGATTCAAACTTCAAAAATGCAATTTTTAAATTTGTTAAATCTAAAGGTAAACGAAAAGTTCTATGACTTCATATATAATATTATTGAATTCACAATTATCTAAATAACAAATATTATCGAAGATTCAACTTACAGAACAAAATTAATAAATACATTTTTGTATAGTTTTTAGTGTCTAGGTGTGAAAATCATTCGAGGGTGGTGTCTAGGTGTACAGAGTGACTGGTGACAAGGGCTAGGTGGTGCGCTACATGATTTTTTGTGTCTGGATAAATAAATCATATGAGAGAGGTGTACAAGGTGGCTGATAACGAAGTCTAGGTAGTTCGCACCGTGATTTTTAGTATCTAAGTGTAAAAATCATTCAAACGCAGTCTTAGTGTCACAGAAACTGAAATGGGGGGTTGGCGAGCGGAGCGAGCAGGGGGGCGAAGCCCCACTAATATATATATATATGCGAATAATTCACACATAGATTTCGGAAATTTAAATAACACAGCTTCTTCCAAACATTTATTCCATTCTGCATCATTATCTCTTGTTACATATGCTTCTTCGTATGTATCATAAACAATTCCATTCACAGTACGCATATCTCTATATTATTTTGCACCAAGCACATGTAATAATAATAAAATACGTAAAAAAATGTTTCACGTTTTGTTGGATTTACAAAATACATTCTACTTATAATAGGTTCAAAAAATTTTTTTCTTTTATTCCATTTTTTTTTTGTTTTGTTTGTTTTTCATTAAGGGACCTCGAGCAAAGAATAAATATTCTTAGTAAACATCTTGATCCGATAATATATCCTTTAATTAGTGCATTTACAGCGGCCATAGCGCTGGAGCTGCACGAGAGCAGCCCCGCGATAAATATTTATACCGCGGCTACTCTATAGCAAGCCTTCAGGCGCAAGAGCGAACTATAGCCACGAACCAGCGGACGCGAGAAGTTAGTATCGACCTTGGCCACATAGAACGAGTCCAAAGTCGCGCGAGAGTCAACCAAATCAACCAGTCGACTCGAGAATTCCTCCGTACGCTAGTACTGCTCTTAAGCGCGAGCGCAGGCACTGGCGTAGACCCGAGCGGTCATAGGATCCGAGAATCGAGTCTCGAGCGCGCTGGGTCAAGCTAGGTCCGCCTACGTTAGATTAGATCGTGCAAGCGCGCGCAAGTGAGCGCAAGAGAGCTTCCTCACCTACACTAGCGCGCACAAGACGGACGGAGTGAAGTCGATACGAGACCTTTGTTCCAACATCCCTCTCGACCAATTCAACCGCATCTTCGACGCATTCATTGAGCACGAGCAGGTAGCAGAGCCTCCGGCCAAGCAGAAGCAAGAACTACAAAAGGTAGGTGTCGACACAACATCTATTATAAGCCAGCTAGATACACACTCTCTCTCTCTCTCTCTCTCTCTCTCTCTCTCTCTCCGAAACCCACAGCAGCGGTTGAGATACTAACGCCCTACTTGCATTGCTAAGATTTAACTAAAACAGAATATTTGAAACCCACATTCGTTCTCTCTTAAAGGTTTATTCAATTATCGTACAACGAACTATTAGGATGCTACGACGTAGAGTTACGTCTCAATTGGGTCGATCACCATTTCAATGAACGCACATACTGAATATCAAAGGGAGGGAATGTAATCAGAGTTTATCAAAGAATAATTAGAACGCGGAGAGATTACTAATAGTTTGACATCAGTAATAAACAATAATATTCCTAATAGAAAGCAGTTTCCCGTACAGGCATTTTCCGCAGTTCTTTTGATCGCGGGAGTGTCTACACACCGAATCGTTCAATTCTCTTTCGAAGCTTGAGTCGTTTTCCGTGTTTACTCTTCATACAATAACCATTAAATGATTCATCCGTTGACAGTCATCATACGACTTATGACGTAACAATATGACAATCTAACAATAATAATAAATAAGGATTATATGGTACAACAAATCCATTATATGCGATTTTACGCTTTGAATAAATAATAGATATTCTATCATTTCTTCGACGATATATAGGATAATTATCTAGATTGTATTGTGTTTCATTAACAAATGTGTGACGTTGCGCTTTTTAAGGCCAATCCCGTAGCCTCGCAATCGTCTGAATTCTAATAATACACTTGTCTACCGACTCGTTCGGACTCTGACATCTATGAGGGGGACACACGGTAGGTTTAAGGACAGGAATTAGCCTGGCGTGGCAGAGGGTGTAGTCAGTAAAAACACAATCAGATGTAATGCTGAAAATCAATTAATTATATTGTATGGACTCCCGTCAAGACTGGCTTGACTACAATCACTTCTCGATCGTTATTTTCCAATCGATACTCGCTACGCGTAACTAGGAGTGATATTAAAATCCGAGGTATTATTTAATATACTCGCGTCAACAGTAATAATTTCAATTACGAGCACTATGAATTGTTTGTTCCAATAATACGTATTCGGTCACGATCTATTCTCGTTCGAAGACTAAGGCGCAATCAATTCTACTAATTTGCATTCAACAGTTACTCGCGAATCTCTGTATTTAACGCAATTCTAAGAGCGCATCCACGCTTTACATCAAATGGCGGTGGCGTCGGTCGAAAGGACGCGGCGTCATTAAGATGGCGATCCCGTACTGTTAACGGAATTCACCTCCACGACTACTGCTCTGCTGTGGGCCTGTCATGTAGGTCGAACCCTGAAATATTCGCGAAATTATGGTTGCAACCGCCGTCTGCTCTGCTTCCACGTACTAGCCGAAGGACCCGAGACTTTGTCTCTAGGGTAGCGCCAACCATGCAACAACCGCGGTTTTGTTAGTCATGAATAGCCGGAGTTCTTATCGACCTCAACGGCGTCGCCAATAAATGGTTAGAACGTTTATCATAACCCAACCAGTCGGCGCAAAGACTTACACTCAATATCTCCTCGAGCACGCACGAACTACGATCGAAACAAAGAAAAGCAAATACTCTATTCTCACGCTGGACTTCTTGCTACGACTCGCTCGCGATTTCAGAATCTCGGCACTGTAGCTAAATTTACAAATGATAGGCGTCCGACGCGGTTGAGAGCAGCAAACAGAATGGACGAGGAGGAAGTCTCTTCGCGACGTGATGCTCAGCGCGTCCCGGAAAAGGACGACTCGTTGCGCTCTCTATAACTACTTCCGCGACGCGAGCACTTCGTGTGTCAAGTACGCGACGAGCGCGCCAATTACGAAAACACGAGAGCGGCCGGTCGCGATCCTATGGTTACTGGGCGTCGCGCGGTGCACGGGACGGCTTTGCGCGCGGCAACATGTCGCTATCAGTGGTGTGGCTAGTGGTGTACGCGCGAGTCCCCCACGAGCGGCTCTCGCTATCTCTCTCTCTCTAGCTGCGGCCGCATGGCAGCTGATGCGCGGCTCCGGTGCGCGCGCGTCATTCGCGCCTCGTGGTCGTCCGCGCGTGCTCCAGACCTTGCTCTCTACGTGTTGTGCGACTCCTGGAGTCGGTGCATCGTGTTTCTCCTGGCTGTACCGGTACAGCAGCGCCCGCGAAGTCCAGCTGGCTCGTATCGGCGCGGCGCGACGGCGTCGTCTGCTGCGTGGCCAGTGCAGAGTCAACGTCTCTCCCGTCCGCTGAGCGGCTCACTGCAGCAGAGCTGTTAATTGTTTATTTAACGGCGCCGAGAGTTGCACAGTATTCGCACTGTTGCGAACTCCTCGGGCCGAAATATGACGCGACCTCTCGTATACGACGTGTAGCTACTCTACACGTTGCATTGCCCCCTCCAAACCCGAGTTACTCCCCGTAACTCCGGTTTTATTAAGCGTGCTAATATAGGGATAGGAGACGCGAAATGATTTACTCGGGTTGGCGTGATTATTATGATTTATTGGGCAGTAGCCCGGTTTATTAGGTGGTGTAACATTCTTAACGCCCACTGAGGAATGGTCGGCAGGATTTCAATGACCTCCAGCCAAGTTGCTCGGAGGTCATCAATTAGCCGCTCCGCGGCATCTTCGGGCTCTGTAGGGGTTGCTCGGGGCCTCTCCGGACGGGCGGGCTGGTGTTGACGGGCGTGCACCAATTCTGAGCACCACCCCTCGGCTTCCAGGTCCACTATGCCTGAGGGGAGTCGGAGCGATGGGATGCTTGGCTCTTGGAATCGACGCAGCCAGCGGCTGCCCTGGCGATCTTCCACCCGGTGCTGGACTCGGTACTCCACCCACAGTGGGAGTTCACGCGTACGGGACATCTGAAATAGGGCAAAAATGCTTGAAACGACGCAAAATGAAAGGTTTCGGCATGCAGACAGCACGGACGCTACGGCGCGATTCCCCTTCTCTTATTAGCATGCACTATTTCACAAATGGATTCGTCACCTGCTATTCTTCTATAAACCTAAATACCCCCGTAGTAGCGCGATAGTCTCCGGCGGGGCGGCGGCGATATGGCGCAAGGCGTGGGCCAGTGGCTCCATCTCTGGTGTGACCAGGGGCCTGGCGTCAACATGACCGGGGCCTCGGGAAGACCCTGGCTATCGTGGCACGCGAAGTTGAGACACCGGGGGTGGTCTTAGCGATAGCACGGCCTCCTCGTACGAGGACGGCGGTGCGTCGATATCGGGCCGCTGCTCCGGATTCTCCCAGCTTCCCAAGGGTGGAGTCTCTGGTCGGCGGGGTCGAGCTCCGGTGGAAATTCCGGCCTGGCTTTTCAGGTATCGCCGATGTGGTTCTCGACACCGGGGGCAATTGGCCAGGTCCGTGTCCCGCCTCCCACAGTTGTGGCAGAAACGGCCGGCGCACGTCGTTTCTCTGACGGGAGGTGCGCGACCGGGAACGAGAGGGCGTATTCGCAGTGCCCTGTTGGCTGCGCGGCACCGTGCCGTTACTGCCTCTCTCGTTCTCGTGGCGCTCCGGCCGAGGCGCGTCCCGACGGGGGCTGTCCAGCGGAACCCTGGGCATCGGAGGAGGTTGATAGAACGGGATTTCCAACTCCTGCAATTTGTCTTCATCAACCCGAATTCTTTTCGCTATTAGGTCGCTATGCTTGGCGGAACTTACCTCGTACGCCCCTCGTCTAATCGGGGGACCCGGTGGAGAATCGTCCCGTGGTCGCAAGGGTTGTAGCGGTGCCGTTTCCCATTAGGGCCACGGAGCCGTGGGAGCTCGTCGGAGGGCCCGGCGCGATCGTTGGAGATCGTAATCTCCAACGTGGTCTCCTTGATCTCGTTTGGCCCTTTTCCTACGAGGGCCTCCAATTCCTCGACGGCGGCCTGGCTCTCGCCCAACGCGCTCACCTCGTCGTCCAGGGCGATGCCTTCCCGGCGATAAGCCTCTCTGTCCTCTGGCGAGAGGGGCACCGGCCCTGGAGTCCCCTCCATGGTCTTGTGGGGGATTTTTAGGGTCGAGACCTGGGTAGCCCACATCTCCATGGACGCTGATTCGGCGCGGGCGGAGGCAGCGACGAGCCCAGAACCGTCCGATGTGGGCGGGTCATGCGGTCTCTATGCCAGACATCGACGCGAGGCGTTCCCGGCTGTCTCCTCCAGACGTCGGACGAGCTCTCGCTCGCATGCTCTAATTGACCCTAGGGCGAACGCGAATACCTTTCGCCTTCTCGATTTCTGCTGCCCGATGCTTCCAATCGAGTTATTCATGATGATTTGTGGGGGAGCTAGGGATGCCGGGGGGAGGGGCGGGCGGGGGGGGGGCGTCCATTAGATTGGAGTCAGTAAGTCGACGCAACCCAACACCAGCCATGACGACGCGATGGCACAATCCAGACAACACAATACTTATACTTACTAGCATGCTGTACAATTCACTACGTATTTGCGGGCCGATTTCTCGGGGGCACATACTTTCGCAATTCGCTCAAATGTACTTTCGCAGTTTGGCGCTTATCTGTCGTCTCTAATACATATACTAACGGCGACAATTTTTGGAGGATCACGCACGGTTCACTACACTTCGCGTCTAGTTTATTACACTTCCCTTCGGCCCCCTTTGAGAGAGTGTGTACTTTTCGTCGTACGATGTCGCCTACTTCGAACTCCACCACGCGCTTCCCTTTATTGTAGACTTGGGCCTGTTTCTCCCAGGCCTGGTCAATGTGGCGCAAAACAATGTCCCTTAGCACGTCGAGACGCTTGACGCGATCGACCCACACGGCGGGATCTATCTCGATTTTCGGACCGCGAACCTCAACTTCTCTTCGCAAGCTTTTTACGGGCTGTGGGTGGCGACCGTAATTTAGAAAGGCCGGCGAAAGTTTGGTGCTCGATTGCGTAGCCGTGTTTATAGCGTGGCGAAACTTGTGCAAGTGTTGATCCCAACCTCGATGGTCTTTATCCACGAAGGTCGCAATCATGGTTTTTAACGTGCGGTTACTCCGCTCTACCGGATTCGCTTGTGGATGGTACGGTGGTGTAGTCACATGCTTAACACCATATTTCGTCAGAGTCTCCATCAGCGTTTTGTTCATGAATTCTTTCCGGTTGTCCGTGAGGAGGAAATCCGGCGCTTCCCAACGAAATAATATTAGTTCTTCGAACGCTTTGGCCACGGCTTGGCCCGTAGCCTTTAGAATCGGCTTTAGTTCTACCCATCGCGTAAATAAGTCCTGGAAGACGATCAGGTATTTATATTGACTCTTACTGGCGGGAAATTCCATTAGGTCAGCGGCTACTACTGCCCACGGGCGCTCAACAATCCTCTGGCCCATTTGGCCAGCGGCACCCAGTTGCGACGTTTTGTATCGCTGGCATTCGTCGCACTCTTGTACAAAATGGTTGACGTCGTGCCAAACTCCCGGCCAATAATATTCCCGGGCGACGCGATCGTACGTCTTTTCGACTCCTAGATGGCCTGAGGACGCCTCTCGATGGGCGTCACTCAGGACTCGTGGTCGATGTTCTACGGGCACTACTAGTCTCCATCCTTCGGAGGTGATCGGGTCTAGAAGCGTATCTCGCCGATACCGGTACAATAACTCGTCCTCTACTTTCCAGTCTCGAAACTTCTTGGGAGAAGTCAAGACGTCGCTACGGCGCTTGATATACTACTTGTCTGTGATTACTTCAAAGGCACAAACTTCATCTCCATCTTCTCCTTGGCTACGCGACAGAGCATCAGGCACATGATGGATGGCTCTTTTACGATGAACTATTTCAAAGTCCCACTGTTGGAGCTCTAGGGCCCAGCGTGCCAGTCCTCCCGTCGTATCTTTTAGATTCTGGAGCCAACGTAAGGCGCTATGGTCCGTTATGACCGTAAATCCATAGCCTTCGATATACGGGCGTAACTTTTTTTATGGCGAACAGCATCGCCAGGCATTCCTTCTCCGTCGTCGTATAGTTCTTTTCTGCCGGTGACAGGACGCGACTCAAGTATACTATCGGGTGTTCGCCATCTTCGAACTCTTGCGTGAGTACTGCTCCGATCGCGAAGTCGGACGCGTCGCACTGGATAGTGAATCGTCTCGAGAAATCGGGCCGGGCGAGTACTGGGGCGCAAGTAAGGGCTAACTTCAGCGCTTCGAACGCTGCTTGCTGCTCCTCTTCCCATACCCAGGGCTGTGTATTCCTCAGCAGCTTCAATAACGGTACTTTGATCTCCGAATCGTTTGGAATAAAACGACTATACCAACCCACCATTCCTAAAAATCGACGTAACTGCTTCTTCGTCCTCGGGGGTGTATACTCTAAAACTGGCGCAATTCGTTCGGGATCTGTCCGTAAACCCTCCCTATCCAATAAATACCCCAAGTATCTTACTTGTGAACACCCAAATTCGCACTTCTTTCGGTTTACGGTCAGTCCGGCTTCAGTGACCTTTTTCAGTACGATCTCGACCCATTTGAGGTGGTCTTCGAAGGTCTCGGTCACGATGGTTATGTCGTCCAAGTACCCGAAGACGAATGGCTCGAATTCTGGCCCAAATAGGCTGTCTACAAGGCGCTGAAGAGTAGCTGGTGCGTTGGAAAGGCCAAATGGCATTCTGGTGAATTGCCAGAGTCCGGAACCTGGCATCGAGAACGCTGTATACTTCTTACTCTCTTCTTCCAAGGGTACTTGGAAGTAAGCCTTCCGCAAGTCGATCTTCGTAATGTAGCTGGCCTTTCGGAGTTTATCCAGTATATACTATCGATTGGCGGCAGTGGATAGGCGTCCTTGACCGTTCCGTCATTGACGTCTCGGTAGTCCACGCAGAATCGTTTTTCTCCGCCTTCTTTGTTTACAACCACTGGGGCGCTACTGAAGTCGCTATTTGAGCGTTAGATGACCCCTAGTTGGCGCATATCTTCAATCTCCTTCATCGCAATACTCCATCGGGCTGGTGACCAGCGTCGGTGTTTGTGTTTAACGACCTTATTTCCTACATATACGATCTTGTGCTTGATCAACCAAGTCGGCGCTTAGTTTGATGGTGGGTTTTCGGGTAGAAATCTCTTGACCACCGCCAAGAGTCGGTCGTGTTCACTCGGAGTAAGCTCGGAGAGACCCGCGCATTCGGCGTAAACTTCTTTCTCCTTCGTCTCGGCGCTACCATGGAATCCGTGCCATTCCCCTCCGGCTACTCGCCACCATTTTCCCAGCTGACCAACTCCAATCGCCATTTATCCATAAAGTCCACTACCAGGATGATGTCATGTCTTGACTTTTCCACTACTCGGACTCTCAGCCTCTCCACTATTCCATCGACGTCCATTTTCAGCGACAATATTCCCTTCACGGGGGCGCTACTACCGTCGTAGCCTCGAATGATCGTATCGTACGGCTCACGGCGTGATGCAAATCGTTCGGCCACGTCTGCGTTTATGAGGGATACTGATGCTCCGCAATCCAGGAGTGCGGTGTACATCCGTCCGCCTAGACTTATTTGCAGGAATTTTCGGTTATCATCACTTGCGGCTTCTATGTCTTCCTTCATGGTTGGCTCTTTGGGCGCTAGTGGGTCGTTCCAAACTGAACCTTGGTCAGTTCTACCCCCTCCCGGAACCATACTAGGGGACACCCCTAGATCCACTACTCCAGAGGACACAGGCGCTAGCGACATTGGAAGTGGTTCCTCAGAACTACGCGCAGGAGGTTTTGGGCACTTGAGCCAGTGATTCCATTCTTTATCGAGAGGGTCCGCCGTTAGTCCAGTGCTCAGCTCTGGGCCCAGAGCTTTGCTCAACAGTCGATTAAGTTTCTCGCTGTCGGACTCGGCGCTACGTTTGTTCAGGCTCATCTGTCCTCCGATCGATATAGAGAAATCATTCTCCTCCGCCGAATTCGCGCTAGCATTCTCCGCCCGTGACTCCTGCTGGTCGTCGCCATTCTTTATCGACGCCGCCTTCTTCTCACTTCCTTCGCTCGTACTTCTCTTCGCTTCAAAACGGTCGTCGTCCTTTTCGGTAGTCGCCACTTTGCTCATGCCTTCGATTACACTATTCTTCGCTCCTAAACGGTCGTCGTCCTTAATGGTTGACGCCGCTTTCCTCTCGCTTCCTTCGACTACACGACGACTCGCGCCAAAGTGGTCGTCGTCTTTCTCAGTTGACGCCGCTTTGAACCCAACGCTCTTCGACTTCGCTTCGCTATTCTTCGGATAGGCGCCACTGGTCTCCTTCGTATCCTCCGGAGGAGTCGTGGCTCTATACCCGGGTGTCTCCTGGGGTCGAAAATATGCCCATTCTGGACCCCAATCCGACTCTTCTTCTTCCTCGTCCACTGCCGGGCCCCTTGGCTCGCTAGCCTGGGGTTCGGCGCTAATGACCAACCCAGGATCCACTGGATTGGTCGGCGCTATCGTACGTTCAACCCCTCTCACTTTTCGGGTCCCAGGGGGTTAGGCTGATTACCCGCTGCTCCGTTTCCCAGCCGTTGCAGGATGTTGCAGTTTGAGCATTCGCGAGCCGTGACCCCCTCCTTGTTGCAGATCTGACAGTGCAGCTGCTTGGCAAGTCTCTGAGGGCAGTCTGTGGCGCGGTGTCCATACTGACCACACTCATAGCACCTGGTCTGAGGGCAGTGCGCGGCGATATGGCCCGGTCCCCCACACGTGAAACACGGTCCCAAATTCAAAGGCCCGTTCCGGCGATTCGGGTTATTTCCAGCCGGGTTAGTCACATTTGCTCCCGACGGAACCGGCGCGATATAGTTCGCGGCTGGGGGTGTCGAGGTATTGTTCTGGGGGTTTCCTCCTCCCCAGACTTGATTTCCGACACGCAATCCGTTATTCGGCGCTACATTGCCAGCAGGAGCCAACTGGACTTGTGCTACGGGACTACTTCCGTTCCCAGGCATGTTATTGGTGTGTACTGACTGCTGGGGTTTCTTATTACAGTTGTTACCCTTACGGTTTGGGTTATTGTTGCCTTTGTTGGCGTTGTTGGGGGGTGTACTCCCTCCGGCGCTACTCACCTCGGCGCTACTCGTCGTGGGGGACGGCGGTTCTACCGCTGCTACCGTCTTCTCCTTTTTGTTCTCTCCCGCATCTAGTTCGAACGCCGCGCCGGGGAGCTTCATCTTATCCTTCGGTGGTGGCGGCTCCCAACGGGCGTTCATATCGCGATGGCGCTTGTATTGGTGACCATACCGTTCGATATCGTCAAGCGAATGAATTTTATGTGCGATTCACCATAAAATTTCGGTATTCCGGACGCAACCCCTCGTACACCATTTCAATCAGTCGCGAACGTACTTAAAGCACGAGATATAGGCGGATATCTTTTCGCCCGTACCTAGAGTCCTGCGCGCTAAGTCCGTCTTCACGTCTCATTGGCGGACCTCTCCGATAAAGCGGTGGCGGAAGGCGGACTTCCAATCTTCCCACCTAGTAACCTCCCGGCGTTTCACGCGGTGCCACCTAGACGCTTCGTCCGTCAACATGCAGGCGATCAACCTTATTATTCGCTCGTCGGACCAATTTTCACATTGGACGCAATCATCCATAGTAGTAAGTAAGCCGTTATGGGGAGACATAACAAATGACGTCATCACTGTCGCCTCCTTATCTTATCAATGTAAACAAACCATTAAGATAAGATAAGGTATCATGTATACAAGTAATAAAGATAAGATAGGGTATCATGTTTGTTTATACAAACAAGTAATTAACATTATCTTTATTACTTGTAAACAAATAATAAAGATAAGATATCATGTTTGTTTATACATAATACCAAGTCATTAAAGTATCATACGTCATCACTGGCGCCACCCTATCTTATCAATGTAAACAAACCATTATGATAAGGTATCATGTTTGTTTATAAAAACAAGTAGTTTATTATGAAAACAAGTAATAAAGATAAGTTATCGCCAACGTCTCAAGTATTTATCTTGCAAACACCTCTTATGACGATATAAGAAAAATGACATTTTTATGTATGATAAGTTTGTACTACGTTTATATAAATATTGTGGTCCTAAAAAGGACCGATTTTATAGTTTATAAATAAAAGCCTTATAATAAGGCTTTATTATTATTATTGGTATCCCCAATTGCTGTGTCCTTGATGATTGGAATCTTTATTTGATTCCTTATCAGGACAATAGGCCATATATCCTTCTTTTTTCGGGAATGATCCAGTATTGGAAGAATATTGAGGTAGATACTTTTGGAATCCGGAAGCCGGTTTATATTTCACCTCCTCTCGACCTGAACCTTCTTTCCTCTTCTTCTCCATATTGCGATTGTTTATATTACGTTTATGACTGTTCAAGTGTACACGAAGCAATGAGAACATATTTATACAAACTTGATATTTATAGACGCCGTAGGAGTGGTGGTAGGGTGGGAGGTTTGAATGATGTAACAAAAAATTAATATTTCAATATTTTCTGGTTTATTGCAAGATAGGAAGACATATGTACAAAGCGTAATGACAAGAAATAGCATGATGTATATTTATGCTTTGATTATGACCGTATAAATGTCTTTATATATATCAAACAATTGAAAAGCAGCTATCTCACATAAGATTATACTTAAAATTATTTCTTCAATACTGTCTTTAAATTTGTCGTGAATTATAATTTTAATATTTTCAGTGTAGAAAGTATAATATTGTTGAAACAACTCATATGTCCTTAGTATAGAATTAGGGTCTTTCTCAATACTATCGTTTTTAATACAGTCAATTATAAACTTCTTAATATGAGCAACAATTTCATTCACTTTATCAACACACTCTTCAAGTTTACTCATACGTTCGTCAATACACTGTGAGACAATCTTCAATCCGTCAAAAGTGACCTGCTGCATACATATCGATGGCTGAGGATAAGATGTTTTTTGTTTCTTTGCTCGTGGTGGTTGATGACGTACATTCTCAACAGCAGAAGCACCAGCAGCAGCAGCAGCAGCAGCACCACCCGTGTAGTCGTTGAAATGGGAAGCACTAACGGTATGCACTACATCATCGTTTTCCTCGTCAATCAAAAGATTTGGGAAGATGGATGTGCCGACAGGTCTTTCTTCTATCAATATGGATTTTGTGTTGTATGAAGATGTAAACATCATATCATGATTATCCATGTACACCTTCGTTGGTCGACCGTAATCGCTTTGGAATCTGTATGCATCTTGGAAATAGCAATTTATAAGATCAAAGTAATTCTTGAAAGCCTTCCAGCCAGATGCATCAAATTTGACGGATTTAAAACATGTTGTAGACGTTGAGAGTTTCACCACAGGTCGATAGCTGCCCTGGTAACTTTCTAAGCCAATAGTAACTCGCTTCGAGTTTGACTTATTAATAGCGTAGGACGTTGAGAGCAGCATATTTGGCAGAACGTTCTGCACACGTGATGGAGCACTGACAGCACTTGATTGGGCCATGGTACGAGAAACAAGGAGCACAATATCCAGAGGTACACTTAGCAATCTCTCAAACTTTCACGAAAGAACTGATGGAGCTCCTCACTCTACGAGCTCTTTTATACATTTTCTCCCACCATCTCAAACTAAAATGATCGTAAGCAGTGGGGGGAGATTTCTACACGTGTATTCTCAGAACTTCACAAAGGAAGTATCATATTCGTTAACCGTCAAAGGTTACGGTTACACTTCTTCGAGTTCTAAGAACAGGATGTTTAGTCTAGTACTACTACAACTGTCAGTTTTATCAGTCTCTCTCTCTCTCTCTCTCTCTCTCTCTCTCTCTCTCTCTCTCTTACAGATAAAGATTGAAATGGAATATGAAATTAAACAGTAAATATCACCGGATGTTAATAAATACCGATGTATGTATACTTAGAACTATAAAGCGAGGTGTCATGCAACAGGAAAAAATATATCATATTACTACAGTATGGAGTTAAAGGAATGAGTAAGGCTCTATAAATGAAAACATTTTTTATATTATGAAAGATTACACTTTATTCATATTTTTCACTACATGATATCTGTCAATCATTATTAATTTATATATATATTCTCGAAGTACATGTTTGATTACAAAATCCTGAGCCGTGCGAGGCTTCACGTCCAAATCTCCTAACATCTCTCGAGCGTGCACGATGATTTTTATTTCGTAACAGCTTTTTATAAAATGATACAACTAGGGCATCGTTTTTTCGTGAATCTCGCGAAAACTTATGACAAAACGCGCGTAAGTTAGGTAGCCTAACCATATGATAAAGAAACATAACACAATACTGGCCGCACACCTGTGAATCAAAGCTTTGTAACTTTTTTTTATTCCACTGATACCGCTTGCAATTTCTTTTGAGTCGTTTAAGATGATGTTCGGACATTGGTGGTAGTCCGTAACTGTCAAAGTATGTTCCATAACCGTCTGAGTCTATGTAGATAGCAATCCAATGCATCCCTTTCTTCGTGTGATCATCTGTATTAGCTATGATGGCAGCTGGATATTCCAAAATGTTTGGAATTCTATCTGCAGCGTACACACCAACGGTCTTGACGGTTAACGGCTCAAGAGCTTTTAGTAATGCTCGAGTATTCATTATTATTTCAGCAATGATCGACTACGTCCTCCGAGTGTGTCGCGTAAATAGACGAAGAAGTAGCTGTGCGTACCCGTGAGTGTAGTTTGCAGTACAATGCATCACTGAATTTCTGTGCAGAAT